>JAYKAV010003060.1:266581-346487 GCA_035582835.1 Phoebastria nigripes
AGGTATATTTAAAAGTATAATATACTGATGAAAAAAAAAAAAAAAAAAAAAAAAAAGGAAAGATTTGGAAAAGTTAACAAAATGGTACACTGGCCAGCCGATAAATGTAGTTTTTATTTATACTTGTTCAAAGGCCTTGAAGAAGGTTTTATATCAGAGACTGTGCAGGTCAGTACTGTCCTGGGACGAGTTCATAATACGGATGAAGAAGTAATTCAGACAGAAAAAAACCAGAGCAACTGCTAGTTCTGATCAGAAAATTTGGTTCTCTTAAGACAGGTAATGGGAGCTGTTTTCAGATTTCTTACTGAATGACTTAAAGGCCAGAAAATAAGTGAGAAGAGGAATTGTTCATATGCTTTTCTACCTGAAAGAGTGATAGAAAAATATGAACGTCATTGTCTTTTCCTTATTCACTGAGCCTCATTCTTTTCCCTTACTACTTTTTCATGTCTCTGGTATCTGAAGAGTTCATCATAAAATAGATTATTTGTCTTGCTCGCTCCAGGTAGATGGGAATGGTTATTAAGTGGCAGTAATGACAAATGTCCATGTTTGGGGATCAACTCACACCCAGGAGGCCTCATTCTCTCTCCTCCATTGCACGTCCCAGTTTTGCCCCAAAGTGGTACATAAAGAAGTAATAGGATAATAATAAGGGACACAAGAGGAAGTATGAGATTTCAGAGTAAGAGGAATGCCAGTATATAATACAGAAAGTACATGAAACCAGGCTGTATAACTTGTTTACAGTGGGATTAACCAGGAACTGCTTGTAAAAGAAATAAGGTTGGAATTAATGTACAGCTGAACCAGCTCTATGTCAGAGCAAGCAACCAATAAAAAGAATGACCCTAACTAAAGTCAATAGCACAGGAGGGGAAAGATACTTAAAAAAAATAAAATCAGTATCTAGTCAAGCATCAGCTCACCCTGTAGAGTTTGTCTCTCTGTCTCTAGGTCTAAACCCCAGTATCCTTTAGCTGCACAGTTCTGAGGAACATGGGGTTAATTATAGGTTCCAGCTCAGGTGTTAAATCACAGCCAAACCATACTGCTTGTTTCCCATGAGCAAACAGGCTCTTTTTTGAAGTAAGGGTTATCTTTCTGTTTGCAGGTGCTGGATGCTATCCTAAGTATACAGGAAGCATTACATCTGGTAGAGCTTATACTCTTACGTGATCACATCCTACTGGTTTCCAAACAGCTCCACTGAAACCAGAGGGAACACAAAGTCATGGATCTTTTTTTCCCTCTTTCCTTATAGTTTGTCAGTAGAGACGCTTCTGGGAAAAGGTTTCCTTATAGTGCAGGTTTAAATGGTTGTTGCACAGAAGTGCTGTTCTTCCCCTTGGTGGCATGTCCCAGCTGGGAAGGGGATGCCAGTCCCTGCGCGCTTCTAAATTGGACCTGCACACTTACTGCCTGCCAGCTTCTGGCCAAACAATTTTGCAGCCACCTCCTTCCCCAGCTTTCCTACACTCAGGAAAGAGACAGATGTTGAGGGCTGTCCACTTTATTTGACAGGATATGTCCTGTCACTATTGTCTCCAAGAAATGCCACGCTCGGCAGACAGGCAGCTGCGCAGCATGAGCTGAATAGGGCTCAAGATGGCCAGAGATGCACTTCTAGACTGTATCAAATGGCAAAGAGTAACAAGAAGCACCAATGCAGGATCTTCTCCAAATCTTTTCTCATAGTACTAAAAGGTATTTGGGGAGGATGCAGCTGGATCACTGTGTGCCATATGAATGAGTGCTGTAAAATACTCACAGTGGGTTACCACTGTTACAGAATTTTACCCTCTCACCACTGATAATTCAACAGTGGCCAATTTAGTCAGGTTTGTGATGACCTCCTGTCTTTCGTTTGGTTGCTGTTGTCTCTTTTGTTCTTTGCTATCCCTGTAATACCTAACGTGTAGGCCCGATTCAGTCTACGGATCATTCTTTTCCAGAGAATCTCAGAAGAGGTGACTAACGACTGCAAGGACGGTACTGCTTACAGGTCACCTCCCATCTCTGGGAAAGGCTGCAAGGAACGCTGGGGAATGGAAAAGGGCTCAAGACGTGCACTATGAGACTGAGAGACTGAGAGAACAAGTGGGAATGCAGCTGTGTCAACACAACCCACAGAACTGGGATCTTGCATCATCCTGATGTAAGGGATTAAGCTCCACAAAAACTGCACACAAAAGCTCCTCCTTGGAAATTCAGCGATCAGAAAGTAGACTATGTTATTAACAAAGCACAGTTTTAATAAAAAGGTTTAAGGCTTACATCTCAAAATGACACATAAATAAACATAATCACAATACATACATTCTATTTTTTAAAAAAAGTATTCATTATAAGATAATATATATTTTCTGAGTTATAAAATCCCATATAAATAGCAAATTATTCTCAGTATGCAGATTACAAGAATACATAAAAACTGGGGTGCATATCTGAAAGGAGTCCTGAGTACGCACTCAACAAATGGCAGAAAACAGAACCATGATACAGTTGGACACAATAAATGCTGTTGTCCTAGTATGTAATTTCTCCAAAACTGTAAAAATGGAACTGAGAACTTTTTGGTTGCTCAACCTGGTTCAGCTCCATAGACTCAGGAATGGCTCTGGATACTCCACTCCTTGAGATTTCAGGAGCACCCTATAGATTCTTTTGTTATGAAAAAAAGAAGATGACATCTGTCTTCTGATGGACAGAAATAAGGCACTTACTTACTTACTTAGAGCAGGTCAGTGCAGGCTGTAAGAAGCAGCTTGGACTTATAGCCAGAGAGCAGCAAAAGGCATCTCTTGAACGAAGATCTGTGGCAACAAATTCTGGTAGTTATACGCAAGAGGTAGCCAATTCTTACACTCCTCAAGGTTCCCCTGCTTACCCCAAAATAACAATATAAATTAAAACAAGAATAAGTGGAAACTTTGCACGTTAGAAATATCAAAGTGAAAGTTCCCCCTTTTTTAAGATTGAGACAAGCAAACCAGCAAGTTGGACTAAAAACTAGCAGTCTGGCTACAGCAGTATGCAGTATTTCTTTGTGGTACAAGTTGTAACAGCATTTAGATCAGAGTTTTCACCCTGTGTTTTCTCTTGGCTTTTCAAAGTGAGCTGTACAACAGATATATGTGAATGGTAATGTTCATAACGATGTGACTACATCTCCTAGAACAAGGCAGACTGCAGTACTGCAACAGGACGCGAACTTGCAGAAGCCTGTCGGTGTATTTAAATTCTGAATTCTGAGCTATTTTATTATTGTAGCACAGCTTTTTTTTTTCTGACCATAATGAAAAAAACATCAATTATTCATGGAAGAAATAAAGACTATTCTGCCTGTTGTTTTCAAGGAGTAATGTAGTCATTATATGTTCCTTTAAACACTGCTATTATATAAAGTATAATGTTTTTTTTCATATACTCAGGGTCATGAGCTCTGACATTACTAAAACATGAATCATCAGAGCAAACTCATACATGCAAACTGCAATAAACACATAGAGGCTTAAATTTTGCTTCTTATTACAGCGTCAACTCAGTAGAGATAATGAAGTAAATAAAAGCCATTTATAGTCTCCTGGCTTACTCCCAGTTTAGCTGGGATTAAAAACCAGATGAACAATGTTATACTGAAGTTGAGCCATAGTTGCTGAGAGCAGAACTTCACAAGTAAACAACAGATGCATGATAACACTTTAGATTCAGAAATTCTCAATAGTTTTCTGTCCTTTCAAATATTAGAAATAACTTATCCTTCTTTTTTCTTGGTATCCTATGAATACCAACTGCCTCTCTCATGGCAATTTTCTTCCTGGTTTTCAGTTAAAAACGCCAGCAACAAGAAGTTGTAAATATTACACAGTAAGTTAGGATGGAAGACTAGAAAAGAGAATGGCACTTGCAGGGTGACTTTTCAATCCAAAGAAAAGCTCTTCATTTTTTCTGCTAATTCCTGTCTCATTTCTATATGTTTTTTCAGGTTTTGCACTTCATGGGGCAGGTTAATGTCCCACGCTGACACACAGGATTGTAATTCTGGAAAAAAAAAATTTAAAAAATTGAAAACTGCAACAAAGAAGAATTATTGCATAATTAGAAGTGGTTTTGCTTATCTGCTTATTTTTTAATTACTTGTAAATTGCCTCAGTGAAGCATGCTGCTTAGGACCTGGAAGACAAGTTATATGACACTTTATGTGTGAGGTAATGCAGTTATGGGTTACAAGCTGTTTGTACTTGCACAATGATTTGGATTCCAGTTCCTAAACTTAAAGTATGCCATTTAAAAGCACTTGAAAAACCATTTCTGGTGCCTGTGGGCCATAAGGTACTGACCTGAGCTACAGCTAATGCTAGTACTGCAGTGCCTGCATAAAATTTCATCTCTATTTTCCTGAGCAGATATACTCTAAATGCTTACAAGACTCAAAACCCATTCACTGTGAACTAAAAATGGAAGCTGATTTCATAAGGTAGTGAGCATACTGGGAAAAGGTCACTTCTTCAATCTCCCTTCATGCAAACAACTCTTTATTCATGGAGAATTCACATTGCTTTTAGTGGAATAAGGATAACTGAGAACACTTGCATGAGTAGGGGATCGCAAACTAAGGCCCCAAGGTTTCTGGGAGTCTCTGATTCCTCTCTGTATAATTAATGGCACTCTTAAATACAATAAAAAGGCAATAGGTGTTCTTATGGTAATAATCAGGAAATATCAGAATATAAAAAATACTGCTGTAAGTTTGATTCTTATTTTACTCCAGTCAGCTCATCTACACTTGCCACCCTTAACTTTATACTGCCATTGCTACCTTTCTAGGAGTCACTGAAACTGGGATGAGATAAAGGTGAAGGAGGGCATCGATCAGAGCATCAATGGTAACTGTTCTCAGAAAAACCCAAAGATGGAGATTTTCTATCTTCCTATTCCAGCACTTCGCTATCCTAATTGTCAGGAAGCTTTTCCTGATGTCTGACCTAAATCTCCCTTGCTGTAATAGAAACTGGTTAGTCCTTACCCTACCCACAGGGAATATGTAGAAGTCTTTATTCCCTTCCTCTTTATTTACATATTTGAAGCCTATTATCATGTCCTCTCTAAGCTTTATTTATTTTAACCAACTTAACTTCCTGCAACATTTCCCCACAGGTTGCATCTCTCCTCTGGACTATTCCTAATAGTCCAGATCATTCAGCAACGTCCCAAATGGATACGCTCCTCCGGCAGAGGCCGTATCAGTACTCGCTAGAGTGTAAGAATTAGCTCATGTCTTACAGACACCACTTTTCAATTGGTGTGAGAATGATGGTCGCCTCTTCTGCAGCAGTGTGACATGGTTGACTCATGTTCAGCCTGCGATCAATTATAACCCTTTTTCTGCAGCACTGCTGTTTAAGCTGATCATTTCCTCATGTTGGTACAACGGATCATTCCTAATTAAGCAAAAGGTCTTGCATTTGTCCTTACTAAATTGTATCCTATTTTCTTCCAGACCATTTGTTCTATTTGTCAAGGTCATTTTGAATTCTGATCCTGCCCTCCAGTGTGCTTGTGGCTTTGTCTTAGCTGAGAATTGTCTGCAAATCTGAAAAGCACATTCACTATTCTTTCATCCACATCATTCATGAAAACATTGAGGATTCCTGGCCTAGCACAGACCCCTCTGGAAATCCATTTGATACATTCTCCAATTAGACAATGACATTTACTCTCCAAATACAGCTTTCCAGCAAATTATATTATATACTTCAAATAGTGGCTTCCTCTGATCCATTTTTGGAAGTTACTGTTAGTTTGTATGGAGCCCAGAAATACAAAAGACAACAAAAACTAATTATGATGTTTCAATAAAATTATATCAAATAATGATCATCAACTCTCCACTCTCAGTGGGTAGTCAAGCATAATAGTGTCTACTCCACTAATAATACAAATTAATAAAACACAGTTCAGGTACCTTTGTGGTATTTGTTGTGTTCGGTATCACTTTTATAGCAATATCCCAAAACCAGGACTGCATTCTTGAGACTCCCTTTTTCAAAGAAATAAAATGTCAAATTTTAATTTTAATGGGAACTTTGTAATTTAAGGACAGAAAGAGTAGATGACATCATGCCACTAAGAGGACAGAAAGCAGAGTTCAGTCACCCGGACCCTTTATTCAAAATCATTAACCATGAAAAACCCAGACATGAAAACAATATAGTTCACGTCTCCATTTAATGTAGGGGTTTATCAGGGTTCAAAGGCATAAGCACTGGATCAGCTGGCCAGCCTGTTGAACAAGCCCAAGAACAAAGCACCCTATTATATGCCACAAGCAGAGGTAGTAGCATCACAGGAAACAGATGTCACAGCAAAGGGATAGGCTGCAAATGAAGTCCCAGTGCACAGAGAAACAGAAAGTGCCAGTAATCAGTTTGGTTATGAAAAAAACCAAAACAACCAAATATGATACAAACTAATTAAAAGTGTTCTGAACTAATGATGGCACGTAGGTAGGAAAGGAGAGTTAGCAGGGAAGTAGAAATATGGGATGGATCATAGGAAGGTGCATACTGAATAATGCAAAAAAAGACTAGGAAGACAGGAGTGGTTGGATCACAGAGGGATAAGCTGATGTGTTTCAGTATCAACTTCCCGCTTATTCCCAACAAGACATGTTTATAAATGTCTTGCAAGATAGATGGAAGCTGTTATGTGTTCTCCTACCACAGCAGCTCCCTGTCCTACTGGCAGCACAACGAGGGCAGCGAGCCCTTGGCTGTACACTAGTAGAGGAATACAGGACCCAGCCTATGTACCTGGGTCATGGATCAGGCCGGGGAAGGAACAGCCCTCTGTGTGCAGACACCCCAGCTGCAGCACTGTGCCCCACACCTCCCCACACCTCTTCATACAGGAAGTCTTACACACTCCCCCAAGGAAAAGATGAGGAGGGGGTCAGTTTCTGGGGTATAAATAGACTGGAGTATGGCTTACTGTGAAAGCCAGAGTGTTGGAAGTTTTGTGTGACCACACTGCAGCGTCCCCCCCATGATAGCATTCCCCTTCTGAATCAGCAAACATTTTTAGTGGGTCCCCCAGGACCTGTGCAAGGTAGAGAGATATTTTTCCTGCCCTGTGGAGATCTGCAGTATATTCTCCTTTGATATTGATGTAAATCTGCTTATGGTCGATGAGGGCTGGTGGGAACCATACACATCTTCCATGCTCAGATTTTTCATCACTTCAATTTTTTCTGCAACCAGTCCTATCCATACTCCGTAAAAAAGTGATTGGAACTTAAGTATAATGTTTCTCATTCAGACTAGGGTCCTTTCTTACTATATAGAAATCTAAATTTTCACTTGCAAAATGAACTGCAGATTTACATATAAGTCATTCTCTATGATAACTCTCATGTCTATTATACTTCAATGTGTTAGGTGAGAGAATTAGAAAAAGACATTATATTTCCATATTCATAGATGAACTACAGATAAAATTGATATCTAAAAGTCTGGCAATCTCTTTTCCCTGAAATATTTACATCTGATTGACATTATATATTTTAATCTTAAATGAAACTATTTAATACAAAAATATTTCCCTCCATCTTCTCTCATTTCACACAAGCAATGTGTTACTATTGAAGAACTGCTCAGCAACCTCAGTGCCATTTTCATTGATTCTGTGAAAATCCCCATAAAAACAAAGCCTTTGAATTTAGGAAACAACCCTTATAAATAATTGCTGGGAAAAAATGATCAAAATAAAAAAGTACACATCAAACTGCATGTATCAATCTTACTTGCCATTCTTGAGATTTGTGCAAATGCAGCTAAACTCTTTCTCCTGAAGTATTAACTTTTCTGTACATAAAATTTTGGTTAAAAATGTTGAGGTGACTAGAAACAAAGAATATGAGACTCAAGGCTTTTTAAATCACACACTATTATTCTATACAATATACTTTCCCTATCAATGACAGCAGTAAGTGAGGTGGAAATTTTGTTTTCATAGTAAGTATTCTTTACAAAATGCTAAAAATAAAAGGTCCCTTATAGTACTAATACTGTAGCTATCAGGACTAGAAGGACTGAAAATGCTGTGCTAGTGAATCTGGACTCTATAGCTGGCACTCTTAACAGCTGAGGACTGAACAGACTCTACAAACTTGCTGTCTCAGGCAAAGGCAAGTCAGAGGAAGATGGAGTTGTTTTGACTCAGACAACACTGTCACCATGATGGATACTTCTGGTGCCAGAAAGGAAATACAGCCCCCAAATTAAGTTCATGATGGTAATGAGAAAACATCCACAGCCTGCATCTATGAAGTTTGCTAGCAGGATTACAGTGTGTTTCTGAGTCCACAACAACAGCTTCAGAATCTTTTTTTGACAGTAAACACACTTTAAATCACACTGACAAGGGAACTCCAGAGTTTTTTTTCAAAACACAGTGGAAGGCGATGGGAATCCACATGTTTTACCACACAGTACTTTTTGAAGTAATGTGTATTTTAAGCATACCCACCACTGCAGTACAATGAACTCTTGAGTTGGTATGGCCTTTATTACTTTTGGGAGAGATGCAGGAAAGTGTACAGGTGAAGGAAGTTACAACAGCCAAGAAGTGCCCCATACTCAACTACGCTCCTCTGGCTGTTTGTAATTACCACCGAAAACCCACAACTGCTGTCTGCCTACAGCAGCTCGAAACAACTGGCCCTGGTGACAGGAACAGCACATATGTACAAGTCTGCACCCTGAGTCCAAGCACTTTCGCAGCTTTGCTGTGATCTGCCTGTGACCCAAACCTAAAAGAACCATTCCTGAATAAGGATGGGAGAAGAAAACTAGGCAATAAGCAATTAAGGAAGAATTATTAAAACCTAACAAGCTCCACAGAGAGAGAAGCCAGAAGTGTAAAACTTAAGATGGAGAAAGAACACAGGCAGACACAGATCAAGACGAAGACTATCAGACAGAAGACAGTGAGAGCTGTGCTGAAGCATGGCACAAGGACGCAGTGAAGGTGGGGTGTGTTCATGTGCTGATCAGTGACAAGCCAAGGAAGAGCTGTTGTTTTATGTGGACACAGGTATGACAGCCTGCTGGTATTCAGCTAACACCGGAGTGTCTGACATTGACTGAAGATGACAGCAGTGGAATAGAATGAATGAACAAAACACGGAAAATGCTTATCTGTTCCTGGAACACCATGCCAAACAGGAGAAAGCAATCCTAAACTTGGCACTGATTTCAAAGTACTCGTCATTTGATAGTTTTACTTACCTAGCTGAGCTGTTATCATGACTCTAACAGAATCACAGAAGTTGTCTATAACTCGTACAGGACGACGTGTTGATAAATCAAGCAGCAAGATATGTCCTCCTCCTGTCCCTATCCACAGTGCAGTATTTTTCTGCAGGCAAATTGTCTTCACTCTTCCAGAATAAGCCAGTTTATGCTTTGATTCCTTATTTAGTTTTTCCACTTTGTCCCTGCAAGTATGGAGAGAATTTGTATTAAAATCTCGTGGCACACTATTCCACAACTGCTAAAATGACTCTCTCAATACCAGCCTTTTAAACAATCATTCATCAAGACAAGCTGCAAAAATCTCATGCTAATCAGTTGATTGACTTGAAACAAACTGGGATGAAAACTACTGGACTTCTGAGACCCAGCTGGTCTGCTTCAAAAGACCTTTAAATAGGAGGCAGGTATACTTCTCTGTTCTCTCCCAGTCTGCAGGAGAATAATGTCACTGCAAAGTGGGAGGAGCACACCTAGAGCTGCTCCTAACCTCACCATGAAAAGGAAATGGACGTGGCATGTTAAGGGAGAGGAACAATTTAAATGGAAATGAAAATCACTGTCACTGTTAATAAAACTCTGATCTCCTACTGAATCTGTGCACTGGAGAGAGAAGACATTCTTATTCAGTGGACACAGGAAGTAACTGTATGCAAAAGCATTAGTACCTGAAGGACAGCAAAAGACTTTCTTCTTTCTTGAGCAGAGTTAAATGAATCTTCTTGAAATCATAAACAAATTGTGAAATATAATAAGGGTCTTAAAAAATTGAGATTCTGTATGGGATATTCTGAAGTTCTGGGCCAAAACAGAGGAAAGGAATTCCTCATTTGCCCAAAGAAACAGGCAAATCCCTTACCTCCAGCAGGTTAAGGTACTATGCTAGAGAAGGCAATCTGATATTCAGCTTTCTGTGCATGAGGCCATCAATCTGAAATAAAACACTTACTTAAGAAAATGTGCACAGTCAATTAGTTCAGAAAGTTTTTCTGTCTTCTTGTCCCAGATTTCCACAAAATGGCTGTTTTTCTTTGCCAAGTAGATGGATTTGTCTATTGCTATTGAAATAATGTTTGCATCGCTGTAAGCGTTATGACAGAACCTAGAAGAGAGAAGAACTCCAATTAGATAGACTGAAAATATCTAGTAGAAAAACTTGACTATTATGAGTGGGGTTAGCTTCCCTCTAACTCTTACAGAATCATTCAGCCTTAAAACCAAACTGGGCCAGGATACAACTGAAAGGGTTTGCTATAATCCTCCTACAGTTTGACATAAATTCTCACAGTAATGGAGTTATGCTGATGATATCCCTGGAGGTGCATCAATGCCCAAAACCTATTAATAACTCTTTCCCATCTATCAGCTCAAATCACATATGCTCACATCACAGCAGAGCAAACTCCACCCTTCTCCTGCCACACTTTCAATGTTTGGAGACACTCGATAGTTCTCACAGGGCCCACAAGACCATAAAGGGTCACTCAACACAAAGATGACTAAGCCTAAAAAGCAGCAGTGAGATTTAGTTCACCTTGCTCTGCTCTTGTTTCACTTCAGCTGACGGCCTTTTTGACTATTTTCCTCTACATACGAATTTGTCTCTCATGCCAGATCTGTGCCTGCACGTATCAAAATATTATTGGCCCTGCAATTTAACAGCATTATCTTATTTCACTGACTCTTCAGTTCATCTTGAAGAACAGCTCAAAATCACAGGTCCCTGATAGCAGACACTCAGTAACACTGCTACTTTCCCTAATGTTACTCGTTTTTGACAACTTTATTTTCAAAACCGTATACAGTTTTGCCTCCACAAAGCTCAAATTATTCCTGTGACATATTTTGCATCTTGCTATTGAACTGCATTTTACTGAAGTTTTAGTTTCTTGCTTTATATTAACACATTATTTTCCAAAGCAAATTAATCTCCCAGAATAATGATCTCTACTAGCGTAAAATCAAACACTGTTTTTCCTGCTCGGGAAAAATACCCCTTAACTTCAGAGCAGGATTTGCCCATGTGAAAATTATATCAAACACTCCAAAAACTTCAGTCTCTATTTTCTAAATAATGAGAAGTCAGCAATCATATATGATTTAACTATATAGGGCAAAGGTATGCACACGTATCATACTGACAAACATGTAAGGACAAATACTATGCTAAGTATGTGTGTATAATTCTAAATAAAGTAAACAGGGCTTGGACAAATGCAATTGGGGGAGAAAAACTGATCAGTTGCATTTATACATTTTCTGAATAGATACTGACTTCATAAATCCTTTATATAGTAAAAATGCATATCCCCTGTTTAAAAGCAGCAATGAATACTTTAAACACTACTCACTGATCTTATTTTAATGCACATTGTATTCTATCTGTATTATGGAAGGGAAAGAATGGAAACAAGAGAACTCAAAGAACGGGCTCTAGAACAAGACATTACGTCAAAGTACTGCCAGAATCTTCAATGAAAACAACAAAAGAGCCAAGTAACATAATTTATAAAAAACCTTACAGTTGACTTGTCTTCGTTTCAATGAGCTTTTGAACAGAGAAATCACTAGTTAAGGCAATGATCTTTGTTCCACAGCCTCCCCAGATTATTGTTTTTTCAGATAAGTATGAGGATTCATTTAAGCATGTCAGTGGTGTGCTAACATCTCCTATAGTTAGTATCTTCAAAGGCGTAGCACCCTTACACTGCAAGAAAAAATACGCTCTCCATTAGAAACAAGGAGTATACAGACACTCAGAAACTGTTAAAACAAGGCCACACAGCCTGCTGAATTAAATTTACAGCGCCAGATTTTCTGAACCGTTATGGTATCTTACCAGAATGTTAGAGACTGAAAAGCACTATAGTTTCATTATAGACGTCCCATAGAAAACAGCCTGCGTGAGCGGAAACAGGACAGAGCTGGGACTGACACTTTCTGCAATCCCTGGTGCAGAAGAACTGGATGGAAAGTCACATCCATATCTTGGGAGACATCCCACACTGGACCATATTCTAGTTCTGCAATGCATTGCAAATCCATAACTGCTCTAAATCGCGTATGTCGGGAGCTAGCCCTCAGGAACCAGCTGATACAAACAGCTCCCAGCATTTCTTTATCTGTTCTGTGAGCAGAACTCTGACCAGAAAATCTAAACAATATTGTCTTTTTGAAGATATCTATTCTACAAAAATTTAGTGTGAACGAAAAGAAAAAGGAGCTATAGCAGCAATAAATACAGGTGATTAAACTGTTAGAATATTCTCAATAACAACCATTAATGTCACTCTCCAGTCAGTTTGCCAGGCCTTTCAAAGTCCTATAATGAGAAATAATTTCCCCCTCTTAACTCTATTGGTTAAAACAGATATTGTAAAACATGTGAAGTTCCTCTAAGACTGCAGTAGAAAATTATTTTTAGTTTTAGAAAAGCAATTAAAAAATAAGCTGCATGAAATAAAGCTACTATTGGTAATTGCTTTACATATTACTGATAGTATTTTGTAGAACAGACAGCAAAGAACAAGTCTACCTTTACTGCTCTGTCTTCAAAAACTGCCAGTCTGCCATCAGCTGTGCCTACCAAGAAGAAATTCTTCTGTTTGCTGAAATAAAATAAAGTAATGAATTCTAGAAATGCCTTAATCAGGTAAGAAAAATTTAAATGAGTAGCCTCTGGTATTTCAAGAATTTCATTGAACACTAAAAGCAAATACAACCACCTATGGTCAGGAATGTAGTCTCCAGTTACCCTGGGTGCAAAATTAAGTGAAAGTACACGCAAAATAAGCAGCTGTCTGAACAAAACTGCATGAGTGTATAGATGTCATTTTCTGAACATCTCTGTTTAGTTGTATTTTCAAAATGTAACCCAAAATATTTAAAATTCATTTATACCTTTGCTTTGAATGAGAATTACAGTATAAACAAGTGATGGAATCTGACATTTTCTGCAGACGATGCCTTCTTGTTTCATCTTCTGTGTTAAGTGCCCACAGAGAACCAGACTGGGTTCCTGCTACAATCCAGTTTTCTTTCTCAGTAGGAAGGGTCACTAAGGCCAAACTTAAAATTTTACTATCTGCGATATCCTGAGTCAGAAAAAAAAGAAAAACAACCTGGTTATGATTTCAGTAAGGGTAAATGCTAGAAAATTGCTGGTAATAAAAATAAAGTGCAGTCCTCTCGGACCCTAGACAGTCCCAAGGCCTAACCTCCTCATTAAGAAATCTAATTCCCTATTAGCAGAATACATCTTCAACTGTACCATCTATCTTCAAAGTGCTGGGGAGGACCCCTCAAACAGTACACAGGAAAATCTCTAAGCTGAATGCTGGAAAAAATATTCTCTCCCTCTATTCTAACGAAGGTCTCAAAGCCATCAGAGAATTAAGCAAATGGAACTACACTGCAATATGCGTTCAGTTTAATTACTAACAATAAAAGTACTGGTCTAATACTTTTTCTCATTTTAGTTTTAGAAAAATAAGCCATATAAGTTATATGAAAGCTACCAATTCAAATGTATCATGGTCAACAGATGGCAGATGGAAATACAACTTAAACAACTTTGATGATGAGTCACACTCAGTTCTGGCACACATGTTCATCACAGCACATCAAGCCTCTGTAAAACCTTTTCCCTTTTCTGATGGCACAGGACCGAGATGTACAAAAAACAAATGAAAAGAGCTGGAGGGTATCACCCAAAGTGGCACAAGGAGGTGGCATCCATGGGAAGAGAGGAATTGTTAAGAGACTAGCTGGATTGTTAGGGGAGGTAGAGATACGAAGGGTTGTATAACTATTACACCTTGTTCTAGCCTCCGTGCTAGAAATAGCTTCCATCTGAGGGGAAAGGAACCCAGTAGTGTAAAGACATTATTATGAGAAAGTTCAGGCTGGATGGCAGGAAGAGAGGAAAAAGCAACTGCATTTCTGCTTCATTTCATGGATACAATGATGACTCACTTATGAGCAGTCTTTGTTCTCTCAAAGCTAAGCTTTCCAGAAGTAATATCCTACTGTTAAAATACAATTAATTCTTCTGAAATACATCTGGGTGCCAAAAAATCAGAATAAATGGCAACTTTCGCACATACCTCACAAGTATGTCCATCTGTATTTAGGTTAACAAATGAAAGTTGTGCTTTTTCTGTGTTCCCATTGCCTATCCAGACTCCTGCCTTCTTGCAGCTTTGATTGGCTGCTACCATGCACTCTGCTGTGGATGTGCTGGGTATTGAAACATACCTCATCAAACAGATAAGCTCTGCAGAATTCAGGATCTCATAAACCTACAAAGAAAGCCACAGCATGCACATGGTAATAACAATGGCTTGTACAGTGATAAATAAAGAACAAGCAATGGATAACAATGTTTTATGGAATATGGACATAGTATCTCAGCAGGTCTGCTCATTTGTATTACCACTATTAATGAGCAGTCTTTGTACACTGAGTACCTTTACGCTGACTCTTAATTTTTCTGCTAAAATTTCAGGAAGTCAATGGGGTTAAGGCATGTTTGAAAATTTCACCCATTTCAAAGAGCAATGCGATGTGTGATAACAGACAGTAGGTTTCAGATCCACACCGCTGTTCCTCCTCAAACATGCATGGAACAGTGTAGGCTAACTGCACCGATACTATATAACAAAGTCCTTTTTGCATAGCTCTAGTAAAGACCATGAAGTAATCCAAATCCTGTTTCACTACAATCACTATACAGCAACACAGGGAAAACCAGCAGGCTAGAATAAATGGTTGGTAGACTTCAATGGAACAGTTTATCCTGGATGGCAAGAGCACACAATATTCCATAGCTGTTTCAGTTCCACAAAAGAAGCACAGAAAAAAAACTGTGCCTCTTACTAACTTAAATGTCCCATTCTTTTTTATAAAGCACAACAACTTCATGGTATCATCTACCACAAAAATACAAATAAATACACTATGTGATACCTGGGAAGATGTTGGTCGTTCCTGAGGGTTTTCCTTCAAACACTTTTTAATTAAATTTTCAACTTTAGGCCAGGGGGCACATCCATATTCTTTGACAGGATCTAAAATGTAAAATTAGATAACTACTTAACCGGCCTTTACCATAGTTCAGAAATGAAAGTTCTGAATAACTTTCTTCTTATTTTAAGAATTCATCTAACTTCTTACAGAGCTGCTCTAAGAAATGTCATACTTTTAGGTAAAATGTCAGCATGAACAGCTTAGAATTGCTCATCTGCCATTAAATGCTAGAACATGAAATGCTAGAGCTAGAGTCCTTTTCATTAAAAGCAGTTAAAGCAAATGGATTTTGCTTTAACTTTTTTTTAATGTCCCTATACCTGGGACTGAATCACAGATATGTGTGAGTTGTGTTTTGGCTACTGCTGACCATTCAAGGGCATGTCATTTCAGTCTGTAGTCTTTTCAATTTTGTGAACATTTTCCTCCACATTTATTCTTCTGTGTTTGGGCAGAGTATATGGAATACAGATGAACTTCCAATAAAATGTATAGCAATTTAGATAAACAACTCCATATAGTATTTATGAGATATGGAAGTTTAAATTCCCACTCAGTGCTTTGAATATGTATCTTATGACTATAGGTGCTGACCTCTCTAAGAAAAATCACTCATGAATAATGGTGCCTGTATTGCTTTTCCTTTTAGTTCATCATAATCCACAGCAGATATTCCAGTCCTACATTAGACAGAGGTAACATTAATGATAAATCCTGCAAATGAACATATCCTGTTCAGCAAGTGATAGGCACTGTTTACTTGTGAGCTCAGCCAGCCCCTTTTTTGGTAGAAATATATAAATGATGAGCATGTGCACAGATGGAACTGTACTATGTCCAGAAACTAATACTTCTGATTATTTCATAGGGCTCATAATACAGAAAACGGCCAAATGGACAGCTGCACTCAAGAGATACTTAGTCATCAGTTCTTGGGATGGCCTCTTTGCGGGGGGGGGTTAAACTGTCTGAGCTATGAATTGGACTATTCTCCTTAAGGAGCAGAAAATGTATCAACTCTCTGTCTCTCCTAATGGAGAAGCCATGCCAGATTAACTGGTACAGTTGCTGCCCTTTCCTAGACGGAGTGACTTTTCAGTCTTAAAGAGTGTTTCATGAGTATATCCACTATTGCAGGGCAATAAATAAGAATGCCACGCATTAAGCTTGTAGTACTATAAACTTCAACAGGTCTTTACACAGAAGTTGCCAAATACTGAGTTACACTGTCCAGCTGAGTACATCGCGTTCAGCCTGACAGCCTGTTTAATCTCCCTTCCAGCAGCCAGCAACTACATATTGTAATGCAGATGGAATATGAAGAACGTTACGTAGCTGGGCAGGGACTTCACACTCTTGACAAGTTAAAAGGGAATTCCTATTTAAAACCTTTAGGGGTGGCTGCTCTTTTAAGGTAGTGGCACTTTTTTTTAGTAAGATTTCAAGGGATTTTTTAAAGATTTTAAGATATGCAGCTTCTCAATAATGGGTTTTTTTAACGTAATGTATCACGATCAAAGAACAGAAGTGGAATTGTGTTTATCTTAGTGCATAATATGCATTATCACAGTAATAAGTAAGGGTCAAGTCCAGACACGGTATTAGAAGGTACCTTCAGCAACATCCATTTTAGCTAGGTCTGGATAAAGTCCCAAGTATACAAAACCTCTATTTCTTTATGAAGTGAACCAGCTAGATCCCTTGAAATTGCAACGAAATTATAACCAACGTGATGTTAAATAGATGCTTATTTCTTACTATTTCAAGACTGTGTGAAATTAGGAGAAGCTTCTAAAAATTGCTATTATTTAGTCTCCTCCTCTGATCACTGTCAGATACAACATAAAATATGAGAGGTGTTATTTTTGGAGGAGGCAGGGCAAATGTCCGCTTTCATGTTAAAACTTTAACAAGGCATACCTGGTAACTTTCCTTGTATTGCTAATTCATCAAATTCATTTGGAAACTTCAAGCCTTCCATTATTCTACCTCCTCCTGTTAAAATGTCATAAAGCAGCAAGCCAAATGAATAAACATCAGCTTGCTGATTGTAAATAACATTTCCTCTGGCAACCTCCGGTGCTCGAAATCCTGCAAATAAATCATTCATTAATAGTTATGATTCATACCAAGCCGAAGCCATCTTTATCCTTTTAAGAGCAAACACTTACTGATGAAAATGTCACAGGAAGTAAACCAAAAATGGCACACTATTTCTGGACTGGCAATAGTTTGCATGTGGCAAACCTCCAAAAATATCAGCAATCAGTATAAAGGAAGGGGACAGTACATCAGTTACAGAGCTCCTGCACCATTACACATAAAAGAATTCCTTTAGCAATGAATACTGAAAATGAAGGGCAAGTCTGCAGTCTTTACTGAAGGCCTAACATTTAACACTTGAAGTCACACTCTCATGCACAATTTCCAAGACCTAAAGGCGTTGAATTCAAAGTTGTTGAATTGTTCAGTACTTTAAAATGGATGCTAATATGTTCTCTCTAAAGTCAGGGAACAGTGCAGGTATTTATTGCCTTTAAAAAACAATTAAGACCTACCTATGCATTACTGAAAATTAAAACAACAAATAATTTTAGCAATATAATTTCAATATCACAATAACCATACTAAAACAAGACAGCAAAAAATCATAATGAATGCATGTAATTTAATTTGTTCTCTTTCTAAACCTTTAGTATGCTCCTTGATTCTTCTAAAAGGAGTTAAAACGTGAATAGGAAGAAAGGCCAAGAGGCATAAATCTGGCATCACAACTTGTAATACAATTAGGACTACATTTAATGATTTTGACTAGAGTATAGATTTGAGTTACTTCTTACAGAGTAAATAAAAAATGTATTAGCTATTTTTTGACATAATGCACTGTCACACAAAGCATTTTTCCATACCTGGTGTGCCTTCAGAGGTTTTTATTCCCATTCGGCAGCAATACTGGGCAATGCCATAGTCAGCTATTTTTGCAATAACAGCTGAATTGGGATATAGGGTAAAGAGCAACACATTGTGAGGCTTCAAATCACGGTAGATGATCATTGCTGAATGTAGGTACCTGTTAATCAAAAAAGTATTTCTTGAAAGTATTCATAATTCAGGGATGCACCTATACACACACTGAATGCATTATTCCCACAACAGTAAATTGTGCTTTCAAATGTTACATATTGTGTTGAAAAATGTCAGACATCACCAACGTGACACTGCCTTACTGAATATTGACTTTAGAATTGTTCTGAAATACTATTTACTGGCACATACACATTACAGTATTTTAGTACCAAGTCTTATCTGAAGTGTCACTGTCAGTTTGAAAACTGAATCTTAGCAGTTTAAGCTTCATTGGTCCCTGAGCTCCTTTGCAGGTTTTGTAATTTTACAGTCATGCTTCAATAGCTCCTGAGGACATTCATGGACTTTCAGAACTTTAAAAATGCACTAAATTAATTTGACATTTCAATAAGAAATCAACAGCCACATAGAAATTCCACCCAGAGCTCTCGCTATTTCTCTACTTATATGAGTGCCACTTGTTAGCAGAAAAAAACAGGTAACAAAAGTTTGTGTTATATATCAGCTAATCAATCATAAAAATACAAGCATTTGTCTGACCCACGGAATATTCTGCTTGAGATATAAGAAAATATAAGCTTTTCATCTGCAGTATATCCTACTTGCAGCTGTATCCTATTTTTACAGAAATGCAGAAGTCACATTTACCTTAAGCCATCAGCTACATGTAGAGCTATCCTGTGCTGAAGTGTTCTAGTTAAACTTGCATTGTCTTGTTGAAGCAAACGATCGAGAGATCCTTTGAGGGCTAATTCCATCACCAGCATCCGGGGACGGATTGCAGCAGCCAGCAGAGACACTAAACTGGGGTGATGGAGGTGACAAAGCACTGCAAGCTCCTGTAAATTGTAAAATCACATGAAATACTGCAAACAGCATAACCTCTGTAGCTCTGAAGTAAACTCAGAAATGTTTTGGAGTGAAGTCTTGCACTTTACTTAAGCTTTTTAAGCTCTTCACTAGGGTTGGTATTCCAAGAGCAGCACTACAGAAAAAAAGGCAGTATTTCTTACTTGTCTTAGGAGCCTGAGGGAAGTATGTTTATTGAAAATCTTTACGGCAACCTCTTCTCCACCATAGGATGCACGGTACACAGATCCAAACCCTCCATCACCTTTTCAAAGATCAAATTGAAAAGAATATTAAAAACAAAGGGATATCAACCATTTCTCAAAAAAATAGCTAAAAGCATCCAATTTTAAAATGTGTGGATCATCTACTGTGTTAAGCTTCATGATCAGTAATCTAAACACATAAAAAACAGTGTCCTAGCATACAAGTTAACGGAAAATTCAAAACTCAATAACCTGAAATTCAGAATACCTTAAAAGATACATTTCCACAGAAAAGAAATCTCTAAAATGTTTTCCATATGTTGCAGAACTGACTTCAATAGATTTGTTTACATAAGCTCTGTAAAAAAACCCTACAAAATAATGCTTACCCAAGAGAAATTCAGGAGCTTCATCAAATTCCAGGTCATCATTGTTCAACATAATATTTCTAGGCAAATCAGCCAATATCAGATCAGGAGCAATCTGAGCTATTGGAATGGTATGTCTTGGTTGATCTGGATTTACCAAAAGGTCACCTAAGAAAAATAAATGAGACAATTGAAAAAAAAAAGGGTAGTCATCATTCAAAAGGCACTGAAAGGTACATGGATCTCTGTGAGTGCATATGATCAATGTACCTAAATCGAAACTCATTTGTGTGTGTGTATATATATACTCACACACACACATAAACAAACATACATATATATATATATATATAGAACAGAACACTAATTAAGTTTGCCATTCAACTTAATGTATATTACATGTTTAAGTATTTTCAAGTATTGTGATAGCAACTGTTGCTACGTAACACCACCAAACTAACCAAGAGATTATTTTTCTGTCTATAAAAAGAAAGAATTCTGTTAGTATGTAGAATGTCATCATGAATATTGCCTTTTAAATTACTGTTGTACGTGGTCCAACCAAAAGATCTAGTATCAGTTTTACTACATGCTGGATTCAATTCCATGAGTGAAGTTGCATTACTGGTATCATGACAAAACGATTCTTTTCATTATTGCCATTTATACACGACTATACAGAGTAGCTGCAATCTGTCCCATATTCTATACTTATATAGACAGCAATTACATAAAAAAAAACCAAGTTGCTTTTGACTTACACCGTAATTATTTCTTACAGAAATGAAACATTTTTAAATAACATGAAGTACCCAAATGTTATAAAGGGGATATTGTATAATATTTATCTACATACAGGAATACCTCTATATACCTCAAATGGCATAAGTATATACCTTCTTCAGCTTTTTTAAGTAAGTCATCAAGTAGTATTTTTTGGTATTCTTCACCATCCTGAAAGCTGTACAGAGCCCATTTCTTCAACAGTGTTTCCCCTTCACCACATACATCTATATCCAGCAAACCTGGAAACCATTCTTCCATAAGAGAATCTATGTGATCCACAACTTGCCCCAAAAGGATGCACCCTTTAAGAAACCAAAAGAGGGAAATTACAGCCTCAATCTGCTATACTTGTAATTACAAAGCTAAACTGTACATTCCAAAGGCAAAAGCACAACAAACCAAAATGCCAAGCTGCAATCAAACTGGAGCAAAAATCAGGCTCAGGAATAATTAACCTTTTCTGCAAGAAGGTGCCGTAATTTTCAAAAAACTGTCTGGGTTGTTGTCAAATATTGCTGATTCCACTAGACAATAAGCTTCAGGAGACCAATTCAAGTAGATGCCTTGTCTCCAATACATTCTATTAGGACGAAGAGCTCGCTCTAGAAAATATAAAATTAGATTAAAAATCTGATCTCCAATATGAATGTCATATTTTAAAATATTTGGAATAATTCATGGTACTTTAAATATTTAATTATGATTGTAGGTTTATGCCTACCCAAATAACAAATAAAATAAAGGCTACGACTTTGCAGACAGAATAGCCCCACAAAAGCTGAGTATATGTCAACTGGTGTTCAGTTCTATAAGGCATATCCACAAACTAAATATTTAATCAGATGGTAAGTCATGTAGCAAGTGATGCATGTAGGGATTACAGAAATGCTTAGGTACATTCAGGTTCAAACACAGACTATCTTAGGCAACATATGAAAAAAAAGTCAGTTATTTACATTTTCCCTCTATCACACACTCATGAAATAGCAAGATGAGACTGGAATTCTGTGCTGAGGAGGAAATCGAATGCCAGGAGAGCAGGCAGTTATAAATCATATTTGTAGAGCATTAGCAATGCATATTTTTCATACTTTACTTGTCACCAGTATTCATACATCACACATTAAAAAACCAAAGATGAATGAAATTGCAAAGTTCAGTAGATAGATCTCATGTCAAAGCACAGAATTACTGGAAAAAAATTAAAGACCCCCCCACCCTTCTGATAAAAGCAAAGTTTATAGACTTTCGTAAAGGGAGAATCAATGAACACGAAGAAAAGCAGTTTGTTTTTCTGTGTGGAGACATATCCTTTCCTGTATTCTTTGTAGAAGCGAATGGCAATATTGCATAAATACAAGGACTTCCTCAATCTCTAGCATGCGAAGGAGAGAAACAGGCTGCTTACAACCTTCACTTTCTTTTGCACACCACTGTAAAGATCAGGCACTATCTGTTCCTGGATATTTCTAAGTTACAAAAATGACCACTGTTCTTTTTCTTACATTTGTGAAGTGGCCAGAAATTAGCTAAAGCAAAACAATGTTGGGGATTAGAGCTTTAACATGCAGGTGTTGGCATTCAAAGCAAACATGCTCACTATTGAAGATAAAGATTTGTACCTCTTCCTGACAGCATGTAAGGTGATATTTCAAGCAACCTGTTGATCAGCCTGGACCAAAATCCCATAGGAAAGTATGGCATCTCATAAAGCCTGACAATAATTTCTGAATTTTCACAGTGGGGAAGCTCTATAACAGGTCTGTGATCAGACAAACTGAAAGAGTAAAAATATTAGACAGTATTTAATGATGCACTTTAGCCAAACTGATGACATACATTATTTATTATGTAAAATGTATTATTTATTAATGAATGAATGATTCAGGTGATCAGGGAGCAGAGAGAGAGTGTATATGCTTATTCTGCTTGCTTGTGCCAAAGTGAAGTTCTGCTGTAATTTAAACCCAACAGAACCTCACTAACAATCATTAGATATCAAATGTAAATGTGAGAAAAACCTGAGACACATATAAGGCAGGTAAGACATTCAGATAAAATCTTCCTATCCCAGGACTTTGAAGAACGCAGAAACTCTAATCAATGCAACCATACAACACTCTCTCCATTAAGCAAAATAAGCATTATTAAACACATTAGGGAAGTCTGTAACTGAGGCAGAGAAACTGTGTTACCTGCTTCAGATAAAGCAAAAAGACTGCATTCAAATTCATAACACTTTTTTGTCACCACATTTAATAACTAGATTGTTTGGAGGAGATACTGCCTCTGAGTACCTTGACTATGGTTCTCACTCCAAGCAAACAGGCTATAGAAATTCATGGTTATCTTTTATATTGCAATAAATATCTGTAATGGTGGCACACCACGATGTAAAGCTAAATTATAATCTTCCTGCTGTAGTCTCAAAGCATGGTAACTATAAAAGAAATATTATCTTCATAAAGCATTTTATCATTTATAGATTCCATTTACCCACCAGGTTAATAAGATGTAAGCTTTATCTGCTACAAGATCAGCTTAACATATCTGTGAAAGCGTTTACTAAAATGTAGTGTACTTAGTATATATCATGCTTTCATATACCAAATTGCTTTGATGAACAGTTAAACTAATTAGCCTGATGGCTAGCCTGATGGGAGGTTTTTATTTTGATCGATCTCTATCACTCTCATTTGTGGGTTTAGCTCTTTGCTTACCTGCTTGGGATTAGTAGTTGATCCTCTCCTAACGGCAAAGCAATCTGAAACTTTTCCAGAAGCTTAAAGTATTGCGACATGTAGATCTTAGGAAACTTGCTCTTCTTTAAAAGGAATTTTTCCACATCTGAACGCTTTACAATTCCCTTAGGATATTTAGAAAAGCCTTCCACTTTCACTGTCAGAATCTTTCAAAAAAAGTAAAACAATTTCAGGTGTACAGTCATCATTAGATTGCATTTTCCTGACAAACTTTGTTCCTTGAAATATTTGGTAGCCTATCATTTAGGGGGAAAAAAATGGACTCCATTTCACAGTGAAACCAAACATTTCCATAATGCTAGCCAGCGAGAAGACAGCAGTGTAAAAATTTAACCTGTCCAAGCCACTAGTGTGCTACCTTTCTTCAGTAGCTTTCACTGTTCCATATTATATGGAAATTTATTCTACAAGTTAATTTGTGAAAGTGTTCTCTGAAAGGAGCCTATATACAGTGATTTTTCATATCAGCACTTCACACAAGCATATTGGTACTGACAACATGATCTTCTAGGTCTTTTCTCAGTCCTAATCCCACCATCTTTAAAGGCTCAAACTTACATTTTTGCCATCCCATTTCCTGCACTGAATGAAAGGTAAAGTTTCAGAGGTTAGGAAATCTGAATATATATAAAAAATTTTGAGAGTGTTTCTGTATCAACATATCAATGATGGTTTCACTTAAGCAGTCGGTCTGCTACTCTCCTGTCCCAGCATGTGAATCCATATCACTCACTTTCCTCTGCCATCAGTACCAAGCATACAATGACCATTCTTCCCCCATTCTTACTACTCTAATCCGAAGTTCCAGCTTTCACCTCAGTCTATCACAACATATCACAGGATTACCTTGCATCCCTGGAGTTTTTCTATTCTACACATATTTTTGTGTCCCATGTAGTTTAAATGATATTGGACATTACAGTGTAAGAACACAGAACCACTGAGACAGACAGTTGTCTAGAAAGTAAAGGAAACAGAAAGAGCTAGGTAAACTAATCTGGGCCCTGAGAAAATTCTAGATCATGAAACAGTAAAGAAATGGTGAAGAAGAATCACTGATAAGTTACAGTGGTTTGAGACAGGTGAAAAATTTCCATGAATGTAGATACAAAAAGTAATCAGAGTCTAACCTGTGCCATGATTTTACATAGCCACTTAGGATCTACAAAATACAGATCTCTTAGCTGTAGTGCTGGGTCTTGAAAATGAAGAAGTACACCTGCGCAAAGAATATTGGAATTAGCAATGCATTTCTCAAGCTCCATATTAAGCAAAATAAACACCCCACTCTGGGCTGTTTTTCTTACGTGACTTGACATAAGCAATTTGAATAATAAATACAGCCACTGAATTTATGTCAATATCTCAGGAGAGTAGAATGCAACCATGGTTTGTTCAGCTTTACCTTTATTTTCAGATGTTTTGTTAGATTTGTAATCTGACTTGGTTTTTTGCCAAGCAGCTATGCTCTGTGTGGTTTATTATTTAATCTTACGAAGTCTGCACAGCACTGAGATAAGCTGTTACATATATTCACCTAACCACTATTCTATTCAAGCTATTATAGCAACTGCATCTTTCTTCAGAAACTGTGCAAACCAGCAGGTATGATGTTTTCAAGGAGGGGTAAGATATATAAATTGTTACAGTAGTGATCCTTTATATCATGGAATTCCTTTATGACATAACAACCTGGATTATCAAACTAATGTTACCCAAGTTTAAGCATTTCAGCTCAACACTTCGTGGCAACCTTGTGCAAGATTTAAAAATGCATACAGGTCTGTCTGCTGCAGATTTGCAACAAAGTGCTTACAAGCATACATTGAAGACAGTATTTCACCTGATTCATTCAGAAAGTGAATCGCGTGAGGGAGTTCGTTTTCATCCAGTTGTAACTGGCTTTCTTGTACCAGTTCCAGTAAGCGTTTCTGATCAATCACAGGAAATTCAGTTGGGACATTTTTACGTTCCAGCAAAATTCTCTTCTCCAGCTCCAGGTAGCTGTCAGGAATTAGCTGACCAACCACTGGTTGATCTCTGATCTGTATAATTAGGAATAATAATCTTAAATGTATTAATTTATTCATGTGAAATGCAGACAATAAAACTAAGATGTAAGGTGGGTATGTCCACTCAATAGTAGCAGCAAGAAGGAACAAGAACACTCATTTATTGACTAACATGGCTTCTGAAACGTAGATGTAACTAATTCTTCTTTCAGAATTATAATATGAATGTCTTTCTATAAATGAATACTGAAAGAAGAAAGTATTTCCATCCATGTACATAAAAAATAAAAAATGATGTCTTCTGAGAAGTTCAAAGAGCAGCTTTGATTTGAAGTAAAAGGAAAATATTCACTGTATGAACAGATGATGTCATATATCCCAGGTTAACACAACACAATAGGCAAATGAATAAAAAAAAAATGATACCCCTTGGAATCTGTAATATCTCTAGATATGTCTTTAGATAAACTCAGGGGAAAAGGGTAGTAGCTCAATTAAAAGTCTCCACTGCTGATAGTCAGTGGACAAGAGGAGACGAAGAAATTAATTTGGCCAGGTTAGCAACACTTAAGGAAAACAGAGTCGGGTGCTTTGCAACTCTTTCCTGAGCCCGAGTTCCCTTCTGGAGACATCCTTTGACCTTTGGCATTAGCTAGCACCCAACCAGGTTTTTCATTCTCCATGGGTGCTGAGCTAGTCATTTTTTTTTGAGGAAATGGGAAACATTTCCAAATTGGTTTCTTAGTTTGTAATCTTCCTCTCAAAGAAGGTAGACACCAAGGCACTGTAGCATTTTTATGTGTCAAAAATGTAATTAGTACCTTGTGAAAGTGTAATTAGTACCTTGTGTAATTTCAAAGACTCAGAGCACTTGATGACAATGTTGAATACTTAACTCACTTTGTCTAACTTCTAAGCAGGTACCTTGCAACACTCCTTTCACAAAGTGTCTACATTATTTATGGAAATTATCTCCTTCCCTTCAGGCTACCTTACATTTGTGTAGAAGTTTAAACATCAGTTTAAGTCATAGTTGCAAGAGACGTGGATATTACAGGAACAATTTTTAGGTATCTAAGAGTGAAATGTTTTTAAAAAGCAGAACTTCTCCTGAGTGTTGAAGAAGTACGGCGAGATACAGGGCTACATATACCTTTACAAACACCAGCTCTATTCATGCCTACTGGATGTATGAGTGGAATTAATCCATTCTACCTGAATAGGCCACCTCACTGCCACTTAGCACTAGTTGGCTATTCCTTGAACTGTGGAATGAAGTTAGGCAGTTTATGGATGTGGCTAAGCTGGTAGTTTCTGAGAGAGAAGCAAGAGGTGTGTGCGCTCTTTCTCTCCTTTGTAACAACACCAGTATGAGGCTGGTCATAAATACAGCATTTGCTCTATAAAATCTTCTGAGCAGTAATTCAGAAGAAATTTGGGCTCTGCTATGATTTATGAAGTTGTCCTGCTTTCAGCTGGGATAGAGTTAATTTTCTTCCTAGTGCTGTGTTTTGGATTTAGTATGAAAAGAATGTTGATAACACACTGATGTTTTTAGTTGTTGCTAAGTAGTCTACTAGTCAAGGACTTTTCAGCTTTCCATGCTCTGCCAGGTGCACAAGAAGCTGGGAGGGAGCAGAGCCGGGACAGCTAGCCCAACTGGCCAGTGGGGTATTCCATACCATATGACATCATGCTCAATATATAAATAGGAGGTGTGGCCCAGGAAGTAGCAATCGCTGCTTGGGCATCGCTCAGCGGGTGGTGAGCAATTGCATTGTGCACCACTCATTTTGTATATCCTACCATTATTATTATTATTATTATCATCATTATTTTCCCCTCCTTTTCTGTTTCATTAAACTGTCTTTATCTCAACCCACGAATTTTACTTTTTTTTTTTCCGATTCTCTCCCCCATCCCACTGAGGGGAGGGGGGACTGAGCGAGCAGCTGTGTGGTGTTTGGCTGCCTGCCGGGTTAAACCACAACAGAAGTTCTGCCATTGACTTCAGTAGCACAGGACATCACCTTTTCTCTTTAACATGTTATGACACTATACATGATTGATATTGTATAAATAAAAAAATAAAAATATGTATATTCTTTTTGCTATAGATTGGATCCTGTCTCCCTATAAGCTCCATGCTCGGGCTAGTCTCTTCATACTTGTCATTCACACTTAGACAGAGCTTCATACTGTGGCTAAGGAGACAGCAGGGAATGAGTGGTAGGGATGACTTTGGAGACAACAGAACTATGAGTGCAGATTCTCCAATTTAGGAGGATCATTCAGTCCAAGGGGTCTTCTCTTCCTGCTTTAATTCACTTTCCTCTCTCTAGGAATAGTTTCATACTATGTAAAATGAAATCAGTAAATGGAGAATTAGTTGGCTTTCAGAAATCACAAAATCTTATTTCCTGGTCCCCTGAAATCTTGCAATACTTACTATCGCAATTCAAAAAACAGTTTTTGATCAGATTTCTTCGTAAGAAAAAGATGGCCTATCTTTAATTAAATATTCTGTTTATGGCCCTAGTGTTTGAAAACAAAACTTAGCTGAGATTTTTTTGGTAGACAATGAAATGAAAACAAAACTGGTGATTTTCCTTCATTTTGCTGGGTGTAACATTTTATAGAAGGCAAGATGAGTTTGCTATCACACTAAAAATATATTTAATTATGTGTTTAATTAATGTTTAAAAATGTATTTACTTAACTAAAGCTAGGATGTTTTCAACATTACGAACAGTATGTAGCTTACCTTGAAATGAAGACTCTCCTTTATTATGATTTTCCGAAGTCTGATAATGGAATCGGATTCTTCCGTAGCATTCACAAAGTGATAATCTTGGATTGCTGGGAAGCCTCGCTTATTCAACAGCTCTCTAGTAATTTTACTCATGCAGGCCTTACGTTGCATTTCATCAGAAACATCTAAATGAGTGCCAACAAGAATGACGGGGGATGTTGAAGCTCGAGCCTGTTAGTAAGATCCATACAGTTGATTAACTCAATAGTGAGTGTTGATGTTATTGTTTTATATCCACATAAAATGTGAGCAATTTAGTCAATCAATAAAATGAAAAAAGCAACTGTTTCTCCCTCTTTAAATATACCTCTTGTAAATAAGTTTGAAATCTGAAACACTATTTCATGTCTTTATTCAGAGCAAGTTTAAACTGCGATCCCATATAATAGCCTTGACTGGATAAGGCAGTAAAAATGCATCAGCCTATAAATACGAAACATATTTTTTAACATACAGAGAGCAGTCTATTTCAAAATAGAAATATTAAAAAATCAGCTATTTCTAAAAGGAAGCAGCATCGATCTGGATTTCATACTTTGCAGATTAATAACATTGTCAGTAAAATAGAGGGACAACTGTATTTTTCATTAAAAGCACCCAACAAAATGGAAAAGCAAAGGGTTCTCTGCTAGTCGTCATCGGAACAGTGCAGCAATGAAACACCAGCAAGTACTGCATAGCCAAGGAGAACACATCAGAAATGGTCTTCATCAACACTTAACTGACTGTAACCTTCTGTTCTGTATCACTGCTCAAGGTGAAAAGAGTGAAAAAGACAAGTTTAACAAACAGGATCAGTATACAAAATCTTTATGTAATTGCATTGCCCAGCCATGGCTAACCATCGTACAAAAGGAAAAGACAAGTAACACTCACCATGGGGTGATTCCATCAAATGAAAATAAAACTCTTCGAGCAAAAGAAAAATATATAGGCAGATTCTCAGACCAATTTCCCTACCATAGTCCTGGAATCATTCCTATTAACAATAGGATGCTAAGCATACACTTAACAGCATGATTTCAAACCTGCATCTAATTAGTTTTAAATTAGTCAAATTCTGATTTCCCCAGAATTTACAATGGCGTAAAAGAAAAAGCAGGTTTAACTCATCATCTCTTTAATACCACCCCTTTCCTACTTTTATCAGTCAATTCAAAATATTGCCAGAACATACAAACTATTCTTCTGCACATCACTCTGTACCATTTTAAGTACAAAATGATGCTGATCATGTCTTTGTATGTCTACAAATATTTTCAAATCCAGTATATGATGTATTTCAGCTCTTGTTTCATATCTGACTAGTTTTATTTGCTGAAGAGCTTCTTCCCTCTTCCCTTCTCTAAAAATATTTGTGGTTAATTTGCTGTTCACCAACAGCTCCCTGGAAAGTGGAATTCCATTCTGTACATATCAATGGCTTACCTTGATGTTAAAAAGCCATGGCTTCATAGCATCCACCTCTGCTTGTCCTTTGCTGAGATCATAAACAGCAAGATATAAAGCTCTTTGGGTCATAAAATGAGGATGGGTACTGTAGAACTCTTCTTGTCCTAATGATAAAAAATTTCCACTGTTTAGTACTTCTCTCATTGAACATCTTCAGATCACAAAAAGGCAGCAGAACACTTATTCTCAGATCACTAATCCACAAATGAAATTAATGCTTACAGAAAATTATCTAAATTGACAGGAAACCTGTAATAACTATGAATTTTAGATAGGTACTCTGTGGTAGCTCATTGACTGAAGTGTAGTGTTGAAACATGTAAGCTAGTTTTAAATCAAGAAGTGTGAGATTTAACAACTGGATAAACATGGTTGCTGCAAAGACAACTTGAAAGGTCATGATTCTTTTAAAACTCCAATATCGAATTTCTCCCTCACTCTTTCCTTCCCTTCCTCCCTTCTTCCCTCCCTTTCTCCTATCCTTTCAGCAACTTCAAAATAAGACTCTTAAGTTCACATGATTAAGCACTTAAAATCACAATTGAAGCTGGACATTCAGCTTGAATGCTGCTCTTCTGTGCTTACCCATTGTGATATAGACTGTATTTAAATGATCACAGACCAATGTTTAAAAATAACTTTTCTATAGCCTAAAATACCCCTGAATTTTAGAAATGCTTCTGGAGTCCCCCAAACTTAGGAATTTTTCAAAAAGCCCAAAGTTCAAAGACTCCCCCTAAGCGCTTTGTTTTCTGTGACCTTATGGAACAGTGATACAGTAGAGCCTAGAGACCCAGACTATAAAAGGGAGAAACAGAGTTGAGTGGAAGATGATTCCTCTGGTGACTACAAGCAGTTTCTTACTATTCTGAAATGACACTTCTAGAGTGAAACAAGTGGTCAGATCACATCTGGTGATAAGAAATTCCTGAGGCTTTATATTAAATTTGAGGGATTAGCTGCCAATTTACAGAATTCACTAATTTCTAAGTGGTCACTTGACTTTTGGTGTAAGTTTGCATGATTCTACTGTCCACAATTTGAAATTTCACAGGCTGACTCTAAGAATAAGTAATGTATTAATGTGTTAGAAAAGACAATAGTAAAGGACAATAAGCTCTTGAAATACCTCCAAAATCCCACACATTTAATATAAGCTCTTTCTTCATTTTGCCTTTCCCTTGAATGATCCAGTCTTTTACATCAATGCCTACTGTAGCTTTTGGAGAGCCCAATTCTGTTCGTTTGCATTTCATTAGTTGTTGTAGCAGGGTAGTTTTCCCACTGCCAGTGTTTCCAACAATCATGAGCTTCATTCTGTTATAAGGTACAGCCTTCTTCAGTCGTTGTTGAAGAAATCTGGCATAAAAGAGTTTGCAGAACTCACAGAAGTGTATAATAAAGAAAAATACCAACAGAACTCAAGACCAAGGAAAAATCTAAAACCATACCATTTTCTTCAAATTTTCAATATCTGTTTGATATTACTGGGATTTTAACAGTCTATTCTAATTTCTGATTTGAAAGTTAAAGCTTAATTCAGAATGTGTCTTTTTTTGTTTTGTAATTACCCAAAAATGTGCTCTGTGCAATGCACTTGGGAACACAAGAAACGTATTAGAAATAACTGCTAAGCACCATTTATTGCATGGTTTATAGAAGCACCAAATTCAAGAAGTAATACTATTATAATCTAAATGACTATAATCTATTTTATGTGTGTGTGTTGATACGATACGATATGATATGATACAATATGACACCTTCCATAGAGTAGCATATTGGATTTCATACGACAAGCCAGCACGTCTTTTCAAAAGGATATGGTGTTTTCTTAACACCTACTGCATATCCCAAGAAAGCAAAACAAAAATATTCAAGAACAATAGGGCAACAAACCTGATAATATCTCTGGCTTTGCATCCCACATGTTTGAAGTCTAAATTAAGATGAAGTCCTTCCAAAGGAAGATCCCAGATTTTGGACAGTCTTCCCATTTCATCTGGAAAGAATCTCAAATCGGGATTATGACTTACATCCAGAGAAGTCAAGTTCTCCAAGAAGCCAATCTGAGGAGGAATCTAAATAAAAGAACATTTAATGGGCARTTAAATGTTAAAAAAAAAGTATGAGCATGAATACATTAAATATTTAACAGAACTAGGTATTATTTTTACCGCTGCAGTTTTAAGTTTCTTTAATAAACAGGCCTAATATCCCACACTAATAGACAAAGGACCTCATAATGAATTCATTATACAAACTGATTATATGACACATTCCAGACTGAAAAGCTTAATAGAATATGGTGATTTTCATTCACAGGAAGTACTATTTGCACTTACATACCATTCTACTAACAGAATTTACAATGATAGGAGAGGTGACATGAAAAGCAAATGAACATTGAAAAACTGCATTCAATTGAAAAGTGATTTCATTTTCTTTAGGTAGAATCTTACACTTTACCTCCTTTAACTTGTTGTGGGACAGGTGTAGCTTTTCTAGCCTAGACCATGCACATGCCTTTTCACTCAAGTCCAAGATGTCTATTTGATTATGATTAAATAACAGCTCCCTTAAGTTTAATGATTTCCAGTGCATTGGTCCAGGCAGGCTTATGATCTTGTTTTGGCTTAAATCTACTGATCGCAAACTAAAAACATGAAAATAAAAAAGAGAAAAGTTAGCAAATGAAAAAAATAAAACTGAGATTAACTGGTACTGTATTAATTTTTAATAAATAAACAACTGGATTAGATATCAGAACAGACAGTTTTCTGACAGGAATGTAGACAGAAGAAGATAGCGAATTACTACTATGAGCAAAAGTAATTAAGATGACATTATAAGTAGGTCTTCATTACCTCAGAAAAAATTATAAATACGTATGATTGATTCAGTATAATGTTCTTTCAATGTATTTGTCTGTGAATGAAATTGCCTGGTCATGAAAATAAACATCCACACTGCACTGTGCGTATATGTTTCAGATAATAAATTAAAGAGTCGCGTTAAATAAGTGTACACATTGTGATAATAGTCCACTTCCTTCTTCCTTCTACGATTTGCAGACATGCATGGCTCTGTTCAGATTAGTAGAAAACACAGATAAATATGGTTCACACTCCTGTAGTGCAAATATTCAGTAATTCAACTGTAAACAGTATAGTTAATATACATTTATACTCAGGTAACAGAGAATAGAGTTTAGCTCAGGATTGCAGTTACAGGTGAGTGCAGGACCATGGAGTACACTGTTACATGCAATGTCTAACTTACTAGAATAAATGTATTTAAGAAGTTAATTGCAATCTAACATAATACTAATATGTATTTTCATGTGCTTTTTTATAAATTTCAAATTAAAAAAAGCAATGGGGAACTTCCTGGTATTATCAACTTTCTAGAACTCAAGATTCCACTTATAAACTATGGAGCTTCACTAGGTGATCTGAACTGCTCTCTTTCTTGCTTCTAACATAGGAGACTAACATCAGATGATATGGATACCTCACTCTTTTATCAGAATGTTTCTATGAATATATGTTTGTATATACATGTATGTGCATAAATTATATAGTTTAATTACACATGTATTTAAGAACCACATAAAAAAGAACATTTCATTTCTGTAAGTCATCTGTTGGACAAATATGCTGTTTATGGAACATGAAGCATGCAAAAAATCCATGCAACTCTTTATTGATTTGTCTGGGCTGGGAGATGTATAACCTGAAAGCTGCACCTTTTTCAACACATCCATTAAATTTGCTGCTGTGAATATAAAAGTTAGCATGCTGAAACAGTGTAATATCATGTTAATAATGATGTGCTCTATGTAAATTTTGATTAATGTAAGTTCACAAATCTGTGTGGATCTGCCCTCCCCATGGTGCCATCAGCACTCATATCTACCCACATCTATCAGATAACTGATCTGATCATCCCTTCCAGGCACTCCTTCCACAATCTGATTCTAGTGACCTGTTAAGGTCAGTAACTTCTATAAAAAAAAGCAGAAGTCTGATTCTCACATGAGTAATGCTTTGAAGGTATAGCAGAATAAATGTCACATGCGTTTTTATCACAATTCCATCTAGAGGAAGTGTCATTCTTGGAGAATAAATATCTTGTGATATTTGGGAAGTGAAAAACTAATCTCAGTAGCCTTGTGCAAAAGTCTGCAGAACTTCTTGAAAGGGAAAAATTGCCAGTATCTTTTTACTTTTGGTTTCAAGAAAATAATAAATTCATTCTGGTCTTCTCAGCAAGAATCGCCATCTTCAGCAGTCAAGCAATATATTTTCAATAACAATGATTTGAATCTAAGGAACAGGATTTCTCAAAATAATGAAGAAATTGTGACTGATTTATCTTCAGTTAAAAGTTACTAAGTTTTGGATTGAACCTGTTAGAGAGGATTTCATGAAAATCAGTAAAACATGCAGAATTTTCTGCTTAACAAAGGTCTTGCCATCAGATTTTCTTCATCAAGAACTTGACATTAACTTCAATAAATAAAATAATAACTTACTGTGGTAGAAGAAGAATTGCTTCTGGAACATCAACAAAACGATTTTGGGATAATTTTAAGCTTGTTATGCTGGATGACAAGTCAGGTATTATTTCTAGAGCAGAAAAAGAGGTTAATCCTATTACTTTTCAGAACTGTTTAAATTATTTTTAAGACTGGAATTTTCTAAAATCAAAGACAGACTAAAAGGTCAGTCTATCATCTTCTATACATAAGTCTTCGTACAAGCTACCAAAGGCAGAATCTGAATCTTTTTTTTAAAGCTTATTTAAAACTAAACTCCCAAAATGAAAGAAGCTTAGAACCGAGTTAATGTATTGGTTTTTATCACATTACATACTATTATAATTCATCTCATATTGGCATTAAACACTGAAATAATCTTACTTACACTTTACTGTATTGCCAGTATACATAACACTCCCATAATTCACCCAATGAGTGGTGGGTCTTACGCATATCAAAATGACTGTAATGGTTCAGCTGTGTTTAATGCAGGTATAAGAGCTACCTTCTGAAATACTGTGACAATAATTTCAAAATGGAAGATCTTCTGCCTTGAAGACAGAACTAATTTCTGACAGTAACTTATCAGTTACTAAATTCTGACAGTAACTCCTGCAGTATCATTAAAATCTCATCTATGTAATTTGTATTTTTCATAGGTAAATTAATTTCGACACCTTTGCATAAAATATGCTAAGCCACTGAAACACACTCTGGTCTCAATTCAATTGCTTAAACACTGGGTTCTAGTGAAGGTGGTCTGCCCTGTGGTACCTGAGCTATCTGCACATGGCTTGGAGATACAACATAGGAGCTATGGAAGACCTGCTTTTTCTGGACCAGAAGCTGTAAGCCAAGTGGGATACTTCAGGGCATCTCAAATGACACCTGCATTCAGACAAGTGAATCAAACATTCTGTCTTATTCAGAAGACAATGCTGGATATAGTGTGGTAATACTTAGAATCATAGAATCATTTAGGTTGGAAAAGACCTTTAAGATCATGGAGTCCAACCATAAACCTACACTGCCAAGTCCACCGCTAAACCATGTCCCTAAGCACCACATCTACACATCTTTTAAATACCTCCAGGGATGGTGACTCAACCACTTCCCTGGGCAGCCTGTTCCAATGCTTGACAACCTCTTTGGTGAAGAAATTTTTCCTAACATCCAATCTAAACCTACCCTGGCRCAACTTGAGGCCATTTCCTCTTATCAAGTCTTATCACCTGTTTCTTAGGAGAAGAGACCGACACCCACCTCGCTACAACCTCCTTTCAGGCAGTTGTAGAGAGTGATAAGGTCTCCCCTCAGCCTCCTTTTCTCCAGACTAACAACCCCAGTTACCTCAGCCATTCCTCATAAGACTTGTTCTCCAGACCCCTCACCAGCTTCGTTGCCCTTCTCTGGACACACTCCAGCACCTCAATGTCTTTCTTGTAGTAAGGGGCCCAAAACTGAACACAGTATTCGAGGTGGGGCCTCACCAGTGCCGAGTACAGGGAGACAATCACTTCCTTACTCCTGCTGGCCACACTATTTCTGATACAAGCCAGGATGCTTGTATCATATGTATTTCAGTGCAGTATTAAACCTGTATTTGTACTAGATTTGCAAGCTAACTTTGAACGATTTCCTCTGCCTTGAACCTTCCCCAACAGTACGTACAATCTCAAGTACACTCAACCATTTTTACAGCATTCACTACAAATACAAAACCAAGATGAGATAGATACACCGAGTCAGATCAAATGTCCATCAAGCCCCATTGGAAGTATACTGCTTCCGACAGTGATCAAAAGCTGATGCTTAGGGAACTGTATAAACAAGGACCAAGCATATGTGGTATTCACCTTTTCTGTTCTCCCAAGACTCCAAATGCTGGTGGCTGAGGAATTTTGTGACTTGGAATGGTTTCTAGAAGGCGGATCCTATTTTCACAGATACTTACCAAGAGCATTCATCCTGGCGTTGAACTGCTCCAGTTTTGTACAGCCCATGAAGACATTCTCCGCAAGGGATGAAATATTGTTCTTACTAATGTTTAAAATTTTCAGTTCTTTCAAGCATATGGGTGAACATAAGCATAAAATTTTGTTTCTATGATAACAAGAAGAAAAAAAAAATCCATGTTTTATTCAGAAACTATTAGCTAAAAAGTGGAAGTAAAGAGTATTGATCTGACAATGCTATCCTTACATTGGTAAACCAAAAACAAGACTTGTATCTATATAAAGACTGACCAGTCAGCAAAAATACTGGTACATATGGCAACAGGGAATAACATGACTGATATTAAGATTTTTTAAAGTAATTTGGAGAGCAAATGTCAGAATGTACTACAAGGTGTCATTTCCTAATTACATACTGCAGCTCAATCCAACACAGAGGACTGTTGCATTTGTGAGTAGTTCTGTTTAGTTAAAGATATGTGTTTGCAGGATTATAATCACAGAATAACTATCAATCTAAACAAAAAAAGAATGGAATTCCATATAGGGGATACAGTTCAGGATGAGTATATAATTTTACAATGTATTCTGGGAAGAAGAACACCAGAAAGAGACAAAGATCCTGAAAATACAGAGATAAAAGAACCATGCAGCACTGTTTTGCAAGGGTAATATTGCTAATGAAGTTCAAAATAAAGCTAATGAAGAAATGCAACAGGATTTTGAATTTAAAATATTGCTTTTGTAAACTTGATTCACGTATTTAATACTGCTTGCTTTAGTTACATATGTTGCTATCTTTATTCTGTGTGAATTTCTGTGTAAAAAATATCACCACCTTATTTAAAATAAATTATGGGAGATGAATAAGACAGTTTCTGCAGTTTACAGAGCTATCAATAATAGTGTTCTTAAGAATTCTGTATAGGTATGAATTATCTCACTTACTAACAAATATGATAAAAAGTGCTGGTAAACAAAAAATTACATATTTTCTCTGCTTCTGTCACTTAAAACATATCCACACCAATAAATGCAATTCCACGAATCATACTTCCAAAAAACCTTTGGTGAATATGAAATACAGTGGAAACTGTATTCTGTATACAGAAAACCTAGTTGAATATGTTAGACAACACAAACAGTCCTGTGGATGAATAGTATGGCAGTAGAAAAACGCTGAACTACAACATTTTTAGTATGTTACTGAAACTGCAATGCTATTAGATTCTATCAAGGCCCACAGATATTCTCATGTACTTTGTAATACAACACTGAAAATTGTAGCAATTTACACATTTGGAAGATAATGTCAGTGTTTCACTGCTGACTAAACAATCCTTTCCATGCTGTAACAGTCATCTTTCTGGATGACAAATACATTATTTTCTGTTATGTTTGTTATGCTACAGTCCATTCACTAATGCCACTCACCCTTCCAGCAATAGCTGTTCCAGATTTTCAGCAACATTTGTAAGAAATTCAGGAGTGCACACCAGCTGATTGTATGAAAGATTAAGTTGCTTTAGAGTTGGACATCGGAGGTATGGATCCAAAGCAAAGGAAGGTCCAATGTCATTTCGAGAGATATCAAGATTTGCAATACAATTCATTTTCAGTAAATAAGTCGGAAAAGAAGTAAAACGGTTACTGTGCAAATCCAAGTAAGTCAAGCATTTCAAGTTCTGAAAGAAAAGGATAATTTGTTTTTAAAAATTTAAATGAAAATATGAATTTATAGGTTTTAAATTGAGTTATATTTTATACAATTTATTAATTTACTTATATTTCTCTCACTAGGAAAAAAATAGCAGAAAACAGCAATCATACCAATGTAACCCATAATATTTCTATTACAGAATAAAATAGAAAGCATTCTTCAAAATTAGTTAGCTCAGTTTCATAAAATTTAACAGATATGAATTGCCTGCAGTTCTCGGTTCCGTTTACATTATTATGTCACTCAATCTAACACGTCCTAAAGCAGTTCTCTGCAGTAAATGACTTAAAACAGTTCCATGAAAATACTTTTATTTCTAGCTGAACATAAATCCACTGAATGAAAATTGAGTGAATGTATGAAGCATGCAAAAATATACACCCATATTCATGAGTAGTATTGTTATGGGTACATTGTTAGAGACAAACAATTTATTGTAACTAATCTCAACTTGTATTACATAAAATTATGCAGAATTACTTCACACAGTTGTTCTGGAATGTTTGTAAGAGCATTTTGGTGGAGCTCCAGTTTCTCAAGATGTTCCAGATGACTAGTTAAGCAGCTATTCTGGCTGATGGCATCAATGTTCTCCAGCTCATTTGATGAAAGATCTAGTGATTTAATATATTCTTTCTCTGAGATCAATGAAGAAAGACTGTCTGATGGTCTTATATGTGGTGAAAATTTTGAGACGCCTTCTATTAAAACAAAAACATGGGAAAAATAGCATGATTGCATTTATCATGTAATTAAAATTAAGATCAATCAACTTGGAATCTAAAGATGCAGAAGACAGTGAATGTTTGGATATTGGTTAAGATCCAAATCCATGAAGACTTCTATTAAGAGACAGAAGTTTATAAGACAGTAGGGAAGAGATGGATGCTTAAGCACTGCACAACAGAAGTAGCTTTTGAAAGCTAATAAGGGCACTCATGAAATTTCATTGCCTGTTTAATTCTACATAAATTATTTGTGAAGCCCAGGAAAAAAAAATCCCTATATATGCATTATTTGTACTCCACTGTAGTATTTCCAAAATGTATCCTCCTCTTTATAAAAAAATACATAATGTGACTAAAATCTTCGCATGCTATGCTTGTAAAAGCATTAAGGATGAAAAATCTGTTATATATGTTAAATTGTATAGTTTACTTACTGGGGGATTCATCTGAAGGCAAGAATTTTCTTCTTTGTTTCATTAATGGTTCATAATTTGAGCCAGGCCCCTGGAAAATCCCAGAAGAGAACAAAAAACAGTTATGGACATATGCAGATAACCAAAATGATCTGAATTCAGTAAATTTCTTTTTACTGTGGTTTCTTTTTATCAGAACTTCCAGGGAGAACACAAAGAAACTGTACGTTTCAACTGAAAATAACAACAGGTCACATCTTTATAAAACTTACTGATCCATGCAATATGAAAGAACAGTAGATTTAAAGTGCAATGGAAGTAGTGCATTTTTTGGCAACCTAAAATGACTTTCACTAGGGTGGGGTGATAGGATGGAGCAGGATATTACAAAAAAAAACTTTCTCTAGGGAAGCCAGTCTCTCCAGTTTCCCTTTACAGTCAATGGAAAGAGATAAGCTCCTTTCAAAGGAACCTAACTTTGATTCCACCAATTTGTCCTCTTATGTCTTCTTATGGAATCGGTCTCTCTTCATTGATCACAGCAGCACTCTGAAGATTAGCTTCACTAAGGGGTAGTTAAGTCTTTGTGAATAGGCCCACAGTTTCTGTATCTGCATTTGAACATCAGACCGGAAATTTGAGCAATTCACAAGAACGTGTACTTTTTATTGATCACAAATTTTTGCTGAAATAAACTCTCATCTGTACAGTGACCTGGAGCACAGTAATTGCACAGCAACAGAAGGAAATATTAAATGGCAACAGTGAGACAAGAGCCCATATGGTTACGTGACCTTTCCTAACACTTGTTTTTAACAACTTTGCAGTAGGCAACACAGATGGACTTATAAGAAGCCTGGAATGAATAAGGATCTGACTTACCACAGAGTAGGAATGTCGTGGCAAAGTAGGAGAACCTCTTTGAAATGCCATTTCCCTACAATATAAGTCAGCAACTGCAATGGAATTGGACTTCTTTTTTGTAAAAAGTGAACCTTCACTTCCTAGTACAAAACAATAACACAGGAGGACAAATAAGTAAGAAAATATATTTAAAGCTGAGGCTCAGAATTCAACTGTAATATAGATGCTGACATACAAAGGAGAGATATATTTCAAAAGCATCAATATTGGCAGGATCTCACTGGTTAATTGCATGTGCAATAGGCCAAGAATGTTGTCAACATGTTTTAGAGTACATGGGCCATACTAACCTGACATGCTCCAAATATGACCTGCAGCTTGTTACATTGATGCTTTATCATTTAAAATTTCCAGCAGGTTGGGATTATTATACATGTTTTGTAACACATCTTTGTGCTACTGCAGTGTAAATAACTTTTTAAAATAGAAAAAGTTTGTATTTTAATAGATAAATTTGCACTCCCACATTTATTGAGAATGAAACATGAAATGCCACTCTGGCTTTGGTGATTTAGGGTTATCTGGACCCATTTAGTGTTCCTCTTCTCAAAGCTACTTTTAAAACTTCTAAAAATCACTCCTGTTAGCAAAGCCTGTATTTTTTTACCATAATTTACATATGACTTGACAACTTTTCTATGTGGGACAACAAATAGTACCTATCAGTACTTTACTTATCAGCACTTTATTTACAGACAACCCAGGGAATCGGGCTTTCTAGATCACAATGCACCTGACTTCATGATGAGACAAATTGTGCTCTTAAAGCACTTGCTTTTTGCTATTGACTATAAAGGCAGCATACAAGAATATCTCAGAAACAGACATCAAAATAGTCAATATCTAAATTTGGTTGGATGAATCCCACTCTTTCTACAAGAAACTGAATGCATGAAGAACTAATTTTAAATGGATAACTGAATAAAATGCTTTAAGGTCCTAATTTTGTAGATAAAGCACATACTTATTCATCATAAACTATCTTCCAATGTTACCGCAAACAAAATTTTAGATAAAAGTATTTTCTTCATGGGAAGTGTTTTATCTCAAATACAAATAAACAACTGATTTATGGCTATGGTCTAGCCCTGGTATACTAGATTGGGATTATAAAAAGAAAAAAAGAAAAGAAAAACAATTACCTTCACTATCAATATCATCACTCAAAGGAAAAACACTGTCCACTAATGGGTCAGAAATGAAATTCCAGTCATAGTTTTTATCCACTCCATCTTCAGAGAAGTTTAGATCAGAGGAGGCTTTTGATCTATTCTCTGAAATATTCTTCATCTGGAATTTAAGCACCATTCTTGCCAGTGCAGAACCTGCATCTGTATGTGTAAAAAACCGAAAAGATAGCATATTCTCCACGAAATCCAATGGCTTTAAAAAAAATAACAGAAATAACTTGATTTATTTTCAAGGTTTGGCAGTCTTTCTATAACCAGCTGAATGCTATGATGAAGGTCTTGATCTAAAACACTTACATAGTACCATCAAGAGATATTAACACATTTCGTATAGCAAATTCTATATATACTCACTTTGTTTTCTTAATGGAGTAAGTTTATCTGGGAACAAAGGAATGAGCCAGGAAGGTTCTAGTCTCCCAATACCAAATCCTCCAAGACATATACTGCTGTTGGCAACATCAAGGCTAAGCTTCTTTAAGAGCAAGCTGATGATTTGGCTATCTCCTCTCTTTATACTGATGGTTAAAGCACTCCGAACATCCTGCTCTCGAGCACCATTGGCTAATAGCAATTCCACCAATTTAGGATTATTTCCTTTCTCACAAACCTAACAGAGAAAAGCAATTAAAAAAATTTATGCGAGGCACTCAAACAACAGCTCAGACTGCATTAAGAGACTTGTCTCAAATTCAGATTAATTGTATTTTTAGGATCATGTCTCTTTTTCAATTACACAATTTCCTACCCCTCAGAGCATATGCCTGCCTAAGGCATCTGAGTACCAACTCCCATTTTCGTGAAGCCTTTGCCCAAAATATAACAAATGCCTGAGTTCTGTAATTGTAATTTCTGCCATGAGTGCACAAAATTTCCAGGCAAAAACGAATGGTAATTTATGTAGTTTGGTTATTGCATGCGGTCTACGGCAACTCCATTTATTTATCTGTTCAGTGGAAAAAAGACACTTAGGGGTTATTTTGTCATGTCATCTGGGTATCAGATGAACAGGCAACAACGGTGAGACTCATCAAGCCTTGCCTAGTGCTAGGGAGCTCAGGTCCACTGGCTTCAGTCAGCTTTACTCCTTGCAATCTCTCAGCCTGCATTGCTACACAGAGCAGTGTTGATTGTGAATATTACAAATATTTTTTACAAATACTTCCAGTTACTTCAATATTTCCACTGTGGTTCGCTAACACTGATTTGCCTACCTCAGACTCCATGGATGGATGGTTGTTTCCAAACTCAGCTGTGCTTTATCACCCAGCCAGCCTTGCCAGCAGAAGCGAACATTTCCTAATTTGCTTCAGGCAGTACTGGTGGGGTTATCTCAGACCATTTAAAACTTTGACACTGAAGCAAAATTAAGAAGTGCTCATACACACCATTTCTCAAAAAAAAATTTTAAAGGCAGTCACATTTAGCAAGGAGCACTTATAAGCAGGTGGGAACAGCCTCTCCGTTGGCATGGCTGAATCCAGATGGGATGTTTGCCTACGGCCTTATTTAAGACACCAACATATTTCAAATAGTTGATGCTCTGAATGTGGCCACTGTCTGGATAAAGCTCTTCGCAGCCAGTGTGACTGCAGGCATTCCAAGATGTTATATTACTTTAGCTGTATTGATAAAAAGTCAGAACTCTAACCAGAACAGTTAAATCAGCACAAAAACTGATGACTCTATTAATCTTTAAGTACAACATAAAGTAAAAATATCCACCATTCCAGGGCAGGCATTTTGGGCAAAGTCTTCTTTGCAGGTCTAGAACAGAGTGGGACTAAGCACACTGAAACCTATCTATACACAGTGCTGCCTGCTGGTCCATCTGTACTTCAGCCTCACAGAGCTGGGAAAGAGCGGAATTTGGAATATTAGTTCATGGACTGGGCTCTAATGGGCTTGATGCTATCTACGCCTGATTAATTCAGAAAAAATGACTGGGAGTTTGCAAATCTTGAGCTTAAGTCGTCTTCCTCAAAAATACTCCAAAGCTAAGGCTAAGTCAGTACTTGATTGAACCCAGGTTTGCACGTGAACAGGGTAAACAATCAGAAGGCATGGACTTTAAAGTTAACTTGCATCAGAACTAAACTGGCAGCGTGGGCACATTCTAGGTGACAGTGACCCTATGAGCTTCAATAAAGTGAAGGGTGTTTCAATGAACATCAGACTGAGCCTGAAGTCACTGTGAGCAGCAATGGTTAACACCACTTAGGTCACAGTTAGATTGCACTGGGTATTGCTGCTGTGTTCTGCCAAATATATGTTCACATGAAAAGAGAAAGAAACCCAAAAGCACAAATTTTAAAGCAATAGAACTATATATATTTCCATATATTACCTGATAGATCAAAGAGTTTGTCTTTGTCTTCTTATTAATATCAGCTCCCAGTAGAAGTAGACATTCAGCCATAATACTATTGTACTCAATACATGCTTTTTCCAGCATCATATTTTTTAAATCATCATTTTCAGCTATTTTAGCAAAACATTTACAACACAGGCTTTGAAACTGAATGGGAAGACAAACAATCAAAGTTAGGACAAAAAAAGCACCAAAATTTTTCAGCTGTGGAGCTGTCAAAAGAGAGAATATACCTGTCGATCTCGCTGGTCAGTGAAACACATAGACATCTGGTAGAAAATGACTGTGTCAAATGATTCATGTACCAGCAGCTTTGCAAAACAAGGTGACAAACCAAGGATTGACAAGATTGCATGAAATCCCTAAGAACACAATGAGAAGATTGAAATAAGTACAGCGTTAAAAAGTATCATTTTAAAACAGGTCATGCAACAAAACCAAACTTCAACCAAAAGATATGTGCTGTTATTTTTTTTGTCTTGCTTTTAAATATGAAATAATTCACAAATTGGAGAAGATCAGGAGAGAAGGCAGAAACACCTGGTGTCTCTGTGTTTATATAGCTGTAGTTTCATGCTTGTTTAGCTGACCCACTTAAACAGATATTAACTGACACTTTGAAAAGCCAAATTATGCACCATAATATCTAACAACATCCTGCCTGGCAGTGACAAATGTACTCGTGATTTCCTGAAAATGTACACAGGAAACAATCTCCTTCTAAGGATACGGGATGAAGATGCATCCCCTGTCCCATTGCGTTGCTCTGTAATCCTTGAATTTGAAAAAAATACATAGGCTAAATGAAAAACTTAACAGGTGTATCTAAAAACTGAAAAGAAATACAAAATTATCCCATGATTCTGCAAGTAAAGTTCACCTACAAGTGTGAACTGTGTAAATTATGGACTCTTTGTCCAAACCTAATTGAGACTAAATCACTTTAAGTAACTTCCTTATTCCACCACATTATTTTGATTTCTCTCTACAATGGTTGCTAAGCTAAACTTGGAAGGGTTGGGGGAAAAACAGCAGTAAAGAAGGCAGGCTGTACTTGTGATATTTTCATACTGATCTGAAACAGAAGTACAGAAACTCCCACAGGAAGCTAATCTCATAGGCAAGCTCCATTCCACCAGAAAAATGAAACTGGCAACAAACAGGGAAAGCTTCTGAAGCAGAGGAAACAGAACTTTCACACGAGGAGGACTGAACGTGTGTTTGCAGACAGAATAAGAACTCTACTTCCATATTCAGAAGTAGATCCAAAGTCTGACACAGTATTCCAGTAATATCCTTCTTAAATACAGCATTCCTACACTAAGCTTATTGCTGGTTACAGGTCTAGGAATTAAGTCATTTTCTATTAATTTTCAAAGAAGGGCAATCAATACTATAATGACGGTTATTTCATTAAATGGTTATAGATCAACTGATTGATGGACCATGAGTGAGAAATTTGTTCTAGTTTGCAGATCTCAGAAGTCTTAGATAAACAACTAAACCTACGCTTACATATTCTGGATTGAATATATGCCTCCAAGAAAACCATCTCTATGGCAAACATATCGGTTTCATTATAAAGGCTTATACTAATCTAGTAATTGCAATAAAATCAAAATGAAGTAATTAAAATAAGGAACTATACTTCAAATATAACTATATTAAAATAATTTTCTAAGGTTTTGCCTTTCACTTTCATCTTTGTACGTAGAAATAACACATACATGCATCTGGATTTCAGTGACCTCTTTAAATCGTCGCAAAGTAGAAACCAGAACTGTTGACAGGACATGCATAGTTGCAATACACAAACTCTTTCTTGTAATCAAAGAGCGTAGAAGACTCAAACCCAAACACTGTATGTCTAGAAGAAAAAAAGAAAGATTAATAATATTGATTATTCTGACATTCTGAGTGGAATAAACCCATGACCTAAGTAATGTTATATTACTAATATTCCAGAAAGTTATTTGCATAAGCTATTACAGGGCCAGGAATAACTACAAAGTGGATGAACCTGAGGACTATGCAGTACTGCAGCCTTTTCTTGCCATGTAACTTACATCACATCCAGTACTAAAGACTGCAATAGATAGGTTACAGTTTCTATGGTTAATCGGCTCCTCCTACTACATCATTCACATTCAACTAACAAAATACCTTCCCTACCTTGTTCATCTGGATACATCTGTAGGGTGTGAAGCACAGTGTCAGTAGCTCCTTGCTGGGTTAAAATTTCTAGTGCACCAGTGCACTCAGCTACAGAAGCAAGTAGTTTTAATCCACACTTCTGAATGCTAGGATTTCCAATAAACTAATGGAGAAATGAATATAAAATCAGACCAAGTTTGTTCTGCTTAAAATGGCAACAGAAGAGTTGCTTATTCTTAAAGTTGTTCTTTAAGAATAAGTGATTGTTGTTCTTAAAGTACATGAAATTACAGCTGATGTGACAATAAATAATAATCACAATTTCAGAAAGGTTCCCTTTTCAACCATCAGTTTCAGCCGCCCACAACCTCCCCAGATTTTCACTTTTGATTTTGAAAATATTCCCTAGCTAGTTTTCTAATGGAGAGTGGGATTTTTTTCCCCTCAAAGTTTCAGTACAACCATTCACAAGCTCACACCATTTTACTAGGACAATGAGAGTGAGAAAATGTACTTCCTTTGTGGTTAAAAACAAACAAAAATGGGGTTCTTCAAGAACCGGCACAAGTGATAAACATGGTGGCAACTGAAAAAAATATAAAAAGATATGAAGCAACATACCTATTACCACACCCCATCAAGGTTTTAAAAGCTTTGGCTTTAGTTATATAGCAATTCAACAGGTTATTTGTGATTATTTTTCCCAATTTTCCCCCACTTCTAGATGGAGGAAACCTAGATGAGGCCTAGATCTGAAAATGTGCATAGCTGTCACAGTGACTTGCAAATCTGCAAAATTATTTCAGTGGGGTCATGCCCACCTTCCTCCTTATACCTTCTCTAGTTTTTCATTAAAATATGTTAATTTCTAGCCCTTCTGGTTGATATTGCAGTACCCCAAAACACAAACCAGCTGGGTCAGAAAAAGCAATCAGGATGGTCACAAAGCACTGGAGACTGTAATACATTCTGAAGTAAAAAATATTTTGCCTCCTTTGTTAACTCCTATATCCTATACCTTCAGGTCAAGAAATGTCCTTTAGACACTCTAGCACTCTTTTGCTGGTACAGTATTTGCTCTGATTTTTATAATAAATGTAAGAGACACAAATTTCCTTGACTGAAGGTGTTTGACAAGCCTAAAATTGTTAAGAGACTTCTAAAAAATTGTGAATTGCTACATCCATTTTGATTGTAGTCATGTGAACCTTGTAAACCTTGTAGAGGTGGGATTCTTCTGAAGGCCATGAAGTTAAACCTTTCCTATCACTAGGATTTAAGGTTAATTTGCTGTGCAAAGTGCCCAGCGCGGTCTGCTTCAGCCTTTCACTTTTCAGCTTCCCCTTCAAGGCACTGTGATCATTCTGTTTTCCAGTGGCTGGAAAAAGTTATAGAATTGAGCAGTGAAAAGAATGGAGACAACTGAGAAACACTGTTCTGTTGAAAGCAAAGGAGTATGTATCGGTAGAGCATGGGACTCTTAATCCCAGGGTCGTGGGTTCAAGCCCCACGTTGGGTGTGGAGAATGTCTGGTTTTGGCTGGGGTAGAGTTAATTTTTTCCACATTAGCTAGTATGGGGTTATGTTTTGGATTTGTGCTGGAAACAGTGTTGATAAACAGGGATGTTTTCGTTATTGCTGAGCAGTGCTTACACAGAGTCAAGGCCTTTTCTGCCTCTCACCCCACCCCACCAGCGAGTAGGCTGGGGGTGCACAAGAAGTTGGGAGGGGACACAGCCGGGACAGCTGACCCCAACTGACCAAAGGGATATTCCATACTACATGGCGTCGTGTGCAGCATATAAAGCTGGGGGAAGAAGAAGGAAGCGGGGGACGTCCGGAGTGATGGCGTTTTGTCTTCCCAAGTAACTGTGATGCATGATGGAGCCCTGCTTTCCTGGAGATGGCTGAACACCTGCCTGCCGATGGGAAGCAGTGAACAAATTCCTTGCTTTGCTTTGCTTGCATGCACAGCTTTTGCTTCACCTATTAAACTGTCTTTATCTCAACCCACGAGTTTTCTCACTTTTACTCTTCCGATTCTCTCCCCCATCCCACTGAGGGGGAGTGAGTGAGCGGCTGTGTGGAGCTTAGTTGCCATCTGGGGTTAAACCACGACACCATATTAAAGAACCACTCAGTTCTATGTGTAGTTGAGGTGTAGGTATGAGGACACTTCTCATGTATAAACTAGTCCATTAAAAGATCACAAATAAACTGTATGCTTGAAAAAAAATTAGCCTTGTTTTTATAAATATCCTTTAGATTTACTGTATAAAGGATCATCTAATACAGTCCAGAACAGAAAGTAAGAAGAAACCCCAAATGATAAATGAAACTCAGGAGTTAAGATTAATTCTATCAAATCAATAGGAAAATCAATGTGGAACTAAAACTTACAAATGATTCACCATTGCAAGTGTAAAATAGTGCCAAAATTCATTAGAATTAAGCTTTAACCATACCCTGTTCAAAGCATTAAGCACCAACGAATGAGTTCCCTCCAACAGACACTGGCTTTTAATGACTTTTACTGTAAGTGCAAAAGCAGCATTTCCCACATCTCTGGAAGAACCATTCTGGTGTTCATTCTTTGTATCTGCAACAATGGAAAACAGCCTTCCTCAGAAGAACAGATTTAATATTCTCCCCAGTATTAACCCAATATTATTAACCCAATATTAAAATCAAATTGAACACACAGGTTTTAACAACTGACTCTGAGGGCATATTTCAGGTCTTATGATATTTTCAGAATGCTGTAGTTACAGAGACTGGAGTCCCTCCAGGTTTACATTGCAGTGTGAGTACATTGTGTTTGAAATGACGATTTCACCATATGTTTGCTCACTGCTTACTCTGAAAATGCAAAATCATGCCAAAGAATTTTGCCTAAGGTACATTGCAATGTATTACTTTTTCGAGCTACGGGGTTTCTTGGTGTTCCTGATACCTACTTCAGAATGCCTCTTCCTTCTGGAAAGGAGAGACTATAGAGAAGCTATAAACTAGTTGCCCTTTCTCACTTGGCAGCACATCATAGGCCAAATTCTACCCACAGATGACGTAAGTGGAAGGTGAGTACAAATAAAAGAACAGAGAAGGGTCTTTCAGATTTACATTTCTTGTAGCTATTGGCACTTGCAGTCAAGTGGCACTACAGAAAGTACCCAGAAAACCTTTAAAAGTCACTTCAGCATTCATATTTGTTCCGATTACTATTTTCCCCATGAATTACTTTTTATTCACTAATTAACCTGCAAGTTCCAACATCCAGTTGGCGCGCTCTTTGTTTGATTACACTTTAGAAGGGCCTCACTTCCAGGATACTGGCAAAAAAGGTGCCTTGCCTACATATTAGAATACATATGTCAAGTCTTAATCCTGCTGTTTATTGAAAAAAAAGGAAAGTATTAGGATTATAATTCAAAGAATAGAAGGAAACTGAAAACCTGAAATCAGTCTGCATATTAGCCAAGTTACTAGTTTCAGAGTTATTGGTTTTGTAAATGTTCAACTAAAACTGCTGAGAGGTACTTGCAAAAAGTTGTTCTGAAAAAAAAATCAGTACCGCATGTCTGTACTGTCACATTTAATATCAGAGGAAAAAAGACAGGATATACAGCAGTGAACTGATAAGAGGAGTTAAAACTTTCCCCAAATGCTATTAAAGGTATAGAACTAACACAGAACATACTTTTCCCACTGTAGATTGCCTTTAAAGAGTTTTTTCTTTTTAAAGGAATTTCTAAGCTAGTCAGTTTGGCTTCTCCTTTTCTGTAGAAAATAGTATATAATAGTATATTTCATATCTTCAAATCACTGTTTTTATTTTTTGGTGTCAGAGATCCAATTTTTATGTTCCTTCCAAGAGATACTACTAAAACAATTGCGTTTTGTGGTACAGCAATGTTGATGTCATTATCACTGTTTGCTCTCACTTAAAGGGTATCTATGATGAAAATACACAATCACAGAGATAGCTCCACACTCATTCCCTGAATTAATAGAGCTAACTCTTCACTGATGAAATCAAGGGGAAACCAGCAATGATAATTTTCGTCTGTTACCTTCAATACCTCAGAAGTTTTCCTCCATCTTGTATGTTCTTAAAGAGTTACAGCTGCTCTTGGCTATGTACAGAACTCCAGTAAATTTTTTAAAGTCCCATTAAAGGCTGTCTCATTAGATAAGAAAGACTAAAACCCAGCTATGTAATTCTATTCTCTGATTTGGTGTATGATGCTGCACCAATTGTATTTTTGGATGACTTACCAGGCATCATAAAGTGTAAAAGGACTCGAAGTGCTTCCAGTTGTACAGAGAGTGATTTTTCATGTTTCCTCATGGCTTTTACAACTTCTGATGCAGCTACTGTCATTACATCCAGATGAAGGAAACTGAAAACATTGTTTATAAAATAAATAAAAAGAATGCATTTCTAAATTTTACATGTATTTGGTTCCTTAATTAACACTGTATGATATCCCTTTAGAACACCGTAAACCTGGTTTGAGCTACAAAATATAAATTAAACTATGGTACTTTTCTTCATCATAGCAAATATATTATTTTTGTGCCATTCCATGAATTCAGTCTATGAAATTAATTCCACTCTAGACTACTGAGAGGTAATTTTCAATCCAGTCCAGAACAGTGATACACAGAAAGTATAGTATTTCATTCAGGGTGAGTAGTGGATTCATATATTTCTCTTTGATTCCAGTCCAGATATATGAAAAGATATATCTTCCTTAATCCAGTGCCCTGCAATTGTCATAAAGTACTGATGAACTGTCAGATACTTGTAGAATAAACAGAATATCCATCATGTTAGGTTCTAATCTTGAAAAAAAATAATCTCAATGTTGTTAGCATTCCTAGAAATGGCAGTAGCCAAAGGCCACTTTTAAGGTTATTTTCTTCTTTCATTTTATAATACTTTTTATTCCTGTGAACATGTTTATGAAAGTTTTGAGATTTTCTTCTTTATAAAATGAAATTATTCATAAGAAATTCTGTGACTATATCTTAAGTCTGTCATTTTTCACAGGCAGCTTAGCATACATAAAGGTTTCAGGGAAGGCTGGAAAAACTTGGCAAGACACTCGGAATCATGTTCCCACCCTGTGTATCAGTATTTATGAGTCACAGGTTTGTTTTCCAGTCATGTTCTAGAGCACTTGCAAAAGCCAACACAAAAGTAATATAAACACAATGTTATTTTAATAATCAGTTAATATTGTGGGAAATTTCTTAGCTCTCAATGGAATTCAGTGTGGCTAACAGGAGGGGAGACCACCTAGTGATAGTCTATTCAAACCTCACTGCTCAAGAACCACGAAGGGAAGAACATGCAGCTGGGCATTTGACTACAGGGCTTACAAAATTCAATGTCTTGAACAGGGCTGTCAGCCTGTTGTCAATTTTAATACCAGTAAAACTGTCAATAATTTAAATGTAATCAATTACAGTACTGAATCTCACAAACCTTCACTTTGGAAGTTGCCACGTATTTCTAAGTACATTACCTTCCTTCGAAAACATGATTCAGAATTCTGCAGGCACTTTCAGCCACTTCAGGAGAATGTGGATGTTTCCTCATTATATCCAAAACATTCATGTGTATTCCTTTAGCCAAAAATGTCTTCCTAATATTTACTACAACACGAAATAGCAAGCATCCTATAAGTAAATCTCTCTCTCTTTATGTATAGTTCTCAAAAACAACAGAAACGCTAACTTATTTCCCCCTTTTTTCATTTTTTTTCCTCACCAAACACACAAGTTATAGAAGCATAAATTAGAATGGGAAACAATTAGAGCCAAAGCTGACTTTTGTTTGCATAGCTTAATCAAATGCATTATAATTCCTGAATGCCTAATAAGTTTAAACACATCTGCTATTTTTACCTCCAGAAAGTTAACTTAAGGGACAGAGAATGTACAGCTTTACTTTTATTTTCAAAAATATTTATTCTTAAACAATTTTTCCTCTTAATTGCACTCTGTGATCATGTAGGAAAGCTAGAATTTAAAACTTTAAAAAAAACTTCTAACTTCCAAAATAAGGCTTCAAAAATGAAATTATATTTATTCACTCTATTTACTTTGTCAATTCATTTTTTTAAAAATTCAAATACCCAAGCACATGTTGTAGCTATAACTGTAACCAATACAGCTCAGAACACTTTAAAAATATTCTACATTATCACGGTAACTACCACCAATTCTTGTCATTCCCAGTTCAGTACATACATTTCAAATGGTTAATTCAAGCAATATTGCATTGTGCCAGAGGGTTTTACTAAGCTTCTTTATGTTTATCATTTCTGGTGTAAGCACACTCATTTAGGGGGAAAAAAGAAGAAAAAAAAAGACAAAATAAAAATTTGCTTTAGATTTCCAACAGGAATCAGAGGCCCACTTGTCAGTAACATGTTATGAAAGTACCTGGTATAATATATGTTAACAGTATGCATACATTTATGAGATCTATTTCTTGATATAGATACATATTTATCTCATAAATAACTATAAAACCTTTTCATTGTTAGGTTTTATGTACTTGGATGGCTCAGTAACCTAGTGATAAAACAATGCTTTCTCACCTAGAGAATGGTAATTAACTGCTAGTCTTTATCCTCCTATCATCTAGCCAATGGTTTTCAATGTGCAGTCTATAAAGCACTTGAGATCCATAACCATTTCAAAGGGTTCTGGGAAAGGTATCTAATAAAAGCAGGCCAACTATCAGTAGGCTTAAATACTCTACCCAGGGGTCCACATCTCCACTGAAAAATTTTGAGGGGGTCTGCAAATTGAAAAAAGTTAGGAAACCATGTTAGGGACATAATCAGGACTAAAGCAATCTTGAAAGCTGTTATGCTCATGCTTAACTTTCTACACATGATTCACTGAAGTCAACAGGACTGCTCAAATCCCCTGTGTTAAGCAAGAGAATGGCAGTTGTTGGGCTGTAATCCTTACTCATGTGAGTTTCAACAAATGCTGCTCTTGACGAAATTCAAACGTGATAAATATTTAAACAAGCATACAAAGAGAACACACTCTTCTTCACGTCTCCTGCTCCAAAAAACAGCAATTGCAACACATAAACTGCCAAAGAGCTCTCTACTTACACATACTCTCTTTGATACTAGCCAACAATAGCTTTTTCAAAGCAAGGAATAAACTTCCTACTAAACACAACTGCATAATATTAATCACAGGGAATATTGTATTCATACAACAGCACACTAAATATTCATTAATATTACAGCAAAAACTTTCTGCTGAATTAGAAAGTAAAGATAATTAGATTCCCTTACCATTTTGTTGTGACAAAATTGCCAAGGTACTAGCAGCTGCCTGAAACACTTCTTTTGAAGAGGAGTGCATCAGCATGGAGAGCATCACTGCTCTGTCTATTGGAAACCTTTCACAGAGAGAAACAAATCACTGCACATGGACCATATTACAGCAGTTACTTCATAACTGTAGTTCAGTTTCCTAAAAAGTTATTAAGTGACATAATTAAATTTTCAGGTGATTGTACTTGGCTTCTGATATTTTTCCAGAGCAACAGCTGACAGAAAGTCTTTTGCAAACTATGCATATTAGCTACTCTGAATCTCACTGGATTCACTTGGAACCATGCTTTCCAAGCGACTTGAGGTCCAGAAAGGGGTATAAAACAGGCTTACTAAAATTTGAATGATTAAAATTTTAAGCAACTCTGAGAAACAGTTTAAGTAAAATGAAAGTCTGTGTCTTACCCATGCCTAGATTCTCCCTGATGAGGCAGCACCCCCTCTATTATGCCCCTTCATCTGATTTGTGGGAAAATGAGCACTGCTTTTCCATACTCCTTACATACTAGATAGCTTAATCTTCTCTATTTTCCCTACTCTTACATTCTTTAATCCTCCCTATCCTTGTTGCAACTGAAGAAGAAATTCCTTGTGAACTGTAAAAATTAGCTCTATTAGACTGTTCTGACCCTTTATTAAAACACTAGCAATTTTGCCTGAGTCAAGGTTAGCACGCTTTTCAAGAAAGAAACTTTCCCAAGTGTTGTTGATCACCATGCATTTCATCATATATTAGGAAACAAGAAAGAAAAATAAAAATAATTGAAACATGAGACCCCAGATGGCCTAATAGTAGGCTTTCATTTTTTTCATTTCCAAAAATACAGTTCAAGATATTAACACTGACTGATTATCTCCATCTCCAATCTTCTCATGAAGGTTGCGTTGATACAGAAACAAATTTTTCAAAGCCCAGCATGCAGCCTCCTAAATATAAACCAAGAGGAGACAAAAGGATTAAGAAAATATGCCTTTAGAATATCAAAAATATATGAAAAAATTCAAATAGTGTGACTGTTTTTCAGTCCATGACAAAGGTACAAGGTGCTTTATGTAGAAATGCAACAAGGTGTGGACTGTCACATTCTTCATAGCTGGGATAGGCCTGAGTTACAAACATGTGCCACATTCTCATTATTTGATTTGCATTTTGAAACTTATTTTAGGCAGAGATTAATTCTTCTGTTGATGGGCCTGTGTTTTGCTGCTGTATACAGAGAAGCTATGTAAACAACAATCTTTGGATGGCCAAAGTTTCAGGTAACAAGTCTCATCTTAACTACTGACATTTGATCCAAAGGAGTAACTGAAACCAGTTGTGGTGAACAAAGATAAGAAAGGCAAGAAAGTAAGATTTATTCTAAATCTAATCCAATCTTTAAGGCCTTGTTTGCCTGAGGATATATGGGAGAAAACGATGTTGCTAAACATTTTATGTAATGCATAATGCAGTCTTTCCATACCCCCATCATCCAGAAATTCTCACCAGCGCATCTGTGTTTTTTCGGTGTAGTTCTAATGCTCTGTAACATGCTTCCAACCAGCATAGTTTTTCTTCCTCCTCCTCTTCTTTTCTTTCCTCTAAGTCTCGGTTTAAGAATATTGTTTCAGCTTGAAATATAAAATATTTACAATAAACTCTTATTGTGAAAACAAAACACTTAAGACTTAACCTTCCTGTAGTCATGGAGGTGCTCACTCTGCCTATGTGCGAAAATCAATGGGAGGATTAGCATGTTCTTGTAAGGGAGAAGTCTTTTGACATAAACTCTATGACAGATTTGAAAAATGTCTTTAAGGTTATAAAGGGATTAAAAAACTTCATTATAGTGTAGTAAATTAGGTACATAGTTACAGATCAGTCAGTGCTCAGGCTCTGAAAAGACCTGCACATACTTCTTTTTGTTGTGTATTTACATACAGAATACCACAGACACAAAATATAACTGTGATTCATTTGCACGTAACCACTTATCACAGAGCCATCTACATTCTGTAGCAGTGCCATTAAAAAATGAAATGCAGTTGCTAAGAGAGAAATATCTGGTCCCAACAAGTGCAATAGAATTCAAAAGAAATCATTTTATACCTGTGATTTTTCAGCATTTAAGGAATAAAAATATGTATCAACACTAAGGCTTACTGGAGTGTATACTTATCTCTATTCTTTGCTATTTTGGGGAATCTTAAACAGCATTTGTACTGACTCGTGTATGGAACAATTACTCAAAGACTAGGAGGATCAGATCCTTAGCTTTTTGCGACTAGCTAACTAACTTCTGTTTCAAAATAATACCTGGACTGTACTCAAGGAAAAGTTTAAATCTTTTAATTGATTTCAGAACTCAAGCACAAGCATTGATTTGGTGTTGCTATCAACTGCCACAATATAATGAGTACTGTCATACATGGCAAACAAAGCATCAAATTAGTGTTGTTATCTCTAGAGATTTTATCAAGTAGGGATTATCCAATATTTGCCTATGAACAAACAGGTTGCTTTGTTAAGATCTGTCAACATAACTTACCAGCTCTGAACACTGTGAAGACGTTGGGCATATGATATGAACACAGCCATGTCATAGTAAAACAACAAACTGTAAGCATGTAGGAAATCTAGCTCTGTCAAAGCTATCCTGCCTGAGGCTTTCATGTTAAAGAAATGGATTTTGAAATGATTACAGGAAATTATCAGTATAAAAAAATTAACAAGTGGACAGATAATGAAGTAATTTATTTATGTATTTAGGAACAGATTTACTCACTTAGAAGAGCTAAACAACTGAGAGCTGCAGCTTGTAACTTTGCATTTTCAGGATATGTTTTAACAGCCTTCACAATGACTTCTGGAACCTTATGTAATACAAGGATATTGAAAAAATTTCCTGAAAATACATAAGATTAAATTAATATAAACACATATCTAGAGCTTTACATGTATTTAACATAAATTTCTCAGCACACAATGCACAAACTTTGTCTGTAGCAAACGCTGGATTTCTGATTACAGAGCTTGACACTACAATGTTTTATTTGTAGAAAGAAGAGGTCAAGGGTTAAAAAAAAATTGGGATCTAGCTTCTTTGTGTTTTTTTACAAAAGACTGAGGTTTAATGCAAAATGAAGTGCACATTGTCATCAAAATAAGAAAAATACAGTCAGCGTATCACTTGCAGACTTCCTGCCAGGAAGCAAATGCAGTCCTGGTCTTGAATTCCTGCAATGATTTGATTTATCCTATCAAGCAAGTGGTTTAACCCTGTTTTGTCCTCTGTTTTTGCCCTCATTAAATAGATCAAGATCAGCATTACAAATACAGAATACATACATTTTGGAATAATAGAAAGAACTACCTTTTGATGATAAATATATTTAAAGCATAACTTTTATTGTAGGCTGTACAGTATTTTATATTATAGGTTGAATATAAAGAATTCTGCAAAAAGCAAGCAAACGAAAATAACTTCCTCGTTTGTTGTAAAAACAAGTATCATGCATAAAATACTACAGCAACACTCACTTTGTAAAATATAGTTTGATAGCTATGGTTTCTATTTTGATATTCAATTTTGTTTAATTCTTGATTAGTAAAAATGAGAATCACACTAGCAATGTGAAAGGTCAGATTAAAATCTGTATCAATGTTTCTCAAACCCTTCAGATGAGGTATGAAATTTCTCCCATATTTGAGCATCAAAAATATAATTACATACAGAAGAAAAGCTAACCTAATTTCTTTCCCTCAGTTCTGGTCCTGAGTCCAATAGGTGCTGACTACCTTCAATGTCTAGATTTTTCACCTGAAGATAAGTACCTCTCCCAATGTTTTATGATTCAGTTCAATTAGACCAAGTTAACAGAATGCTTAAGAACAGACTTTAAGGCAAGTCCTTTCCAGATTCATCATTCTAAAACCTTGGCCTTAACACCTATTACAAGTGCAACTGGAAACAGTATTTTTCTTCTTACCCTGTAGTAGTGTGGTCATGTTATATCAGCATTGCTGTTTCTTGCTGTATTTTAATGGAAATGGTATGTTCATGTAAATACGTTACTTACCTCATGAAATTAATAATCTTAGGCTATGTGATGAGTAATTATGTTGGACCTGTGCCTGGCCAAACAGGTTATCAGCCAGTTAAAATTCTGATGACAGTCAAATCTAGGATAGTCATTACCAGATTAGCAAGAATACATGATAGTGATTTTGGAAGCTAATAGATGTTGAGTTTACCATTTCACTGCCAGTTAACATGGTTTAGGAAGACAGCGTCCATCAGAATAATTTGGGAAGCCACACTGGCTGTATGGAAATCTTCCAGACTATTTCCAGGAGCACCTAGCAATTTCACATCTGTTTCCCTGTGTGGTGCTGTGGACGCCTCTTCCCATAACTCTCCTGAAGTGGCTCCTTATTAAGATGAAGGGCATCTGTTATGCTGAAAGAAGAAATGGATCTTGTGGCTGCTTTACTGCCAGTATTACTTGTTGGTCAGCATACACATGACAAATGTGTGACTGAAACCAGGCTGGTTGTGCTTAGGGCAAGATGAAGGCATGTCAACAGAGTTGCTGTGTCCCCACAAGTGCTTGGTTTCCCTGCCTATCTTCAGTTAGCCTTGCACAGGAAACCATTCAAGGGTAACATCACCCCTTGCCAAAAAACTGCAGATACCACCTCAGCAGCCACCACATTTTCTTGAAATTTTTATTTGGCTTTCTGAAGGGGAACTGGAAGTTGCTCTGGGTTGCACTCAAGTTTGATCTGTATTTTCTACAATATCTGCATGAAGAAGCAAAAACAGATGGTGAAAGGATGGAACTGACTTGATTAAGGGAAGTCATGCACTGGTACCGGCAGATGCTCACGCCTCAGGCCACCACCTGCAAGAATCGGGAAGTCTAACTCATGAGAAAGACCTTGGCTGAGTCCTTGATAAAGAAGAACCTGCCATAGAGTGGGGGCTGCTCGGGCAGCTACTCACAGTGGTTTTGTATGCAGCAGGGGGAAAAACATACTTATTTTCATTTGAACTTCCTGTTACGTGGTCCTTGGCAACTGCTCAGATCAGCTTATTATAGTGGCAAGAGAGAGTACAGAGCTGCTAAGAGGCACAACAAATCCCTTTTTGACATTGCCATCGTTTCTCTTGATGTGACACTAGCCCACGTAAGCCCAGACAACCAAAGTACTTTTGCCCTAGTCAAGGGAAGTCCAGGAACAGTGGTTCTTTCACTGCTGCAGCATAGGTGGCCCCAAGACAGTCACATAGCTGGGCAGGAATGCAGCATAGGTCTCTGAAGGTAAATGCATTGCAAGGAGAAAAACACAGTTTTGGAGAATACCTCCCAGGTAATTCAGTACCACCAGTTGTTTCTCACATGTATCAGAATTGCTACTTCAAAAAAGAAATCTAAAAGGAATTTTCTTCCTTTCTGTAGTAACTTTATACAGAATGGGATCTATTGATCTCATCTTGTGCTTCTCCCACTCTTTTGTCTCATTTTTTCCCCCACTCTAGTCTTTTATGGCCGCTTCTGTCATTGTTACTGATGTTTAACACAAAAGGATACCATATTGACTGCGGGCAGTGTTACACTGTTTACATCATTAGAGACATGGAGCTATACACCACCCTGAGTACTAACTGGAATAGTAGTTCTCTTGTTGCCTGTAACACTTGCTGTCAGTTAAGACCAACTCTTACACAGTCAGAGTAAGCTGACTATAAACAACTTTGTGAACTTACCCAATGTAAGCTTATGCAACAAACAGCAACTCACTTCCTGAACTGTTTCACTATTGGGAAAACTTTTCATCATTTCCACTATAACATTGTAGCAGCGAACATTTCCAGACATGAGCACTTCAACATTGCTGGCTGAAGAAAGAAACAGAAACAAAAATTGCTTCTTAAGAAAAAAAAACATATTGATTGGGTTCTAATTCAGAGATTTATTTAGAAAACTGGGCCTATGTTTCAGTTTTTGCCTTGCAACTTGAGAGAAAGGTGGCATTTTTTTCTTTGGTATTGCCATAGAAGACATTAATGACTACCAACACTTGGAAATAATTCATTAAGTTCAGAGTCCATATTAACATTTATGGATCTGTTCCATTCTATATCAGACCATGTAACAGAAACCTCCTCACAAACTATTCTTATATAACTTTTTTCTTAAAGCTGAACAAATTGTTTTATAAATATTAATTCAATCTTATAAATGGTGTTTATAACATGATTGTGATCGGGTAAACATTTTACAGTATTTCAGTAATATTCCCAGGGGCATACAACTAAGAAACAATTTAGAAATGTTTTTTTCTAATAAATGTCATTTATTTGATTTAATCATGTTTTTCTAAGTTTTCCTTCTTTTTTAGGGGACAAGTTAGCAAGTTATTCTTTTCATTTAAATTAGTTCTACCATACACGTATTGTGTACTGAGGGTAGAGAAATGCTCATCTAATGCTCTTGCAATATTTTGAAATTCATTGCAAATTCTGTATTTCACAGAATGGTTGAGGTTGGAAGGGACCTCTGGAGGTCATCTTGTCCAACTCCCCTGCTCAAGCAGGGCCACTTAGAGCAGGTTGCCTCGAACCACAGCCAGACGGCTTCTGAGTATCTCCAAGCATGGAGATTCCACAGCCCCTCTGGGCAACCTGTGCCAGTGCTTCGTCACCCTCACCCTATTTACTGCTTATTAGGAGGCCAGGTACAGAAACCAACAGGACATTCACATGAGCCAGTAAAAAGACAGAATGCATCCTTTCCTACTGAGGACAGAGCGATCCCACATACAATAATTTAAGGCTAAACAGCATCATGGTAGTTAAAACACAGTGTATGAAAGAATCCTTGTAGTATGTCTATCCAGGGTATGAGACAGAATATGAACCCAAAAAATCTTGGACAAAATCCTGGCCCCAATGAATGAAAGGGAGTCCTGTCACTGACTCCAAGGGAGTTAGCATTACTCTGCTGAGGTCTATAAACTTTCTTAATTGTTCTTTCAACAGCTTAGCTTTCCAGTATACAACATAAAAGTAATATTCACAACAGTATTATTAAAGATAATTAGTCTTTTTAAAGCAGCAGGAAATCTTCAAAATAATATACCTCTGAATATTAAATAATGATACTCTGTAAGTTGAAAAAGCAAGCTCTGAGTGGGAAGCATTTCTGAAGCATTCTATTTGATAGTGAAGGAAGGTACCTTTCACAGTGCTTTAAGATGACAGCAATTTATTCATGTCATTCTCAACCGAAAACACCTTTTTAAAGGTATGTTCCACAAAATAGTATTGCATCACTTCACAGTAAGTTATCATTTCACAGGTGACAATTATAAACATATTAAAATATTCAGAAGATTCTAAAATTGTTTACTACAGAGAGAGCATAATTAACTGCGTGTTTAAATGCTACAAGAACCAAGCAGTGGTACATTTGCAGGGAGCCACCATTTCCCAGAACAAGCTAGAGAAAATGAGGTGGAATGGATCTCATTTAATCTTAACCACCAAAACTTGGTCATCTAGGTTCTCACAACAATTGATGAAGAGATCTGAGCACTCCGTATGGTGATTCATCCCACCTGTAACAGACACCTCTCCTAGGGTTAGGTAAATTTCCTCTTGAGGTGCCCGTTTCTCCCCATGAAACAGAGGAGAAGCCTGGATGGCTGCCTATGACTACCATTTAGATGGTTAACATTCTGTGACCTGTCACCCCGCTATGGACTTTGGAGGACAGTTGGCAGCAAAGCATTTTCTCATCCCATCGAAACTACTGAGATTTAAAAGAGTTCTTGTACTGCATTGGAATAAGCTCTTACCCTTCAATTTCTCATGACATATAAGCTGGAACAAAGTCTACATATGTATTAGTGAAAGAAGGCATAGTGAGGTACAAATCCTTGATGTAACTCTTTTGGAATAGAGACTTGAACTTCAGGGTATGGGGAGACAAACATTTTACTACCGGATAAGCTAGAGTGTGTACTTACAGTGAATGATTTTCTCCAGGGTGGCCTTAAAGGAATATATTTTCTTGCAGGTGTTGTGGGATGTCACAGACCAAGAGTATGAATGCTGGTAAAAGTAGCCTACCTTTGCACATTCATGTGCAAGCTATCTCTGTTTCTCTGACTATTTTCAATCTGTCATATCAGAAACGAGAGTGCTAACCCCAAAATAAATACCTACTTTAGAGCAGTCTTTGTCATGCCCTTCTCTTGTTACGCTTTGTGTAAGTATTTACTATTTTAAAAAGCACTTAAAATCTGGCATTCCCTTCCTTAGAAAATGGCGATAACTTCTGGGCTAGGGTAAAATTATTTCTGGCTCAAGGAATACTTAACTTTTTAAACACTGGAACAGCAAGAAGTTTGAGAAACAGAAACTAAACAGCTTGGAGTCTGATGAAATGTGGGACACTGCAGTCTAATTCTTGTTTTGTGGCATACACGGGGCCAGCATGGTTCCTATAGAGCCAGACAGGATGTATAAGCAAGGCTTTGTGAGGAATCACGTCAGCAAGAGTACATTATGTACCTCATGGAAGACATGGAGAGCAGGACCCTGCTCTATGCTTGCCAAAATTGTGACTACCAGCAGGAAGCTGACAAGAGCTGCCTCTGTGTCAACAAGATCAAATTGCTGTCAACAAATTGACACAAATCATCAAGCAAATTTCTCAGGATCTGATTTTGCCCACAACAGGGACTGCTGTTATCAGAAGACAAGACATAATGAAGACATTTTCTTCCAGACTTATTGCACGACACCTGAGGACACTGTAAGACTCTATAATGTGCGCAGTGCTACCAGTGCTCCTCATTGCAGCCACCACTGAATGATCAGAGGGGGGTGTCTGAACCCAGATACCTTTTCTCAGCCCTGGCCATTGGATTTGCGTGGGCGATTTTCCCCTTGTGGAGCAGTTTCTGCCAACAGTGTTCTTTACCTGCTACCCAAACTCACTGAAGATTTATTTAGTCTATAAATATATCTTATTTTTCAAGCATTAAAAAAAGACAGGGTACGGTCTTGAACTTTGAGCTCTCCAGCCATGATGAGCATCTTCGTTATCACTTACTCCAAGCAGAATAAAGTCTCTTTCTGTTCTTTATGAGAGATTTCAGCTTTATCAGAATGGCTGAATACGAAAATTTCCCATGAAAAATTACAAATCAGTTATTTCCTAAAGAAAACAGAAAAGTGATCTGTCTGGCAAGTCCCAACCAGTTCTCACTGATTTTTTACAATCACTGAAAGATTACTGCAAACTGAGGTGAGCTGATGCACGCTATGGGAAGTAAGGACTTGAAAATAACTTCCAATAATGCACTTACATGGACCAGCTAAGGAATGCAATGAATAAAGTGCAGGAAGAATCACCTCTTCTTTCTCTGGAAACTCTTTAAATACTTCCAGTATGATCATATGATCTTTGCTTTCAACAAATTCAGTCAACTGCTCTTCTGGAACTAAATTGAAAAGGAAGAGAGATACAGTATATTTTGAGGAAATAATTCATATCCTGGTACAAAAACAATTGTCTTTTCTCATGTTATCAAGTTTCCTTGTATTTACTTTCTATGTTTCACAGAAAGTAAGGTACTCTCCATACACATCATCTTTCACAGTTATGACTCCTTTTACTAAAAACTGAGCCTGTCCTTCACTTATATACTGTCTTGGTGAGGAATATCTGAAGTTCGTTCTCTGAAAAAGGCTAAGCATACAGTGAAAACAATTTGGTGGAATGCCATTTTGCATACTCCATGATTTTATGTCGCTTCTTAATTTTTTTTGATAATGGAGTTCTTTCCATAAAGACTACAGCCGTGCTTTAATAATATCTTACCTTCATTGTAATAATGGTTTAAGTTTTTTCCATCCCTGCCCCCTGTCATTTGTACTGACATAGCTGCGTGGCCGTGCAATGAACCAGATAAGGGAACTGATCCAGGTTGAGAAAGAACGACACATTTTAAATTTCGTAAGCAGAATCATCTTCTGAATCTAGTTCAAGCTAAGGCTAGGCAAACGTTCACATTACAATGACTGACAAGGTGGCTCAGAGGCAGGAAAAATAGCCAGGGGCGGCCTAGGAACTTGTTACATTAGCACTGCCATCAAGAAGAAGGTATGCAGGTCTGTACCCAGAGCAGTCTGTAGATCAATAAAAATCAGGCACTTATAAAAAACATGCACAGAAAACCTAAGAAGCTCAGACTTTTGTCGACACTGAAGAGAAAATACAGCAGGACAAAAGTATTTAGGGAGAGTGGAAGAGCGGAAGGAACGAGGAAGATAATTCCAGGCACACATGTGTGGGAGGAAGACTTAGAAAAAGCAATATAAAATGGTGCCAGAAAGAACAAATCTGAAGAATTGGAGACTATCTTTGAAGCAAAGGAGTACAGCAGACTTGGTCGGAGTGCTAGTATTTCTCAATATTTATTTTGAAGCAAGAAACTCAATACAAAGTAAGGCTGCTACAACAATGGGACTTCTGGCCATTACACACGCGGTTCCTGAAAATTTTGCAGAAATTCAATACATGGTGACTTAATTTCTCAGAAGAAACACAGGAATATCATACAGATACATACTCATCTTTTAGCACTGTCAGGATCAAAAGCAGAATCATGTATTTTTCTGAAGTGCAAACATTTTGCTTGATTTTAGAATTGTTTACATGTTACTAAAATCGCCAGTCTTTAAATAAACAATCCTGTTTTTTGAGAATTAAAATCAAATGTCACTACTCTCTGTTCCAGTGTTACTAACGTTGAATCCCATCTTTTCAGTTAACTCTAGAGTCAGAAATGAAGAGACATTTTGCTTTTTTGAAAATTTCATATTCATTGCTCTAATTTAGAAAATTTGTGATACTGCTTGGAAAACCTGTTTTGTGTAACTCATTCAAAGAACAGATATAATACACAAAACAGAATTTGGAATGCAAGAATTCATTTATTGCAGTTAAATAAACATCTGCAGTCCCCTCCCAACCTATAAATTTTTCTAACTTAATAAACTACAAGATATAAATACCTTTCTCAAAAAGTTTGTGTAATGCTTTACATCCATGTTGCTGAATCTCTTCATTTTTAGGGAAGGTGCGCATGGCATTAAATACCAAGGAAAACACATCCACCTCTTCCTCCAAGAGCAGGAAAGCAATTACATCTGAATAGCAGAAGAGATTATATGTTGCACTGATTAGTTCTCAATGTTTTTATTGAAGCACTGTACTTACCCATTAAAATCCCAAATTCTTTAATACTGTCCTTAAAATTTACTCTGATGGCTCAAATCCAGGTTTTTGTATAACACCTGAGGATGTTATCTCTTAAGGTACTATTTTACAACACAACTGAGATGTTCTAAAACATTACTGCCAAAAAGACAGTTTCCCCTCTCCACTCTTGCGTACCTTGCACTACCTTGGTACTTGTCTGATCCCTCAATGAGCCAGTTCAACTCACTAAACTGGTAGAAAATTAACCCATCAAAAAAATCCCTTTTTGCAGTCATAGCAAGCTGAAAAGTTTCACTAAGAAGTAAAGTTGGTAGAAGATAGAGGGCAGGACTACACTGCCTGAGGAAAGCAAGAGAGGATTTGAAATGTACCTGTCAGCTACAAGTGAACCATGAAATCAGTTCATCTGTATCATGAAACCCTATTCTCACTCTCTCAGCCATGCATTCAGCCTGAAACTGAACTGAATGCCAATCTCACTGTTGCTATTATGACATTAAAAAAATTCTGAAAAAAAAAATTACTATCTCTATAGCATGCGTAGGCAAAAAGATTCATATTCGTGACAATTTTTCAAGCTTACAGCAATGACAATAGAATTCATAATGCCTGTTCCAGTGTTTCAGCTGCAGCTGTTTTTTTTTTTTTTTTTNTTTTTTTTTTTTTTTTTTTTTTTTTTTTTAAGAGAAGATCTTTCTATATGGCATTCACACTGGCCTATCAGCTCCAGCTATAGTGCAATGCAAGTTTACAGACATACAGAAATAAAGAATACTAAGAGATTTTTTTGACAAGGGACAATTTCAAATATTTTTCTGAAGTAAGGTAGTTGAAATGAGAGTTTAAGTTTGGTTAATCAACTGCCGAGAAGAAGAGTAGCAGTCAGGAATAAACTGTTATGGAATATCCAGTCAACAGTTTAGGACACTTTACGATACCTCACAATTAAAAGAAAGAAGCTGCTGGTTACAGCTACTCCCTAATAGCCAGATTTTGTCATTATTATTATTAATCACACAGCCTTATAATAAGACCTGTATTACCCAACTTCAGTAGATAAGACGTTAGGCATCCAGTCTAAGCTAGTCCTCCGACCTCTCTACAATCAAAAGGCAGAGGAAAACAGGTTCAAGAGGTAACTGATCTTATAAAACAGACAAATGAATAGCATGAACCATTCTCTGAAAGTGCCTGTCTCACTCTACTGCCTACAGCAGAGGCTTGGACAGTTGGATTAGCTTTAACTACCTAAAGTCAAGTCTAATCCTTAGTGTGTAAATAAGGCTGATTCCAAAGCCAATGGAAGTCAATGGAAACATTTCTATTCTAACAATAATTTGTGCTAATACTATATGTTAGCTCGAATAAAACTAGCAGAATCTCTCCCTTGTGGTCTCTCTTTAATTTCAACAGAAGATCAAGAATCTCAGCACCATGAAAAAAGTTCTCAGTACCTGGTAAGATTAGGTCTCTGCAGAGCAGAATAACAGAAATGTCAGAGATGATTTACTGTTTTCAAAAGTACTAACCAGTACTAAAGGAAGCAAGTCAGAATGTCACCAAATTTATACTTTGGTAAGAAAAAATAAGCTCTTACTTATTTTACTTAACTACTTAACAGCAAGTATTTGTGTCTATGCTAATAACAAGTTGGCAAAATTAATCAGTCATGTTCTTCACAGCCTTGCAATTTGGAGAATCATTTCTACCTGGGTAAAAAAGGTGCAAAACAGTACTCTCATTATTTTGTATACAAGTACAAATGACAGGTGACTTTACAGAGTAAAACAGAGAGAAAAATAAGGTCCGACATGTACAGTCAGACACTTTATACCACAGTTCTGTGTTTTAAAGGTTTAGACAAAGTAGGAAAGTAAAACACACAATACCTGACATCAGGAGTAGATTTAATGCTTTCAGTCCTATTACTGAGAGATTTATATTTCCTTTGTGGACTGTAAGCATTTTAAGAATCTGCCTAAAAATTAGAAAAAAAAAAAAAAAAAAAAAAAAAAGGAAAAAAGAGTTATGGCTAAAGCAATATTAACATACACAAAATTTTATTAAATGTTTACTTTAAAAACAAAAATAGTTACAGAAATTAGCAAAAGCTTAAAAAGCTCCCGATTAATTTTTTTTTAAATTTTTATTTCAGTTCATGTTTTTTTCAAGTTAGCAATGAAGTAATGTTGGTATTTTAACTATTATCATACTTCATTAAAATAATGATGTATAATTTATCAATTTTACTTTAATTTTTAATTAATTATATATATTAATTCTACAGGGGAGAAGTCTCATTCAGGATGGGGTTACTCTACAGAAAGCAGGGTTGTGGAGCGCAGCAGACTGTGGACAATACGGCACTGTTCTGTTTGTTGCATGAGTTAAGTTACAGTGAACGATCAAGGGTTTGCTGGAAGAGAAGCAGCAGTTTCCCAGCTAAAGAATTTGAACAGCATCTTGAAGAACTCTACCCTATCTAAGTTTCCACCATACAGCACTTATGTGATGCCGGACAAATCACTAAAAAGAAACATTCCATAGACTGCCAGTTGTACACTCCTTACTTTCTGGGTGGCCCAACTTGAGACCCACAGATATTAACCTCTGAAATGCTGCATCAGAGTCAACCAAAGCTGACTTTTTAAACAGAGCGCACCAAACAATGCTAAGCACTCTGAAAAATCCAGTGCATGTATCAAACTGGGCACCCAAAAATCAGCTGATACTTTTAACGTATTTTGCTCAAACTACCGTCTGTAAAACAATGACCACAAATCTGTGACACTTTCTCAATAAACAAAATTTTAAAAGGTCTAGACAATATTGATGAACACTAAGAAAAGCTGAGAAGAAAATGAACGGGCCAGTTTTCACATAAGGTATCACTAATGTACAGTAAATAAGGCAGTGGTACGAATATTGAATGATGCTGATGACAGAAAATAAATAAGCATTGATTTTGCATGGAATGAAGCATATCTCAAAAGGGTGGAAAAAAACCAGATTGTGTAATTAAAAACTAAACAGAAATGGAAAGGGTAACACAAAAAACCTAAAGAAACCTTCATTTTTTTATTTTCATGATTTTGGAGAGCTTGACTCTGCAATCTTAATAATCTTCAAAGGTGAGTCTTTGCATATATAATATCTAATAAAAACGGATTGTGCAGTAGTTTGCGATACTTTAGCAGGTATTCTTGACCTGTCTTGAAAAACAAAAAGCAGCACTTAGTTTCATCCAAATTTCATTCCCCAGCTGTTGCAATGATGTTGTTCGCCTTGCTAAAGTCTAACTTTATAAGCTAGAATGTATGTATCACTGTTTTATTTCTTTTCCCTTCATACTATGATGTTGCTAGTTTCTCTCTCCTCTGTTGTAGCACTAGTGTTTTAGCTATGATGATCAAAGTACACATAAGAGGCAAAGTCTGATGGGAGATATAATATCCTTTACCTTTTGCAATATAGGAAATTATAACAGTATCAGTCCAATAGAAGATATATTGTCTGTTCGTATAAACCATGCCTTGCTTACATATTTACACTCCCACAAACACAAAACCACTACTGAAATCTAAGGTTAGTCAGAATACTGTGTGGGATGATCTTAAGAATGGAAAATAAAATCCAGTTAAATGCAGGGTTTTTTTTCTTAAACTGAGAATAGATACCTCACTGAAACTTCTGTATGCACACTTTGGACTTTTAAGTCTACAGACAAGGATAGATGGTGGCATTTGGGTTTTCAGTCCTGAGGCAAATTCTTGTCCCAGCATACAGCCCACATGTATTGACCAAGTAGTAGGGTGATGAATCAAGGAAAACAAAGAGCCACCCTAACCAAGCTGGTAGAATAGCTAAACAGACACCCTTAAATTTGCTTTAACCTCCTGATTAAAGTTTTCTAGTCTCAAGGATTCCTAATGCATTTTATTGTGTGGTTGCAGGTGTGTGTGCACATGCATACATGTGTAGAAATTGTACATGGGGTGAAGACTCCTTCACCTCTTTGCTCTATAAGTAGCTGTGGCTTAGACTTCCTTACTCCTTACACCCTGCATGAATGGAAAACCCCACTGAGTTATCAAACGCTCTGAAGCCATTAAATGTCTCTCCCTTATCTCAAGATTTCTGCTGTGGGGAAGGAACTCTGCTTTGGGAAGAGGGCATTTTATAGAGGGTGATCTGTTTCAGGCAAGTGCTGATATAGAAAGATGTGAGCTAGCTCAGTATACTGCAGGGTAAAATAATCACACACTAAAGCGTGCCCAATACAAGGAGAAAATTCCCTGCGTATACCCTCCCATTTCAAGTATAATCAAGAGTGAGGATGCAAAATTTTCTAAACCTCATCTACTGTATAAGAGTTTAACGTAAGAGATTACAAAACATCTCATGAAGTCTCTTTGAGCTTGTAGAAAGGATGCAAATACATTGAAGGAATTTCTTTCCTTTCTCCTCACAGTGACAGCGACTATTTAATTATTTATCACACTGTCTGTCAAGAACACCTAAATCAATACCAAACTACCATTTGTAAACACGACTGTAATGTGGTCAAGTTGGCTCATGGTTGAGAGACAAGAAACAAATGCTTTTTCTAGCTTAAGATTTCTGTTCTCCTAAAATAGTTACACACACAAAAGTTAAAATCTCTTGCAAAAAACAATGAGCTTTTCTTCTCTACCATAACTGTTTCCTGCCTTGCTGCAAACAGCACGTATTCATTATGGTGTTGAGGCACTGCAGTACTAGTCCAATCCACCTACAAGAAACCTGAGATATAATTTAGCTGGCTTGCTCTGCCTTTGGCACTGACAGAAATGTCTGAGCCCACTCCCCCACTAAGAACAAGTTTCTCCACAGCAAGGAAAACTGTCAACATGTCAGACAGGGATACATAGTTGGCTAAAATACTGTTAGTGGGAAGGATTCGTGTACAGTAATGTTATCACCAGATCTTTAGTGAAGTTTATGTTTGAAAAGGATGCTTTCTTCAACTGCACGCTCTGCGTGGGCTCTGAGGAGGCTATGGGAAAGATCAGCCCTAAAAGAGTAATTTTTCTGGGACCCAAGAATGAACAGCAAAATCTCTAGCTCTCAGAATAAGTCTCAGTCAATTAACAAGCCTTTAAGCTGCCAAAGAAATCATAACTAGCTTGTACAGCTTCAGCCTAGTTATTTCTTGCTCATGAAAAGCAACCAAAATCACTTTCGCTTTCTAACAAAAATTGCCAACACTTCTTTCAAGGGAGTTTATTCCCCTACTGACCATGTACTCTAGCCACTGTAAAACAAACAAAGAAACAAACCCCCACGAAACCAAACTGCATCTTCATGCAAATGATCTTACAATAGCAACCTTTCTAAGGAAGGGTATGGTGAAGACTATAAAGGCAGAGGCAGATTCACTAGGGGAGTTACAAGGCTGTAACTCCTTGCTGTCACTATCAGCCCTGAATGAGGCAATCTGTCCAAGTGAGAGAACACCAAACCAAGCCCTTCTCCCCTATTTGTATTATACCTACATCTACAGCTAGCATTTGTGCTGTGGAACAACTATAGAGCTATGTGGGTTTTCATCCCATCTAACCACAGCCATCCAGAAAACAGTTGCTTAGGCTCCCTCGACGGTTAACAGGCAGAGACGAGCAAGTCCAAACCACAATTTGCTCCAGGATAACTTACTAAAAAGATGGAATGAACCATGCTCTCTGAAGGTAATTGTGTCCACTGACTTCACAGGTAGTTGAGGTGACCAGTTTAAATACTTAATTTTTAGACAATAAGATTAGGTGTGACAAAACCCCCTCTTCTCGATTTACACTACTTTAGGCTTGTGGATATAATTCCTCACATTTGGAAAGAACACATACACAACCATCCAGGTAATACTGCATCTGTCTATTAAAATAGAATACCTTGATAACCACAGAATCCCAGCATCGCTGTGATTGGCAGGGACCTCTGGACGTCTCCTTTTTCAACTCCCCTGCTCAAAGCAGGGTCAACTACAGCTGATTGCTCAGGGCCATGTGTCCTGGTTTCAGCTGGGATAGAGTTAATTTTCTTCCTAGTAGTTGGTAGAGTGCTGTGTTTTGGATTTAGTACAAGAATAAGGTTGATAACACACTGATGTTTTAGTTGTTGCTAAGTAATGTGTACACTAGTCAAGGACTTTTCAGCTTCCCATGCTCTGCCAGGTGCACAAGAAGGGAGGGAGCACAGCCAGGACAGCTGACCCAACTGGCCAACGGGGTATTCCATACCATATGATGTCATGCTCAGTATATAAGCTGGGGGGTTGGCTGGGGAGGGGCGATCGCTGCTCAGGGACTGGCTGGGCATCGGTCGGCGGGTGGTGAGCAATTACATTGTGCATCACTTACTTTGTATATTCTATCATCATCAATATTATTATTATTATTTTCCCTTCCTTTTCTGTTCTATTAAACTGTCTTTATCTCAATCCATGAATTTTACTCTTTTTTTTCGATTCTCTCCCCCATCCCCCTGCGGGGGGGCAGTGAGCAAGCAGCTGTGTGGTGTTTGGCTGCTTGCCAGGTTAAACAACAACACCATGTCCAGTTGGGTTCTGAATAYCTCTAAGGCTTGAGACTTCACAACCTCTCTGGGCAACTTGTTCCAGTGTTTGATCAACCTCACAACAAAAATGAATAAATAAATAAAGTTTGCTTGGGTTTTTTTTTAATGTTTAAGTGGAATTTCCTATATTTCAATTTGTGCCCATTTCTTCTCATCCTGTCACTGGGCGCCACTTACAAGAGCCTGGCTCAGTGTCCTTTACTTTCTCCATCAGGTATTTATACACACAGATAAGATCCCTGCTTGCGTGAGTCTCCCATTCTGAAGGCTAAAGAAACCCACAAAAATATTTAACCATTTAGAAGCTGATGTAATAACTTTATATAAATATATTTCATTGCATGTATATGCTGCCATGACAACCAAGCATTCCGGAAGACTCTGCATACAAAATACTTACTGGTGAACACCCAGTACTTCCCAGTCCTTCCCAACATCCTTAGGAGCTATGTCCTGTAGAGTACTTGGACAAATTTCTATTAATTTACAAAGAAGTGACCAACCCATCTGTAAAACAAAAATGCAGCTATTTTAGAACAGATATTCTGTTTGGAACTTCAATGTTGTCTTCTAATACTCTTGGCTTTTGGAAGATGGATGTTCTGAAAAGTTATCTAGCTAAATCAATACGGGAAAATTAATTAACACAAGACAAACGACATAAAAAGTTAAAAGATGGAGGTAAAACAGATATGCTAATGATTCTAAATGCATTGCTTGTAGGAACACATCACTCTCAATGTGCTTCAGCACTGCTTGAGGATAAAGGACACACAGTTAAAAGAGATGCTGACAGAGAGAAAAATATGATGTGATCCATAGTATGTGATCATGGGCCAGCGAAGACCACTGCACTATTACAAGCAGTCCAGCTTTATAGAAGAACAGCTGTTTCCATATGAATTTGCCATTTAATTGCAAATTATAAGGAGAACGGGTAGGTTTTTAAAGGTGTTTTTTTTTTTTTTACAATGTTTTAAATGGGGATGAGATACCTAAACAATACTATATATTTCATATTCTCCCCATCAATCCTCAATACTGTGTGCTTTCAAAATGTAATGAAGGCAGTGAAAGTTCTGAGATCATAAGGAATGAAAGATGAACTAAAAACTATATATTTGTTCTTAATAACTACCTGCTCTATCCTATGCAAATTCTTTGACTTTCAAACATCTCTAAATAATGCCAAAACCAAAAAATGTTCCTCTTTGGTCTTCCGTATTGGAGAAATCTGCTCTCTTATGAATGCCTACAGGCTAATATGATTGAATGGGCTTTAGTGAGAATGCAGTAAGCAAAATCTGTACAAAGAACCACCTGATGAGCAAGAAAACCCCGCTGTATTGAAAGAGAAGTGAACTGGGAAATGTCAAAAACCAAGATGAAGCAGATTTTACAAAAAGGAATTAAAACAAGGCATAAAAGTTTCCTTGGCCATATAAATAAAAAGAAAAAAAAATGTGGAAGTAGGCCTGTGTGCTTTAAGAATAGGGTCAAGACAGAAGATAATCTAAGTATGGCTCAAAAACTATATGCATAACTGTATCAGTTTTCAGCAGAAGAGTTACGTAAAGCAAACGGGTCAAGACAGGACAGCCAGCAACAGGAATGTAAATGGCTACCTCCAAAGAGTTTAACTGCAAAGTTCATGAAAAGTGCATGATATCTAACCCTGCAGTCTGCAAGACTAGAGACATGAAATTGCAAGTCTTGTAGTGTAGAGACATCCACAGGAACAGCATAGGCTTGAATCTAGACAGCTTTCATGACAGCTTTGGCGAGTACGAAAAAGGTGATATAGCTCCCTGGGAACTGGAATTCTGCTTTTACCTTCCGCATACTTGGTTACATGGGCTATGTTCACACTATCTGCAGTAGTTTTGTGTTTCAGTTTAGATTTGCAGACCCAAATGTTTTAAGCCAATTACAACCTTAATGTCTGCAGATTGAGCCTGACCACGAGCCAATTTCCATGCTCTTCTCTTGCTTGGATAGCAAGCTGCTCTACATGAGACTGCAAACCAACTACTACGGACATTCAGGAAGATTAGGCTGGTCTGTGTAACTGAGTCCTGACTAAACACAAGTCCACAGAATAGTCTTAGCAATCATCAGTCCTCCCCAAAATGAGGATATGTAATTATCTAATTTTCCATATTCCAAGCAAAGTAGAGTTTATCAGTGACAATCAATCAGGTACAAATTTCAAATCTGCATGGCAAAGACATTGTAGAGGTGACCATTAATTCATACACTGTGTATTGCTTAGAAAAGATTTTATTTTAAAAGTCCCACCTTATGTCATCCTAACTGTTCTTGTAAAATTTAGAACCTGATGAAAATTAGCTTAATGACTTTAGAAAATTCCTTTTTGTATTAAAACTGTTTCTGATGAAATTTATATTTCCATTAAACATTTTTATTTGGATTGTTGTGACTCCAAGTATTGACAAACTGTGAATCAAGAAAAGACCAAAGGAAACATGTGACCTGCTGACATGTGGTCTATTTTACAATATTAAAATCACAACCTGAGATAACAGAGAGCTTATTATCTGTTTAATAATTACATAAGAAAGTAAGGGTCTTTTAAATAACAGAAATCCTAAAGGTTACAGGGAAAGAAAAAAAACCAGTAAACAAAGATGTTCTTATAAACACTTAAATGGGTCCCTGTACACAGAAACAGTTGGTGGCAGCACTGAAACTGTTATTTTTAAATCAGACTCTTTTCATTTCTAGCATGCAATGAATTTATATTACATTAGCTCACACGATCTACGTGAGACAATAAAGCTCTGCTGACTGCTCTTTACTCAAGTGTAACATGTTTTGCTCTAGAGTTTCTAAGCTGCTCCAATCATTGCCAGCCAGTAACTGCAGAAAGAAACTACCACATTTACTTAAAGACGTCTATTTTGCTTTAAGGAACTATTGACTTTCCAGCCCAGTACTTTCCTACTTCTAAAGAAGCTTGCAGGGTTTATGCCTGTAGTCCAACTTGCACTGGTACTTGCAATATTGATCTATTAAGCAAATTCACTCTCTACAAGCCAGTGGAACAGCAGCACAACATGATGCTTTGTAACCGGTTAAGGAGGGGAGGGAAAGAAAATCCTCACTTCAGACATGTCTCTTACTGTGTTTATTCTCTTATGTGAGTCAATTTTATTACAATGCCAAAAGCAAAAGAGGTTGATTAATCCATTTATTCAATGAAAATTCATTAGTAGTGTAAAGAGACTGCACTGAAATCAGGACTACATTACTTCACCACTGCCATAAAGTGAGAATTACGTATCCACAAAGACTGTAAATGAATCGCAGTGAATGAAGCAAGAAGACAGAGTCCTAATAACATATTGTGGATATTTGTAAATATCATAACTGAATGTGAAGGAAGAGCTACCTATGACATTTTACAAGGAACACGATTTGAGCTTTGCACTGGCTACGAATTTCACACTTTAATACAATGTAGTAATGCAAAGGAGCTCCAAAACTTCTAAACTGAAACACTGTATGACCGCAAATGTAGGCAGAGAGAAGATTAAAACCCATTTTAAAATTCTATATTACATCAAATAAGGGTGAGGTGTTTTAACACGGTTAAAATGAAAATTAAACAATCACTATCTTCCTTATGCACTTCTGAGAGTCTTGTGCTGTCATTTCAGACCTACTTGTGGTTGTGGGTTTTTTTACTTCCTAGTCTAAACTTCTGGGCAGTGGTTTTGTAAATTGTTATACACACAATAAGCTTTATCCTGAAAATAACTGCTGATTCATCCTTCTGTATTTCTTAATGACCTGACAATTGAATAGCAAAATAAGTTAAAACTTCAGACTCTGCACAAGTATTTAGTTTTCAAAGGAAACCTGAGATCACTGTTACTCCAGATTAATCACTACACAAGTACAATTTCATATTTTAATCTGAATTTTATGCTTTTGACCTATAGCTAAGGTCTACTAGACAAAAAAAACCCTTAAAATATACTATTATTTAAGAGGCATTTGCGATATAATTTTATATATTTTTGTATTTTATATTTTTTTTATAATTTGCCTTCTAGTTGAATTGAAAAAAGTAAAAGATGCCAACAATATTGTAACCATACAAATGGGCTTAATAAAAAAAAAAATCAAGTGAGTTGCACAGAAATCTGGAGCTTATAAACATCCTTTAAGCATAACATAGTCAGAAATTTAATATATGCCTGCCAGGAAGGAGCAGTTTCATATGACAAGTCTGGCAGCTGTACCATAAGTACAACATCAAATCGTTCAAGTGCCACACCTAATCTAAATGGGCCAATGTTAAGTTACAGGAGCAGCCAAGCAGAACCTTAAATTGCAGAACCTAGTCTTAGCTAAAAGATTTTTTTTTCCCCCCTTAAAAAACTGGGCTAGTACAAGTCTCCTTCTAGGATAGGGCTACATATGTATGAAGTCATACTATGCAATTCTGCTTTTCAGAAGTTTGTCTAACCGTGGCAAAATTTAGTATCAACACATCAAAAATGTATTAGATAATACTATTTGTAATTCAGAAGCCTATACCATACTGTGTTCACATTGCTTAATTTATATTTTCTGCACGGCCTTCTTTTGCCGTTTAGAGATGCAACGAGTGGTATCTGCAAAAAGCTGGAGCACTTGTCCCTTTAAATGCAAGCGGATACAGCGCCCTTTCACAGATCAACAGTACTTCGTAAAGTGGCCCAGAAGAGAGCAAGTTAAAAAGAAATAAACAAGCCGAGCGGTAACTTCTATTCCGGGAAAGGACTGTGGTGCTCGGCTCACCCTAAGGAGCGAAGCCGGAGCGGGGGGATCTCGCCCGCGGCCGCCTGCCCTCACCGGCCCCACAGCGCCGCGCCGCCCTTACCTGCTGCACGCCCGCCGCTCCCAGGTACAGGTCCACCACCAGCAGCAAGGGCACATGGACGTTTTTGCCGCTGAAGAGCCGGGGAGCTGGGGGGGACAGAGACAGGCCGCGTTAGCGACCGGCGGCGGGCGGGGCAGGGCAGGGCTGGGCAGGACGGCCGGGCCGCCCGCGCCTTACCGCTCTGCCGGGCCGACAGCTCCAGCAGGTCGCTCAGGGTCTGCACCAGCGTCTCCGGACGCTTCCTCTCCTGCACGTTTTGGAGCCGGACGACCAGCTTCCTCAGGGCTTGTTCCTCCCTCGCCGCCGCCTCCCCCTCCTCAGGGCCGGCGCTGGCCATGGCCGACCCGCTGCCCTCCCCGGAGGGCGCCTCACCCCATCCGCCAGACACCGCGGCCCGCGGGGACAAGGACTGGGCGGCGGGGGCCCGTCCCGCCGCACTGCGCTGCGCTGCCACAGCCGCCCGCCGCGGTCGCAGTGCCGCTCGTCCAGCCGGCGTCATCCGCCTGTTTCGAGCCGCCCTTCCCGCTGCCTCCTGCCCCTCCCGCCGCGCCGCGCCGGGAAGACGACCGCAGCGACGGACCAGCCCAGGCGGGCGGGCGCCCCCTGCATTGCCCCTAGGGGGCGCCAACGTCACCCGCGCAAGGGCCCGGCGGAGAGGCCAGGAAAGCTGGCAGCTCGCCCGTTTCCGGTGATTGACAACACAGCTGTCCAATAGAGTCGCAGAGCTGGAGCCTAGGTTCCGCCCCGTCGTGCTCTGCTGCGCTATAAAAGGGATCCGGTGGCTGAACTGCCGGCTGAGGCGAGGACGGGTTGTCAGGCGGTGGGGTTGTTGTCTGCCTTATCTTTTCGGTGTTGTTGAGGAAGAAGACATAGATACATAGTGCCCTGCTGGGTAGGGAAGGAGAGGGGAAGCAACTGTAGCCAATGTATGCACCCGTTGTGCAGCTCCTGAGCAGGTGAGGTGCCTCCTTGCCTCGTGTGGTGTTCGGGGTCGTCAGCCTTTCCCCGTGTGGTGGGTCTGTGAGGGGCCAGGGAAGGTAGAGGGGGAGCTGTGCTCTTAAGGCTGCTGTGTGGCAGCTGCGGTGAAGCTGTAGCTCACCTTTCCTGAGGGAGGCATGTGCTCTGTGCTCCTGAGTGCTTTGGCCTCATGGACTCAGGTCTGTGGGTTTGTTTAAAAACCCGCTTTGTTTAAAAACCCCCTTTGTTGTACTTGGAAGTCAAATTTGCTTCCAAGCCTTGCAGTGAGAGATTGCTGTTTGGAGATAAGAAGGTTCTCTTGCTGTGGGCATGCATTGCTTCATTTGTGGTTGATGCAATCTTCCTGAGGTCTGGCAATATTTCTGGTACCTCCAAGATAGCAATGTGTGGGTAGAAGACTAGTAATCACTTCTCTAAATAATTGTTGATGAGAGAGGTAGTATGAGTGGAATATGTTACATAAAGAACTTCCATATACCTCTTAAGTATAGAAGTATTAATTAAGGGAGTAAACTCTTCAGCTGAACTGGACTTTTGTTAGACAAATATCTTATGTTTTGGAGGATCTTGGTGGGAGTATGGATTTACTTGAAGCTTTTGCTTAGATTGCAATGTTTTGTTGATGGAGATGCATAATGTTCATTAAATAGTTGACTAACAGGTCACTAATTTATTTATCAAAATAAACTTTAAGAAACAGTGTTTAGTACTGCCTGAAGCCACATGGTCCTGGATAAACTGTCTCTGGTCTGTTGGTGTGTTGGTCTTRAAGCTTGTACGTTGCTCTCGTCATCAGTGTTTCCTAGGTTTTTCTGCACAAAGAAACTATTGTCTTGGCATCCCAATTATAGCCTGTTAACTAGGACTGCACTTGTTAAATGGTGAGCTAGTTTCTCCCTCTCTGAAACACTGGAAAACAAATATGAATGTGAGATAGTGACTCATGGTTTGAGATGTGTAGAATGCATTACGTCTGGACTAAAACAAAAATTAGTTGAATTAAATGGATTAGTTTCACTTGAAAGATATTTTTCCTTTCTGCAGAAGCAGTAATTCAAGCGCAAAGAAAAACTTAAAAATTTATTTTCTAGATTTAAAGCCTTATTGCTGGCTTCCTGCAGCTTTGACAAGATTCTTTTATCTTGCAGATGGTATGAATGCAAATACAGTCTTTCAGGATATACCAGTAATCAGCTTTCTCCAGTATCTGCAAAGCTGTTGCCATTACCAGACCTCAGCAAAAGATTTTTAAAGGTCAGACTTTGTAGTTTATACAGATTGGAAATGCCAGTTGTAAGTTACAACTAGTGATATTGATAAAGTCATATTAATACAACTTTCAAATCCTGATCTTAAACTGAATTTGTGACTGTTTTGTGCATTTAGCAGAGCAGCCGTACTGCTGCTCTGGACTTCCTTGCATTGCGGTTTATATAAGAATGCACAAGTACAAGTTATATATTAGAGTTTCAGTGAATATAAGTGAAAAAAAGTTGTGGATTCCTTTAAGGAAAATTTGGGACCAGGCCTTTCTCCTGAAATATGTTGAGTTCTCTAACTGTGTGCTGGATGCAGACCACTTGAGATTATGTGTAAATGATAGCTTCTGTTTTGCTGCTTTTAGAGCCTTTTCTGTGTTAGTTCTTTTCTGGTCAACTCTGTCCCAAACAACTGTCAGCTGCTTAGCAAACTTAAGGCCAGGGTATTAGATAGATAAGTGGAAAGAAAAAGCAAAGAATGGAGCTAAAATGGAACCTTGATTTATACCGTAAAAGATTTCTCTTCAGTCTCTTAAGAGATCTCAACTGCAATTTCTTCAGCATGTCCTAGTTAGGCATTGAGGGGTTTTGTTGTCACTTCACCTCCCTTGTTGCTCCTTAAATTCCAGATGACTTTCACTTCCAAGCACTTGTGTTCCCTTGAGGTCTCCTTTTCATGTTTTTTATGAAATCTGACAGATTTATGTAGCAGCTGGTTCATTCTTGAAGCTGGGTGCTTTGGGTGTAAAAGAGTTATTTCCCCATTTTGTGTTTAATGAGATGGGTAGCTAACTACCCAGTTTGGACTGTTCTGTATTTATCCTCTTAGACTCAGATGGGATGACTAATACTCATTAAGTAATATATGATGTCTGGTGTGTGACTGTCTAGACAGATATAAAGACATGACATGCTAACATAGAAGAGACTAACAAATTGTTCTGTCTGGTAATGTGTAAGAACAGATGTCTACCTCCAGCTTTTGCATTCCTGTATCACAGCTGGAAAATTGCATGACATCAGAGGTTCCCGGAGTTATGACACACTTGTTCAAATGAACTGGGACCTTACTGCTTGGTGGTGGCATTATCAATGGGATTCCTACTATTTTAGGCCACCCTGCTTTTTCTTTCCTTCTGTAGCTTATGAACACCTTGAGGTAATGAGGAGCTATGTGGAATATTAAACATAACTTGAAGACTGTGATTTGGCTTGTAGAGAGAATATAGAACAATGTGAATGTTTGGGTTTCACCTGGGTCGCTGTCACTTTAACACATATACATTAGGAATTCTTTGTCCTTATTTGTCACCTAATTTCAGTGAAAAAGTAGCAGCCTGATCACACTGATGAGCATTTTTCTTGTATAGAACTTGGAATGAGGCTACTATTGAACACACTTTGTTAAAGCTGACTTTAATGTTCAGAACATCGTTAGGATTCACTAGCTTATTGTAATGATTGTRTGAATGTTGATGTCTGACCACATGTACTTGGTGCAATCACTTCTGCATTATGCCTGGTTTCATCAAAAGCATGTAATGGGCTTTTGGCAGCATTATGCAATATAAAAATTGAGCAGTCACATTATAGAATCATTATTAAGGTTGGAAAAGACCTCTAAGATCATCAAGTCCAACCGTCAACCCAACACCACCATGCCCACTAAACCATGCCCCTAAGCGCCTCATCTACATGTCTTTTAAATACCTCCAGGGATGGTGACTCCACTACTTCCCTGGGCAGCCTGTTCCAAGGCTTAACCACTCTTTCAGTAAAGAAATTTTTCCTAATGTCCAATCTAAACCTCCCCTGGCGCAACTTGAGGCCATTTCCT
>JAYKAV010003060.1:347072-463912 GCA_035582835.1 Phoebastria nigripes
ACTGAGGGAGCACTCAATCCCCTCATCCAGATCATTGATAAGATATTGAACAAGACCGGCCAGAAAACGGAGCCCTGGGGGACTATTTACTATAAAATCTAATCTAAAATCTATTTACTACTTCAAGGTTCCTCAGCTGTTGAATTTTTTTTTGGCTGGTAGTCAGTACCAAGATGGTATCTTATCTTTTGTTTTTCACATGGATGACAGGTGTCCCTGTGGAAGGCACAAGAGACAGGGGAAAAAAATTATACTAATGCATGAGCTTAGTACTGTAAACAAAAAACCATGATCAGTTGTATTGGGTTTGTGTGGCAAGGTTTTGGTAGCAGGGGGGCTACAGGGGTGGCTTCTGTGAGAAGCTGCTAGAAGCTTCCCCCATGTCTGATAGACCCAATGCCAGCCGGCTCCATGATGGACCTGCCACTGGCCAAGGCCAAGTCCATCAGCAACGGTGGTAGTGCCTCTGTGATAGTGTATTTAAGAAGGGGAAAAAGTTGCTGTGCAACAGCAGCCAAAGAGGAGTGAGAATATGTGAGAGAAACAACTCTGCAGGCACCAAGGTCAGTGAAGAAGGAGGGGGAGGAGGTGCTCCAGGTGCCGGAGCAGAGATTCCCCTGCAGCCTGTGGTGAAGACCATGGTGAGGCAGGCTGTCCCCCTGCAGCCCATGGAGGTTAATGGTGGAGCAGATACCCACCTGCAGCCAGCCTGTGGAGGACCCCATGCTGGAGCAGGTGGATGCACCTGAAGGAGGCTGTGACCCTGTGGGAAGCCCATGCTGGAGCAGGCTCCTGGCAGGACCTGTGGCCCCATGGAGAGAGGAGCCCACGCTGGAGCGGGTTTGCTGGCAGGACTTGTGACCCCGTGGGGGGACCCATGCTGGAGCAGTCTGTTCCTGAAGGACTGCACCCCGTGGAAGGGACCCACACTGGAGCAGTTCGTGAAGAACTGCAGCTCGTGGGAAGGACTCGCATTGGAGAAGTTCATGGAGGACTGTGTCCTGTGGGAGGGACCCCACGCTGGAGCAGGGGAAGAGTGTGAGGAGTCCTCCCCCTGAGGAGGAAGGAGCGGCAGAGATGATGTGTGATGAACTGACCACAACCCCCATTCCCTGTCCCTGGGAGGAGGTAGAGAATTTGGGAGTGAAGTTGAGCCTGGGAAGAAGGGAGGGGTGGGGGAAGGTGTTTTAAGATTTAGTTTTTATTTTCTCATTACCCTACTCTGATTTGGTTAGCAATAAATTAAGTTAATTTCCCTGAGTTGAGTCTGTTTTGCCTGTGGTGGTAATCAGTGAGTGATCTTTCCCTGTCCTTATCTTGACCCACAAGCCTTTCATTATATTTTCTCTCCCCTGTCCTGCTGAGGAGGTGGAGTGACAGAGAGGCTTGGTGGGCACCTGGCATCCAGCCAGGGTCAACCCACCACAGTCCTTTTTGGTGCCCACCACACTAGTCTTGCCTGAAACCACAGATGTCTGAAATCTTCAGTATCTTCCACCCACATTTATAGTAAATGTTGGGTAGTTGCAGTCTCCCTGCCTGTTGCATTCTGTTGTGCACAGCTGGCACATTGTCCCAGATCATTTGTAGCTCCAGTAAATAATTTGTAGCAATTGTAGATTCCTGAGCTAGAGAGCTTGGAGCCTGTGTTAATGTTTCCTCCTCTTTCCACTTCTTTTGGTAAAGAACAAAAAAATATTCTAGTGTTTCTGAGGCAACTGAATAAATAAAGGAACAAGCTTCCTGAGATACAGGCATCTCAAGCCCAAAACTTGCAATATGGCTCCCAAGCTTCATTCATTTACAGGTCATAGTTCCCTGGAGGACTCCGTTGGAGGGGATGCCAACTTCTGCTAAGTCTTCATGAGTCTGGGAGAGTTTGCCAAAAGTCTTCTGCAGTGTATTAATTAGTTAGACCAGGGGAGAATGGAAAGAACAAGATGGTCCCGGTAAGCATCTATATTGTACAGTTTTCCTAGATTTTCCTAGGAAAATCTCATGGAGATATCAATAACATATGTAGAAGTGATTAGGGGTTGTAGACTGGGCGGTCTTGTCTTGATGACTGGCAGAGAGGTTGAGCTCTGGTAGTGAAGTGTAGGTGTCTGGATGGCTTTCTTATCAGAGCATGGGAAAAGTGGCAAAGGACTTTACCTCTGGAGTGCCTCTTTAACATTTTTCTGTTCTGGAAGTTTCTTATATTTCTGCATTCTTTCTAATGCTGCATCAGTGAGTGTGGATGGCTTGTCCTGCCTAACCATGAAGACCACAAGAGACGGCCACCTCATCTTTAACCAGTTTAAACAACTTGTTCTCTTTCTCTCTGTGTTTCTTCTGCTTTCTATCAGCCGTAGCTTGTTGTGTTGTTTTATGCATGTGGTTTGAAAAGAGTGTGTCCCCACAACACATGCCAAGGTCTCTTGGCTGGGTGGTGTCTGCAGTTCTTAGTGTTGTATCTTCCTCTCCCTGGAAATCCTCTGACTGAGTAACCATTTGCCCTAAGCTGAATAGCTGTTAACAGGCATCTCTGACAGACATTGATGGTTCTTTAGCCTGTTGTTAGTAGTAGGGTCTTCTCAAAGTGCTTTACTCCACAGCCCTAGCTTTCAAACTGGTCCATCTCTTAAACTCTTCTTTCTTGAAATTTGGAAATATAACTTGGCTGGAGGTCTTCTGTTACATTGTTCACTTGATCCCATTAGTGCCTATGGTAGCTAGCACTTTTAGGGTTGTTTTGGTAATGTTTGTCTCTTCAGTAACTCCAATGACTATCCATAATCTGTCAGTCTATTTCTCTGCATCCCTCCACAGCTATTTCTCAGGATGGTGGTATCCTGTGTGTATGAAATTCTGTGTAATCTCTGTACTTGTAGATTCACAGTGAGCTTACAAGCTGGGTAACTCCTGAGTTGTAGCCCTTTGTGCTGCTGTAAAGTAAGCTGTTTTCTGTATAGGCTGGGAAGTATAACCATCCTTTAACAGTATGTTTGATGTCAATATTCAGACTTTGAAGGTATGGACCTTCCACCTGCGAGTTATACAAGCCTTGGGATTGTGAAGATGTATAAAATTGTGAGCTGTTGGAGAGGTTTTAACAGAGCTTTTCTGATGTTAGAAAGCTGAGATTCCAGTTTTGTCAGTAGTTCTGGTTTAGCAGTTGCTACTCACAGATCAATTTTTAGTTAGACATATTGTCCTGGTTCCAGCTGGGACAGAGTTAACTTTCTTCCCAGTAGCTGGGGGTGTGTGCTGTGCTTTGGGTTTGGTATAATAGGAGCGTTGATGGCCCATTGGTGTTTTGGGTGTTCTGGGTGGTGCTTGCACTGGGGACTTAATGGCCTCCCATGCCCTGCTGGGTGCATGGGAAGCTGGTGGGGGGAGCATAGCTGGGGCTGTTGACCCAGCTGGCCAATGGGGTATTCCATACCATGTGACATCCTGCTCAGTATAAAAACTAAGTGGGGGGGGGCTCTCGCCTATTGGGCAATGCGTCGGTTCAGTGGGTGGTGAGCAGTTGCATTGTGCATCGCCTGCTTTGTATATTCTGTTGTTGTTATTATTACTGTTCTACTCTGTTTTATTTCAATTATGAAACTGTTTTTATCTCAACCCATGAGTTTTCCTACTTGTGCCCTCCCAATTCTCTCCCCCATCCCACCGGAGGAGGGGGGTGAGCAAGCGGCTGCGTGGTGTTTAGTTGCTGGCCAGGGTTAAACCACGACACATATTTTTTTAAAGTTGCCTGGATGCTCATACTGAGGATGTTGGACACAATCCAAGGACTGTAGTTATTGACTGTGTAGGCATTATGGCTAGGTTTGATGGAAGACTTCATGACACTTCTCCCTCTGGGTTGGTGAACCAGTGTTTTCACAGGAGACTTCTGTGAGAGAGGTGTTCCTCATATCTGTTCCCATGGGTCACTTCTCGGGACCAGGCTGCCAGCAAAGGCTAGGGTCATGGATCTGTTTTGTCCATGGTGGAATCCACTGCTGATAGCCTCTAACTGGCAGAATAATGAGTCTGTGGTGATATTGGATCTTCTTTATTTAAACTCCAGTCGTAATAGTAATTGACTCAATGAGTTCCTTCAATTCCAGGTGAGGAGAAACAGTTTTGTTTGCATGCAGGATTGGTTCAATTATGTTGGCAATCAGCCTCTTTTGTCTAAGAACCCGGAGGATATGAAACAGAGTTGATGGCTTCAGCAAACTGATGAACACTACCCCCAGGGGGTTGTGCTGCTTTTTGGCATGTTGGATTATGAACGGATGTACTTATCAATTTTTGGAGTGGTCAGCTGCAGTTATGTAGCCTCTTTGAGTTTTAATAGCATTCTTACCCAAAGTAGTAACCAGTCAGGTACAATCTATGTTCAGTTGAGCTTTATTGATTAGTCGAGCTGATTGATGTAGAAGGGAAAAAGATATAGCATTCAGGGGGAAGACAGTCAGGTATGCATGTACACATGTGGTCCATCTTATACCAGCCTGTGGCGCTTGGCTGGCTGGGCTAAAGGACCTGTGGTGAGTTGGGGCTTCCTGAAGCTGGTAGATGTCCTGGAGTTTTGACTTAATGTGCAGCAAGACAAATTCTGCTGGCCTCTGCCCTTTTATAGCTTCTGGGGTTGCCAGGCTGAGTCCCTCCTGGAAGCCGACAGGGTTGTCAGGCCAAGTTCTCAGGGACAGCCATGCTCATACCATAGCCATGCTCAGGAAATCTGTGTCAGGCTGTGGGTCTGCATTTCCCAACTGGTGTGTTTGAATCCCACTCTTTCTACTCTGACTCACCCTCTGACAGCTTTTGCTGTAGCTGGTGACATCCGCTACCTTTGTGGACTGATTGCATCTGGCTCTGGGAGACTGGGACTCTTTAGGCATGGGGATGGGAGTAATCACATTGGTAGTGGATCTGGTGAGAACTTGTTCACATGGAATCCAGGCATTTGTCAGGCAGATTCCCCTCTTCTTGGCAATGCATGGATGTGGCTGAAAGGCTAATCCAGAATTTGAAGTGAGGYCATGTAACAGGATGCCTGAGGTGCAGCTGGCCAGTTGCTGAAAAGAGCTTAACCACTGCAGATGTAAATCCTAAATATAACAAAAGAAACCAAGAAATATTTGTTGTCTCTTCTTTGTTGGATTGGTAATTTCCTGTAAGAAGCAAGTAGTCATTTCCTTATTCTTTTTGTAGATGAAGCCAGAACTGAAACAGTCAGGGAAGACCAGATTGGTGGAGATTTTTTTGCATGTGAGCTTGAATTTCATTTTTCTTGTAAAATGGGCTGTCATGGACCAAACTGTAACTGTTCATGTTGGGGCCATACTCCTGGACTGCTTAAGTCTAAGATGTTACATGTATAACATGGGAAAGTACTACTCTGGTTTCTGTTTCTTCCTCATTCTATGTGTTTGTGTGACAGGAAAGATTTGGCCCTGAGTGTTCAGCCACTAAGCCAGGCTCAAGAAGTGTCAGCCCACTTCTGCTAAGTCTTGTCCCTCTGCAGGGCCTGTTCTRTGTTCCTCTGGTCCTGTTCTTTGGCCATGACTTCAACCTGTGTGCCATGTCAGGTCTTATCTATACCTTCTGAGAGCCTGCTGCTGCACTTCCTCCTCAGCCAGTGCAGCTTGTAACACTTAGCAGTGAAGCATTTCTGTCCCCTGTGTTGCACAGAGAGGCACCGTATACACATGTAAAGTAGCTGATTTTAGCCATCCTTTTTATGTATTTGGTTTGATGATCTCTCTCCTTGTTACTAGCCCTCCTCACTCTCTAGAGAGAGGACTGTGGGGAATGGGAGTACCAAGAAGTATTATTTGTACTTGGAGTAATTTTTCTGCCACTGTGTGTGTGGTGGTGGTTGCAACTTCTTGACTTTGTCATGTAGCTTCCCAGAAGCTGTGGGCCTGTGTAGGTAGAGCATTGTGTAACCTGTACACTGTGTTTTGGTTTTCATTGTAGCCTGACTAGTCAATACACCTCATTGCAACTGCTCAAAGACCTTGTGATTTCCTGGATCTTATGTTTCATAGGTGTCAGCAGAAGCAATGACAGCAGCTGTGTATCCTAAGTCTTGAAAGATGGAGTTGATAACTGAATGAATTTGAGAGGCATCTTGCAGAAACTATAAATGGGAGGGTCAGTAGAGTGTATACCAGGAAAACATAACATCCAAAGCAGGCTAAAAGAAAATTGTATTGCTAAGGCCATATAATCATTTCTCTAAAATGGGAATTGTCTGTCTGGTGTGGAATTTATAGTATTTTTTCCCCCATTAGGCTGATGTATAAAGCTTGTAGAAGTGGTACCACAAACACAGCAGATGAACCCTGGACAAAGGCTAGCAAAGCTAGCTTTCATTTGAGTGTAAAATCACACTTAAGTATGGACTTAAAGTCTAATCTAAAACTTCCTTTTTCTTGAATACCTATGTTCAGTGCACTCTGATACTTTACTACACAGCTAGGGACACCCGTAGCTGAAGTGCTTTGCCACTTGATGCTTTAGTATTGTGTTACAGTGTGCGTGATATAGTTGGTGTGAGGCTTACTAGCTTCAAGCAATTATCCCAGTGTTTTTTGTTACTCTTGGCACTTATGCTTTGGTGTGACCTGAATTTTGTGCAGAGTGTTTTAAAAAAAAAAAAAGGCAACCAAATCTTAGTCTATTTAAACAATTTTATTAGGGTGTACACAAATGACAAGGTTTCAGTCTGACTTGTTGCTCAGGAAATGCTAATGTCCTTAATTTGTTCAACTTTTTCCCAGAAAAACAACTAACTGGTTTTAGACAGCCACACTGAAATCACCTTCAAGAATATTCTAAGTTGTGCATCAGTCATGAATCTGCAGAGGTCTACATGCATCATTGGCTACACAGAGGGACGTGAAGTTATGGTTCCTGCAGATGATTTCTGGTTGCTGTTTCATCCAGGTTGTGTCACTAATGTTTTGCAGTTATGTGGGCAAATTTGCAGTGCCTGGACACAGTGATTGTTAGGAAGGTGTGGTGAGACTTGAGGCAGTCCATGATCCCTTTGGAGGACTGGAGCAAGCTGTAGTGTGACTGCACCTCTGATGTGGTTGCATGCAAAGTGCTTGTTGGGGCTGTGACCTGTGTGCATCATCTCATCCTCAGAGCTGCTTCCTTTCAGAGGGGACTGATAAATGTGCCCCAACTAGGCACTCTGGGGAACTGGTGTGCACCTTGCAGTGACCTGGTAGAGATACCCAAGGAATTGGAGTGAGCTCCCCTGAAGAGGACAATGTATTTCCTAAGGGCAGTCTGATACCTGAATAATAATGTAAACATCTAAATTGAAGCTAAAATGGTGGCCAGAATCATCTGTGCATTTTGTTCACTGAGTCAGTGCAGTCTGGGGTGTGGCTTAGGCATTGATGGTGGCAGTCTCATAAGCAGTAACATAGCATCTGCCTCAGCAAGGCAGCAAGGAATTTTCTTACCATGATGGTATGTTTATTGGACTCATACTTTTGGGCGGAGTCTTGTGACAGAGCAGTCAAAGTGTAGAGCAAAAAACCTCTGAGTGCTAGCAAAGATGAAGATATACAAAGACTTCTGCAGTCAATCATTAATCTACTAAGCAAAAATGTATCTGTTCTTCCAGATTGTAATAGTATTCACTGTTACCTGATTCTGAACATTGAACGATTATTTTCTTTGCATAAGTTTCTGTAGCTCAGTACCTATCCACACAGTGACTCAGAAGTGCTCTGATTCTTTTTCTGATCTCCTGTCACTTTTTCCAACAGTGTGGCCTGTGCTGTTGCCACACAACAGCTCCTGCAGGACACTCTCTTCTATTTCTCTGCATGTGACCCATTTTCATTTGCTTAAGCACAGCCATTACTCTAGCCTTACACAGAAAGGCAGGATGTGATACGAAGGAAAAGGAAATAATGGCTTCACAATACCCTAGTGGGGCTGTAGAACTCATTGCCTTACAGTACAAATATGTAGCAGAGTTAAAGGAGCACAGGATATTTCTCAGAATTCCCAGAGCTAAAGTGGTTAAGCTTCTTTTGGAGTCTAAACATTTGTGCTTTGTGGAATAAATCTTAAGTCAGTTTTTCCTAAGCCTCACTCAAGGCTTTTCGCTCTTTTTCTCTGAAGCATTTCTTGCTGGCGACAGGCTATAACTCCAGATCAGCCAGTCTTCTGATTTAATATAACAATTTCCATGGCCTCATCATCCAATGTATAATGAATATTGTTATGCTTTCTCAGAATTAGTGTAATGTTATGCATGAATGAAGGATACATTGTACCATATAGAAACTTCCTAAGTGAATGCAATGATAGATTTGAGTCTACTGTAATTGAATTTTCTTTTAACTCCATGTAGTAGTTGATTGGGATAGGAATTCAGAAAACATGCAAAAAGTTAATCAGTGCTGTCTGCACATGAGAGCATGGGGTGCTAGTGAGGCAGTATATGGGCTGTGGAATGAGGGAATGCAGATCATGGGACTGTCTGATTTCTGTTCTGAACTGTGCCTCCTAACTGTCCTCAGATGTAGGAGCTGACAGGAGCAATGGGCTCTACTCAGCATATTCATAAACACTAGCCTAATAATCTTACAAACAAATTCATAGAATTGACCTTGACACAATTTTACCTTGACTTAGCATTTTCAGGAGAGTTGTGTATGATCTTGGTCCTTTGCCATCAGACCTAGAGGGAACTGATGGTGGTAATAGTTCCCATGTTTTCCTATCGGATTCCTCTTTAGGAGAGGAGAGGTAGTGTTGACTAAACTGTCTGCATGGACTAACCTGTATGCTTACGGTAGCTGACTAGCTGGAAATCTTCAATAACCTGGCTATATGGTGACTTGACCTTTCTGAAGCTGATCCATATATGATATGGATTTGGTCTAGCACTTTTGGTTCTAACTGTACCTGTGCAAGTGGGAGTGTCAAGAAATTTTCATCTAAGTGATACTGTGTTTTACTTCCTTTTCTTCTATAGAGGATTGCCATGATGAGCTACTCTTAAGCCTTCTGGAAGCTGTGCTGTTTTATTCCCAGTGAGCTTCCCCATCTCACCAAGCRGAGCCTTACTGCCAGTTCCATTCTTCCTTGACTTTTGGTTTTCTTTCATTTTGCCTTCTGTGAGGAGGCAATAACTTTAACTGTCTGCAACATTTTTCTTACGAAACTGATAGCTGGGTTTAACTACTGGGAATGCAGCATTTTATTTTTTTTATCTTACTGGAGATTACCACTAGGTGTCCACTGAGCATTAGCTATACTTAACATTCATGAGGAGTTTCTCCTAGACTAATGTTGGTTTTCCTCTTGAAAATGATGCATATAGCAGGATGGCAGACCCAACCAAAGCAGTCAGTTGTTTCAGTATCTCGTTCTCAGCTGGTGGTTTGCTCATACTAAAGATAATTCCTATTACGCACTGTTTGTGAGCAACACAAAGTTGGTTGAAGCATGGCAAAATGCCCTATCAAAAAGATATTCTGGGGTTTATAGGTTACAAATAAGGAATAATTACCCTGGAGTCCTGAATGGCAAAATGCAGCCCCCCAAAAAACTTTCAAGTCCCATCTTGTGATGTCCACAAGCAAGGATTTATAAGGACATTAGGCCAAAAAGCTATTGTCTGCATAATGCAACTAATTTGATTTTTTTTTTACTCCTGCTCCTTATAAATGTGGCTAAATAAGCTGTTCTTTATTATCTGCTGATTGCACATGCCTGTTCCCACATAATCTATTTCTCTCCTGACTTTTACATCTGGAATAGAAACTGTCATGTTTGCTTGGATCCTCTTATTTGAAATCGTACCTTTACTGTATGAAATAGTTCTCTCAGTTTGTGTTACAGGTAGGTCTATGAACACATAGCAGAAATGTCCTGAGCATGTCCATGGAAGTGGAATGTGTTTTCAGCATTGGGCCACCAACATGGTCAAGGGCTAGGATGACCTGCCCAGTGAGGAGAGGCTGGAGGAATGTCTTCAGCCCAGAAAAGACAGCTGTGGGGGGGGGGCTAACAGGTATTGGCAGCATGCCAATACCTTTGAGGAGATGGAGCCAGGCTCTTCTGTGGTGCATGGTGGGAGGACACCCGGTCAGTTAGATTGTCTTTCTGAAACTGGCTTGTGATGGCAAGATTTCCATCTCTTGTTTCGTGTCATCTTGAAACACACAGAACAGAACTTCTGTGTGCAGTTGCACCACAGGTTGCTTTTGCCTTTGTCCAGACAGGACTGGGAGGTGGGGGGGGGGAGAAGTAGACTGCCCCTCTGTTGCTAATCTTCATTCTAAATTTGATTGTTTTTGTGAAACTTATGGGATGGGCAGCAAAGTAAAGACAATTGCTCACATTGGCAAGCTTTATTCATCAGAACCGTGAATATTGTGACCTGACCTCTTGTGACAGTTGAACTGTTACTTTTACTTCTGTTTTTTAACAGTTTACATAACCTGATCCTGACCTTTCTTACATGCAAAAAAAGGAAATTGTTATGAAGGTTGTATGTTTTTACTAACATTTCTCTGATATTGTATTGATGTTTTTCCAGTTGTGACAACTAATTGCCACACATCTAACCAGACAATGTGGCATTGTGACTTCAGCTGCTTTTTCACTGAGCTTAAGTTTTATCCATATGTAAAATGGACCTGGAAGCTGCTTCTTTTTGACCTTTKATTTTTTTTTTTATACACTTATTTCAGGCTTTAGCATTGTTATTTCATTGCCAAGTCCATATTCAACAGTAATTAATCTCAGAATCACAGAAGAGCTGAGGCTGGCAGGAACTTCTGGAGACTGTCTAATCTAACTCCTGCTCAGAGCAGGGTCACTTAGTGCAGGTTGCTCAGGCCCATGTCCAATTCAGTCCATGGAGATATTCAAAACCCAAGACTTTGTGGGCAGCCTATTGCAGTGTTTGACCACCTCCCAGTAATTTTTTTGTGCTTAAATGGCATTTCCTGTATTTTAGTTGCTGCCACTGCTGTTCATCCTGTCAGTGGGCACCACTGAGCAGACCCTTACTCTGTTGTCTTTACTTTCTCCTATCAGGTATTATCTATCATTGATAAGATTCCCCCTGAACCTTCTCATCTTGAGGTTTCTCAGCACAGTTCCTGTGGTGGATTGACCTTGGCTGAACGCCAGGTGCCCACCAAGCTGCTCTATCACTCCCCTCCTCAGCAGGACAAGGTGGGGGGAGAAAATACAATGGGAAAAAAACTCAAGATCAAGGCAGTTTAATAAAGCAAAGGCCGTGTGCAGAAGCAAAGGAAAACAAAAGATTTATTCTCTACTTCCCACCAGCAGGTGATGTCCAGCCACTTCCCAGGAAGTAGGGCTTCAGTATGTGTAGCTGTTGCTCCGGAAAACAAACGTTGTAATAATGAATGCCTTCCCCTCCTCCTCCTCCTTTCTCTTAGCTTTTATTGCTGAGCAGAGGTCATGGTATGGAATATCCCTTTGGTCAGTTTGGGTCAGCTGTCCTGTCTGTCGCCTCCCAAGATCTTGTCCACCCCCAGCCTACTGGGTGGCGGGGGGAATGTTGGAGAGACAGCCTTGATGCTGCGTGAGCACTGCTCAGCAGTAGCCAAAATGCTGGTGTTATCAACACCTCTCTAGCTACCAATACAAAGCACAGCACTATGAGGGCTGCTATGGGGAAAATTAACTCCATCTCAGCCAGACCCAATACAGTTCCTAATATTTTTGCATGCATATCTCTTCACCTTTTCACACCTTGTTCCAGTCTTAGCCATTTTTAATTTAGTGATTTGACTTTCAGTTTTGATATTCCCATTTAAATATCTGAGATATCTCTGTCCTCATTCCTCCTGAGCAGGGAAAAATAGGAGTTAGTCAATGAATTCTAGGAGCAAATGTGATTGCAACCACTTTCTTAAATAGTATGATAATTATAGTGCTCTGATGAGCACAGACTGACTAAGAGTGAAGTAGCCATTATAGCCTTTGGTGTTATGTGCTAGGAAAGCCTCAAACTTGTCTATAAGCAACTGAATAAAGTCCACAAGGCATGTATCCCTTTAAACTGTCAGCTTTCCTTTCTACCTCTTCATACTTTTGTGCTTCCAGTACTAACTGTGTGGCAAAATGTAACTTGGTATATACCATGCATTTCTGCATGCGTTCTGTCATAGAAAATATAGCCCTACCTTCCTTCTCAGTTTCTGATCACAGACATGAAGCACTGGTGCTGGATTTTTGTCTAAGATCTGCTCATAGCACGTTGCACGCTTCCAGCCTTTATATCTGTGGTGCTTTTCCACATAGGCCTTGCACTGATGGTAGCAAAAAAACCCAAATTTTCTAATAGCCAAGGCCTTATGCCTCTGTAAATATTCCCCAGACCTGCACATCATTCTGCAGCTGGGACCACATATTCATGTGCCTGTGTTAACTGCACAGTCTTGCAACAGGCAGAGTGGGCTATAATTCTGCTGTGGATGTGACTATACAATATATAAACAATGCTCACATGTTTATTGTCTCATATACCTTCCTGACATCTTTAACACTGTAGTAATGCTCATAATGTAAAGGGAGGAATCAGGCCTTGGGTTATATAGCTTTTATTTGGCTTAAAAATCACCCACCTTTTTTTCTGTCCAGGAGGAGTATGTGTGTATTAACATGTACCGCCTTCTCAGATCACTTAGTGGTATCTTCCTGACTGTCCCAATTTGTCAGATAGCAATTTTGCTCTGCTCAGCTGTTCTGCATCTATAAGATCCCCAGTGCCTCATCAGAAAAGCACTTTGAAGCTTTCCCTTGGGAGCTGCTTTTAAGCTGAGGCTTTACTGCTGGCCCCTGCATCTTCTACGTTACAGCTGTGTTGCAGCTATGTCTGCTTCCAGTCTCAAACCTCCTTGATCCTGACCTGGGCCTGTGGCTTGGCTTCCTGGCTTGGCCTTGAACCTGCCTCATCACTATGGACTTGCTGGGTGATCTCTGGACAGTATCTGCCCAGATCCCTGTCTCTGGATGCTATTCTGACACAGACTTGCCTTGCCCTTGCTGCCTGCCTTCATGCTCAGCTCCTGGCTCAGCTCTCCTTGCAGAGCAGTTGGCTCTTGCTACTCCATGACAGCATATCACAACCTGAAGGGTTACCTGGCCTGCAGGTGTGCAGAGATAATGATGGTGGGTTTGTAGGATTCTGTAATGCATGAGGACATGGAGGCTTTTATCCTCTGAATTTCTCTACTTTATTACAGATTACCACAAATACCACAAAAATCATCACTAGCAAGTATACCTATGATTAATAAATTGAATATAAATATCAAGCTATTACAAATTACTATCAGCAATCAATAACATAGCAACAATCAATAGTATGGCAGAAATCAATTGTATAGCAACAATCAATATAATAGCAACAACCAAATAGGTATATACTATTACAGGTTACTACAAACTTACCACTAGTGAAGCAAACTTATCAACAATATAACAGCAGATATACTTATGGTAGATTACTTATATATACACATGGTACCAAGTGCATTAAACAGATACCAGAAGGTGCCAAACCAACTGAGAGGGGTGGACAAACTGATTCCAGAGCGGGACCCAAACCATTTCAGAAGTGAGAGAACAAACTGAACTGACCCCAGAGGTGGGCCTAGAGGGGAACCAATAAAATAACAGTCTTGCTGCAAAGCTGATCTGCATCATGGAGTTTGGAGTCAGTCAGGTATCTCTAGCGGTGGTCCAAGATCTCATAGAAAGTTTGTGTGGAGAGTTCAACCTGTTTAGGAAAAGAAAAATATGTGCAGCACTGGAAGTCCTCAGAGAAAAGCTCTACTTTGGATAAAAATTAAGTCTTCCTTGTATCATAGAGACATAAGAGGGTGTAAGATACCACTGCTTCAAGCAGCCAATAGATGCTGTTAATTTTTATTTTTCCCCTGTAACAGCCAATAGATGATGGTTTTTGTTCTTTCAGACCAATTTTTATTTTCCTAGTCTGTTTCCACTTTTTCAGGTAAGTTGCTGTTACAGTTTCTTGTTTTTTGCACTTATCGATGGTATCTTAGGATGTCTCTGGTTTCTAGGTACTCAGCTCTCTACTTCAGAGGCAAGCTGCACTTTTCAAGGATGTTTCTGGTTCCCAGGCCTAGTTCCCAGTTTGGCTGACATTTCTCTGTCAGTATTTTTCAGCAGACATTTTCTTTTGTTCAGTAACTTTTTTTGCCTTCTAACCAGGCCACCTTTATGGCTGCTCACCTCACAGGATTAGGAGAGGGACAAAGTCTAGGGCTCCATTTAGAGTATGAGTGCAAAGGGGGCACCAAGAAAAGGTTTAGGCTGCCAAAAGACCTCTCTCCTGAGACCTGCTTGGTCTAAGTCAGGGCTGGAGTTTGAGGGTTGAGGCTGAGAGAAGGCCCTTCTCCCCCCCCTTGGCTTAATGCTCTGGCTATGCTCATCCTTAGGGTTAGCAGAGAGGCAAATCCTAGAGCTTCTGTTGGAGTAGCGTTGCAAAGGGGACTCCAGGGGGAGGGGCAGGCTGCTAGAAGACACACCAGATGTGCCCCCAAGAACTTTTTTGTCTGGGTTATGGCTGGGGTCTGGGTCTGAGGCTCATCCCATTCCTAGGATTAGGTTTAGAAATGAAATGCAGTTTGGAGCTCCAGGTTGATTGGGATTGTAAAGGGTCCATTTTTGCCTTCTGTTCTCAGTCATCTCTGATGTTTCTTCTGAGAATCATTTTCCTGCCTTGGGCCCTCTTTTGCTCTTGGCTACATTTGTTATCATGTTTGGAATAAAATTTCCCACTTCATGTTTGAATTCAGTCTGCCCTTGATATCAGCCATCTCAGATTGGCTGTTGCCATCAGTTGTGTAGCAGTTCCCTCATTTCTTCATCCTTCTCAGCTTTGGTGTTGACACTGATTTGGGTGTTCTATGATGCTTATAGGGTGAGAGATCAGGAAACATAGAGAGACTCTGGGTCAGTGTGAAAGGACTGTATATTGCAATGTGATACAAGCATATTTCAGAACTGAAGCTTCATCTTTTTGACAGGAGAGGGAGGCTGTGTGCAAGGAAAGACTGTAGGCTGTTTTTTCTGCATTGCTGGAAAGGAAGGTGGTCTTCTGGAACAGTTCTTTTTCCTGGACCATTGCTAGTTCTGGGTTTTGGGTTTGTTTTTTTTTCCCCCTTCCTGCTCTCCCATTATTTTATTTGCAGTGCTTTACATCACTGGTGAGCCTGCAGAGGCTGTATTAGGTATTGCCTGGGGATTTTCCTCTGCAAGCTCTTTCTGACTGAGCACAATGTCAGTCAGGTCCGTTTTTCCACATCCAGTTTTGTCTCATCATACTTCCCCTAGAGAGGGGAATGAAAATTTAATTACAGGAGACTTCATAGCCACCTCTTTTTGTTTTTGAAGTCTGCTTTAAAGAGCTCATGCATATTTATGACTGAAGGCATAATACTCTGAATAAATATTTTTTCCTGTGTTACGTCCCTGTTCTGTGTGTTTTAAGCCCTGCGATTGGAAAGGGGGTGGTGTTAATTTGAATGACAGAAAGTGCTCAGACAGGGCAACGTTCAGCAGTGATATGATAGTTATTTGATTCTCTCCTGGACAAAATGCTGATAAATGGTCCATCTGCTTTTATCTTGTAGCCAGCAGGGGCTCTGTGGTGTTAACGGATTCATTGCTTCAGAAAACAGTGGCAGGACAGGTATTCTAGCCTTTTCAGCTCACATTTTAGTTGTCAGGCCTTTGAATTTTAAAAAGATGAAGTACTGTTCATGGGCGTGAGCTTGTTCTCTGCTCTCCTGTACGTGAAGGTGCATCATCTCCACAGCCTCCAAACGGACGGGCTTAGATGGGCGTACTCTTCGCTGGGTGAAAAATTGGCTGGATGGCCAGGCCCAAAGAGTTGTGGTGAATGGAGTTAAATCCCATTGGCAGCTGGTCACAAGTGATGTTCCCCAGGGCTCAGTATTGGGGCCAGTTCTGTTTAATATCTTTGTCAATGATCTGGATGAGGGGATCGAGTGCACCTTCAGTCAGTTTGCAGATGACACCAAGTTGGGTGGGAGTGTTGATCTGCTCGAGGGTAGGAAGGCTCTGCAGAGGGACCTGGACAGGCTGGATTGATGGGCTGAGGCCAACTGTATGAGATTTAACAAGGCCAAGTGCCGGGTCCTGCACTTGGGTCACAACAACCCCATGCAATGCTACAGGCTTGGGGAAGAGCAGCTGGAAAGCTGCCTGGTGGAAAAGGACCTGGGGGTGCTGGTTGACAGYCAGCTGAACATGAGCCGGCAGTGTGCCCAGGTGGCCAAGAAGGCCAACAGCATCCTGGCCTGTATCAGAAATAGCGTGGCCAGCAGGAGTAGGGAAGTGATTGTCCCCTTGTACTCRGCACTAGTGTACTCGAATACTGTGTTCTGTTTTGGGCCCCTCACTACAAGAAAGACATTGAGGTGCTTGAGTGTGTGCAAAGAAGGGCAATKAAGCTGGTGAAGGGTCTAGAGCACCAGTCTTATGAGGAGCAGCTGAGGGAACTGGGACTGTTTAGCCTGGAGARGAGGAGGCTGAGGGGAGACCTTATCGCTCTCTACAACTACCTGAAAGGAGGTTGCAGTGAGGTGGGTGTTGGTCTCTTCTCCCAAGTAACAAGTGATAGGACAAGAGGAAACAGCCTGAAGTTGCGCCAGGGGAGGTTTCGATTGGATATTAGGAAAAATTTCTTTACTGAAAGGGTTGTCAAGCATTGGGACAGGCTGCCCAGGGAAGTGGTTGAGTCACCATCCCTGGAGGTATTTAAAAGATGTGTAGATGTGGTGCTTAGGGACATGGTTTAGTGGTGGACTTGGCAGTGTAGGTTTATGGTTGGACTCAATGATCTTAAAGGTCTCTTCCAACCTAAATGATTCTGTGATTATATGAAATGTACCTTTGTGAAAGCAGGTGCCCTACTTGAGTTTCAAAAAGGTAATAGTTATTTGACAGTATGCTTTTCTGCAAATGTCATTAGGTGTGTTCCTTAAAGTCAGCTTAAGAGTGTTACATATGTATGTATATGTTATGTATGTATGAATATTTCCACAATATAGTTAGAAGATTAAAGTATAATGAAAGTGAGATTTTATTTAAAGAAATTTGTATATATAATATCTTAAATTGGGCTGACACCTAGTGGTGGGTATACTTCTAATACAGCAATATACAGTCTATGGATCCTTTGGTCCTGTGGGTCCTCTAAGTTACACTAAGGCTGCTTGAAACTATGCTTTTCTCAGGAGAGGCCAGAGAAGACCTGGATTTGCTCAAAAGAAGGGCTGTCCCTGGCATTCCTGCCCTCCACCTTTCCTGAAATTCGTGTCTTCCTCTTCCTGCCTGCTTTTCCCTCTCATCATCCTTTGGGCTGCACTGCTTTGCCATATTCCACTAGGTCTATATGTTAACAGAGCAGAAAGATTACTATAGTACTTCAGAGCCCAAATAATTTTTCCTGCTCTTTCCTGCTGAATAGCTGATGATGCACTTTGTGTGTCTAAATTAGAAACCGAAGGAGATGTTCAGGATATTTTCTGCTGGTATCCAGCTGATTAAACAGCTTCTGTGAAAGAGGCGAAGCTTTCACTTGATCAGACCTTTAAGGAAAGAAACCCAACTGAACAATTAAGAAGTGGGACTTGTGGCTGGTTTCTAAGGAGGTGCAACATAAGGCCTAAATTCCTGGGCACTGGCTTCAAGGTTACCTTGAAGAGGGCTGGGAAGAGGAGGGTTGAGGGCCAGCTGATCCAGAGGGAGCAGCTGATGTGTGGGGATGTAGCACTTGGCTGTGATGGACTTGCAAGGGGATGTAGGTTTAAAAAGGAGGTCCCCACAGCTGAGGATCAAACAGCACTGAGTACATGAAAACAGGAGCCAGGAAGAATCAACACTTTCAGAGTGGCTGAAATATATGGACCATGGATATAATAGGAAACATGGGCCTTTGGTTTACTTAATATGGTTTACTTCATAACGTTGTCTACCAGAAGGTACTACCTCTCCTTATACTACTTTCCTATAGCTTAGACCATCCCAGCTACACTACAATGCATACAGAAGTGGCTTTGCTTACCAGCTAGAGGCCAACACTGTGTCTGACCCATGTAGCACTGCTCATCTTGGGATTATTTAACTTCTTATTTCATTTTTAAGTATTTTCTTAATAACTGGAGCTAATACTATACAGCACCAATGGGTTTACAGGGCCAGGTATGATGCATTTTGCCTGTGTCTAGAGCTTTGTCTGTCTTTTCCAATTTAATTTTTATAGGTGTCTCTAATTGTACCATAATGTCTATCTGTCATCACCTTTTGTAAAGAGTACAAATAAAGACAGGGATGCAAATGAGTGTAAATCCCTGAAGCAGAATTTAAGAATGTGGCACCAAGAGAAGTCATAACCCGGCAACATAATTTTTCCCCTTCCTGTCTGTTCATTTATTGGTGAATTGATCTACACTGGTTTTAGTAAGGAAGAATGTTCTTGGCTCTTTTATAGGCAGTTATTCATATGGGTTCAGTATTTATGCTAGATATGTTTTGGAAGTTTATAGAAAAAATATCTTATTGGGTTTGCCAATGATTATAAAATATAAACCTTCTACTTTCTAGAAATCTTTTTAGGGTTAGTAGATCTGTTTTTAGTTCTTCCAGAGAATGCATTGTTGTCCAATATATGTTTTTGCACTAGTTATAAATCAAAGGCATTTTCTTTACAAGAGCCTATTTCATTAGTTTAAATATAAAAATTGTTCTAAGAAGCACTCACCAGAATTGCAAGTGGCTAAAATGATTGACAACTAGACAATCAGGGTTCCTATGTCTCTCCAAGCATTCTGGTGCTATATCAAGTAACTGAAAGGTAATAGCTAAGCTATCAGGTAGCAGGTCCTAGCTTACCACTGAAATAGTATAAAACTTCCCATTCCATTTACCAAGAGGACATCTCTCTAAATTAGTTGCTTATCTATTTATTGCCTTTTTCAAACTGGAAAAAATTTTCAATCTACTGAAATTCTCAAAGTAAAATAAAGGAATACTAGTTGGTAATGCTCTTAATTAGCCAAGTACTTCTGTTAAAATATTGATTGAAATTGGGTTAGCCTTTGTCAGCAATGACAGTGGTAAGGCCTGTCATCTTTATTTCCTTAGTTAAGGTATCAGGACTAGTGTTAACTTCATTAATTTTCTTGGGAAACTGAGTATTTAAGTGCTTCAAACTAGTCTGTTGTCACTGGAAGGGTTTACTGATCAATATTTTCTCTCTTGATCATTGGAACAGCTTTAGTCCCAATAAATTTTACTGTATGAATATTTCCACAAATTACCTACGGTATCAAATGCATTAATTATTTATTTTTGCAAGGTTTTCTGTAAGTATGCTGCTAGGATCAAGCAATATTTTAATCTTGTTGTTCTAATTTCATAATAATTCTTAATTTTTATCACCCATAACAAATCAAGGGTGAAGCAAATAACAGGAGTGGAAGGGAATATTCCTCTGGTTTAACCCCAGTGCATAATTTTCAAAGAATAAGTTAGCATCTGTCTTTTCTTCAAAGATAGACTCCACCTATTCTTTGTCTAACTTCTGAAGTTATCTTGTCAGTTCTGCCAAATGGATGACTTTTTTTTTTTATTACAATCAAGTTCTAAAATCTTTTACCTTGAATACAACTTCTGGACATGCCAGAAGGCAGTATGGGGGGACCTGAGATATATAGTTAATCTCAGAAATTGAGTAACACAGCAATGTGATAATCCTTATCTACCAATAGTAAAAAGTTAATTTTTTTTGTCATTAGTGAATTAAATATATTCAAGGCCTGTGCAATCTGTCATATGTATCATATCTGTGCTGACGCCAAGGTGAGCTGATGCTCCATATGCTGCAAAAGTTGCTGGAGGTAAATGAGGGTTGTGCTGCAAGAAGTCCGGAAGACACTAACACTGCACACTGTGTAATTTGGATTAGACCAGAAATCTGTCGGTATGATGGGAGATTCTCCAGTCTTTGTTCCCTACTCCTGTTCTTGTCCCTCAGAGAACTCCTTTTACTGCCCAAGGCATCTCTGTCTTGAATTTGGCATGTTTGTTTCCTGTGGTCCTTCACTAACTGCTGGAGGCACGAGTGGTGCCTGCCCCAAGACAGGACTTGTGCTGGGGGCCCATGTGACAAGAGGGTCATGCCCTGCTGTCATGTCCTGCTGCAGCATCACTCCCCTCCCTCTTCCAGCTTGGCCAGGTGCCTGCCATCCCTGTTGCCGTTCCCAGTAGTGATTGTCTTGGATCTTGCACAATGCTGATACAACAAAATTATAACAGCACTGTCAAATACTGTGATAGAGCATTATTAAACTGATTTGAAAAGCATTATGGTATATAAACCTCCTAATGGTACACTTCCAGTTACTGTGCATAACTGATTATAGTGTTGAAATTACATTGCAGTTACCAGAAAACTACTTATATCACTTCAGTAAATGCACTGCTCTGTGAGCAGTATGATGTGATACTCGGCGTGCTGTCACTGATGCTGAGTACATAAACACAGCACACTTACATAGTTCCTACACTGCTTGTGGTGGTGATATGGAAGAATTTGTAGTCTATTGACACTGGCTGATCTTATATTAGCAGTAAGATAAAAACCATGAGCCACAAGGAAGTCAGTCATATATCTCAGTTAATGTTCACCACAAGCGTGCCAAGTCCTCCATGCTTTTGCCTCTTTCCAAAGAGTGTACGTGTATCAAAGTACTCATGAGAAAGACAACAGAGCCTTTGGCACCAAGGGTGCAACACTGAGTGCTTCCAGTAGCACAGCTGCTTGCTGTAATGTGCATTTATCTTGGTGTTATCAATACTGACAGTGGTTGGCTTTCTGGCAGGCTTCCTACCACATCAGTGGGTGATGTTCCAACTCTGGAAATGAAAGGGTACAATTTTACTTCTTTTCCTTGCAATCTGTTAACAAGAGTACTGTGTACAAGGTCCTTATTGTTTTACTCTGTGTTGCCAGTGTCATTAAACTGGTCTCAGAATTGATTTGGCATTCACTTCAGTCACTGAATAACACTGCGTCATATCAGGGGCTGGTTACCTACAGCAGTAGTGGGCCTGTCCACTGACTCACAGCAGGACCTGCTAGAAGGGAAAGTGTGCAATGGGCAAGATCACAGGGAAGAAAACATTTATTTGGAATACATGTGTGGCCCTTTTGTAGCCATGTCTTTAAAGGAGAAAAAAAAATTAGCTAGATGTTTACTATGGAAAAATATTAATTTAAATAAGCTTTGTCTCAGCTGAGTTCTTAAACAGAAAGGAAAATGAGGCCTTCATATGGGTTGGTCATTGCCCTGTCCACCTGAGCACTGTGATGCCTCAGGAATGAGTGTCCTCAAGACACTGCTCAAGTCCTGGCCCACATGATATGTGGGGATGGCCAACAAAGAGGTGTGAGGACCAAAGAAGTTTGGCACTGTGGAAGCTGAGAGGCTTTGCATAGAGGAGAGGGAGGCAAGCCTGACTGGGAGGATGGGATTCCATTCGGAGGGCTGTAGTGTGGTCAAGTGAGGGCCTGACGTAGAGGCCATGTCACCCTTCCCTGTCCTGAGCTTTGGTAGTAGTAGAGACCTGGTCTTAGACCAGTGGTCGTGCACAATCAAGTGCTGCTGCATGTGCTTGCAGTTGAAGCAGCTCATCATAGCAGGGAAAGGCATCTGACCATCCTCCCTGGTATGTTAGTAGCTCACATTTCATTTTCTTCTGTGTGATGCTGGTATAGACTGCAGCACGGGGCTCTAGTATTCCCCTGCTATGCCCAGGCTCTGCCCCAAAATAATGGGTAAGGCCACTTTGCGGTTTGCTAGATTAGTGTTTATACGGCAAGATGGGAAGGATGAACACAGGATGCCTTAGAATACGGTGTTGAGATGTGTCTGAGCTTGGGAAGCCTCAAGTCTATTGGCACAGGCAAGTGGCGGACTGTGGCAAGTAAGGTGATGTGATATTAGCAAGGTCTTATCCATAAAACCTCTGAACAGCAATCCCTGCTATCATCTTACCCCAATCACTCCAAGGTTTCATTCTAGACCAAGCCACTTGAATCACTGGGGTATTTATTATGTAGATGAGGAGGCTGGCTACTCCCAGGCTTGCTTCTTAGGGTTATTTTGTAACATGGGCACAGCCTGTTACTTTTTGCTGTTTCCTGTGTGGGAACAGTTTAATTGGCTGGCGGTATGTACTGGGTCTTGCAATTGTATGCAAAGCTACGCTCGCTGCTGCTGGTTCAGAAAGTTTGCAACTGATCATGTGAGAATTTCATGTGTCTGACTCATCATGAATGAGGCTATGAGTGACAAAGTACCTTGCAGTTATTTTTCTTTTCTCCCCCTAAAAAGTAGGAGGAAAGCAGAGATATTCCTCTCCCCCTGCATAGAAATAGCAAGCCTGGATTTGATCTTCCCTTCCCCCCCCAATGCACAAAACTAGGTTGTAAAATACATCTGTAGGCTGCCTGGCAAGTTTCTTTGAACTTGCTTGAATAATCAGCCATCACTTTTGATGCACCCAGTGTTTTTAAACACCACTGGTTATAAAAGGTGTGTGTTGGTATAGAAGAATGCTGCATTGTTTTCTCTTGGATAGTCAGCCAATAGTCCCGCAAACTGTAGCACTTCATTTCTCAGTCACAAATACTGTTTAACAGTATTATCTGAGCTGTTTTTTTCTGCTGTGCAAGTGTAAGAGTCTAATGTGATGAAAGACTCATGGACTTCTGTTACTATTCAAAGCGTGGTGATTTCCCTGAAGAGTTTGTAGTTAGGTATTTGATACCTTGCATTTAACACTTTCAGGAGGTCTGACATCTTCCTTCCTCCATGGTAAAAAGTGAGATTTGGTTCCTGTAAATGTACTCTACAATAAGACTTTTAATTTCTTTTTTAGCTTTTTGTAATCAGTGAAGTGGGACTTATTCTTGTTGATGTATGGTCTCGACCTTTTGATGAATGCATCCCCACGTGTCTATTATCAAGCTAAAATTAGTTCATATTTAGATGCATGAATTGGGGTATAATGACAGGAGTGAATATTTGGGGACTGCAAGAGTATTCCAGAAGTTCCTGCATTGTCAATACGTTGGCCAGCAGTTGTACTTTCCATAATATAAACCTTCATAGATACTCTCAGATAATACCTCATTTTTCCCTCCCAAAGTAATTTAGTCCCAACAAAACTTGCCCAGTGCTGGAGAGGATCCCACGAACAGCAGCCACATCACCATATTCCTCTCCTCTCTCAGCAAAAATTTTCTTTCCTCAGTTATGGCTCATTTGCAAAGCCCAAACCTCAAATATATCCATTCTATTAAAGGAAGTCAGTCCCAACGTCACAGTTGGATAATCTCATCCCTTAGTTGTAGATTAAAAATTCTTGGACTTTCATTAATTATTTGCATTTCATTTCTGATCTCTCAGCATTCATGCACAGTAGGGCTCATGTCCAGCCCATGTGCTTTCGGATTCTTTTGTTTCATGACAAAAACTGGGACAAAATGAACATGAGCAAAGATTTTGAACCTAGGTGATTAGTAGAAATTATTATTGTCAGAACTCTTTTTAAAGTATCAGTGAAGCAAAAATAGTTGAACTTTTATAAGCTATTAAAATATTTATGAAAATCACTGAACAGAAAAAATGCCCTTTTTACACTGACTTAGTGTGTGTCAGTGGCTGACAAAGTTCAGCAAGTCTTAATCTCCACTTACGTTCTACTCAAAGTTTTAGTATTGCTTCTCAATTCTGTGTAGTTTTGTGCTAGTCATCTGAATTTTGGGGTCAGCAGCCAGGCAACAATTTCTTGGTCCAGTTTTGCTGAATGGCATTGCTTTTCAATCTGTCAGAGGTTTCCAAATATATTGCACTGTCTTTAAGTTAGTCATTTTTGGTGGGAAGACTGTTTTGCTCATTTTTTGTCATGCATCAAATTAAAACCTTGTTTTGTGCAGCTTCTTGCAGTTGTATTTTGCTAATCTTTTCCCACAAAATAGTGGATAGAATGTAGTATGTCAATGAATTGGCCATGACTAAGAAGTCTTTGAAGCTGAGAGTTAATTTTAATACTCACTAGCTGAAATTATTTCACTCCTATTTTATTAGAAAAATATTTCTTCATGTGACTGTATTGCTTGCCCCACTGAAATAAATTTAAAATTCCCTGTATTGCTATTATAGCTTTCCTTTTCTGCCTTTGATCACATTGGTTGGAAATGGCTGTAGGTAAGTCTTGTTCTTATTTGTTCAATTATGCTTTGATTTAGTCTTTTTATTGGTAAAAAATTGTGCTTTGAGCTATTTTGAAATGTGTGCATTGGAAGATTTTGGATTCAACCAATTTTGGCATATCCTATTTTCTGTTTGTCTGGAGATTGTTCAAGGTTTTTACTGTGCAATTAATCAGATTTTGGCTTTGGACGGAGTCATAAAGGGAGACTGAAGCATTTTGTAACATAGCCAACTCCTCCAAAATATCTGTTACAGAGCTAGTTTAATTTAAGAAACTGTAATTAGCTATCTTTTTTCATCGTTCCGGCACAAATGGAATTTTTTGAAAATTAAGTATGTAGGACAGAATACTTGTAGTGGAACATAGACTACAGACAGATCYGGATCTGGATCATGGCACATGCAAATCTTGCCCATTTTCCTGTCAAAGTCTTCAGTAACTTCTTAGAATTCAGCTTGATTTTACAGGATTTATCACAGATAAACTACTCACAAACACTGCTGGATGAAATGTACTTCATTTCAAGTACATCATAATCCAAAACTAACTGCAGGCAGTGATTTATTCTGACACTGGCCAAAGGATGACTAAAACACTGAAGTAATTGGATTTGAATAGCAGGTCATGACTTTTACTTGTAATCGTATAGATATTTATAGCAGCATTGTATGCACACATATCTGCACATCCTGAGATGAATTCTGTGCAGTTGTGGATATGTGAGTTCTGACCTGTGCCCCTGTGAACAAGGATTCCAAAATTATTTGGTCAGTTAGGAACCACTTAGGAGAAAGGAAGGAGACTTTCTCTTGCAGGATTGAGGAGTTCACCCCTCTTTGTCCCAAAGCTCAACGTTTTCAAAGGCCAGCCCAGATTTACCTTGAAAATAGCTCAAGGTTCAGTTGTTATAAGATCTACTCCGAGGACAAGCATTTGACGCTGCCACTAGGTATGATATGCACAGCATAGCCTCCCTTCCAGGTATCTCTGTGCTTGGCCAGCCCTTGACTGAATGCAAATTTTTATACTCTCTAGTCAAGAAGTGACCTTCTGATAGATGCACAGACCCATAGAGAGATCTAACCCTATCGGTTGCTCTGTACCCAGAGGATACAGATTCTGTAGCAGTGAGATGTTCATTGCCTCATGAAGTCTGTCCTTGTTCCAGTCCTTCAGTATTTGCTCCTGTCTTAGAATCATAGAATGGTTTGGGTTGGAAGGGACCTTTAAAGATCATCTAGTCCAACCCCCCTGCTGTGGGCAGGGCCATCATCCACTAGACCAGGTTGCTCAAAGCTTCATCCATCCTGACCTTGTCGCTTCCAGGGATGGGGCATCCTCAACTTCTCTGGGAAACCTGTTCCAGTATCTCACCACCCTCACAGCAAAAGTATGTAAAGATATATTCCTTATATCTAATCTAAATCTACCCTCTTTTAGTTTAGAACTGTTGCCCCTTGTCCTGTCACTAGAGGCCCTGGTAAAAAGTGTCTCTCCATCTTTCTTATAAGCCCCCTTTATAGATTGAAAGGCTGCAATAAGGTCTCCCTGAAGACTTCTCTTTTCCAGGCTACACAACTCTCTCGGCCTTTCTTCATTGGAGAGGTGTTCCAGCCCTCTTATCATTTTCGTGGCCTGCCTCTGGACCCATTCTAACAGGTCCATGTCTGTCTTGTGCTGGGGGCCCCAGAGCTGGATGCAGTACTCCAGGTGGCGTCTCACCAGAATAGAGGGGGAGAATCACCTCCCTTGACCTGCTGGCCACGCTTCTTTTTATGAAGCCCAGGATATGATTGGCTTTCTGGGCTGCAAGTGCATGTTGCCAGCTCATATCTAATTTTTCATTCACCAGTATCCCTACCTCCTTCTCTGCAGGGCTGCTCTCAATTCATTCATTCCCCAGCCTGTACTGATACTGGTGATTGCCCTGACCCAGGTGCAGGACCTTGCACTTGGCCTTGTTGAACTTCTTGAGGTTCACATAGGCCCACTCCTCAAGCCTGTCAAGGTCCCTCTGGGTGCCATCCTTTCCCTCAAGTGTATCAACTGCACCACTCAGCTTGGTGTCATCTGCAGACTTGCTGGGAGTGCACTCGATCCCACTGTCTATGTCATTAATGAAGATATTGAACAGTACCGGTCCTCACACAGACCCCTTAGGGACACCACTTGTTACTGATCTCCATTTGAACGTTGAGCTGTTGACTGCAACTCTTTGGACGTGGCCATCCAGCCAGTTCCTTATCCATAGAAGAGTCCATATCTCCAATTTAGAGACAAGGATGTTGTGTGGCACTGTGCCAAAGGCCTTACAGAAGTCAAGGTAGACACATAAGTTGCTCTTCCCTTGTCCACTGATTCAGTCACTCCATCGTAGAAGGCCACCAGGTTAGTCAGGCACAATTTGCCCTTTGTGAAGCCAGAAATCTCAGAAAATGAATATGCCCTAAGTTGTTAAGGTTAAATCAATGTATGACAGATCTCTCTGTTGCTGCAAACAAAACCTAGTTAGCAGAGCACCAGTTGTGTGCACAACTGGTGGGCTGTGGGCTAACAGTCTAGATTGTCCAAATCTATATATAAATTATACACTTACTAAATTCAGTCACAGACAAAGAAAGAATAAGCTCAGAATTCAAGTATAAGGTTTTACAAGGCTAGGGCTGCAGGAAGAGTTTAATAGAATATTTATGATGACAGTAATTTGCCATTATCATTGTTTCTGTCAGACTGCTTCTCTTTAGGAATTAAAAAGAAATCTAAAGTCTGCTTTTGATGGCAAAATTATTATTGTTCCTTCTTTTTTATTTGCTAATTGAAAAATTCACAKATGAGACTTAAATGTGCCATGTTAGCATATCCACATTATCCTATTAGTGCAGAGAGGGCTAACAAAAAAGTTGATGCAATTCAGCTTCATTCATCAGCCTTTCCTACACTCCCTGCAATAATCACTGTATTTAGCCTTGTATTTATTGTTCAATCTTGCATTGTTTTTTCGCTCCCTCTGTAAACATCAGAGGTGGACCTGAGGTTTTGCTTTAAGTATGGTCCTGTTTTGAGAACTTCATTTTCTATTCCACTTCTTGTATTAGACCTGAAAGTGTTCATTAGGGCAAAAATGCTCAGTGTGCACATTGCTTACAGACGTTGCTGAAAATAATCAGTGTGAGTATTGCTTCCTGATATTGCCATAATATGTTGAGCTATCTTTAGCAAATTAAAATCATTGTTTATTTGGAAGAGCTTCATGCACCATATATTTGCTGTCAGGTCTGCATTTCCTGCTGATGAATACATCTTTGAGTAATATGCACTTGTTTTGGAGATAGTTACCATGAAAATCTAGTGACTGCTGCTATTCCATGCTAACATGCTATTTTTCAGGCTTCAGTTGCTTTGGCAAACATTGAAAGCATAGAAGTGATGAAGGTAGCCGTCTGAAAATACAAGAAATGTGGAAATTTTATGAGCAGAGCATTTCTTGTGGAGTCAGGATAAGCAAATTTTGAGTGGTTGCCAAATTTTAAGCAAACCTAATACTGCTACAGACCAGAGTAGCCAGCATTTTTGTAAATGGCATAGGCCTGTGTGCTGAGGTATAGTCAAAGAGATTTTATGAGTGTCTTCCTAAAAATCTGGAGGCTTTTTGCCTTCTTGTTTATGAAAATAAGTTACTGAGAAACAAAGTTTCTTGGTCTCTTGTTTGATATATCTGCTGATGGAAAAGGACTATAATACAGTTTTTTTTCTGCATGGAGGACCAAAAATTCACTTGGTCTTTGTATGTTCACATTTTATTGTACACACAGTGGAAAAGTCATTGAATATTGCAGCTGTAACTTTTGTTTCCATGGTCTTGCAGATCAACACTGTGGCTATGACTTATCTCATGAATGGTTAAAACAAATTCCGTGGATGCTACTTGTTCCTCTCTTTGCAGCTGCTGTTTCTGTCACAAGAGTCCTTTTCACTGCCTTGTGTAGAAATGTTGCATTTCCCAGGCTTATTCACAGCTCTAAAGCCATCATGCTCCATTGTGAAGCTTAGTAGATGCAATTAACATCATCCTCTCTCAGCAACATCCTTTGCTTGTGCTCTTTTCTTTCTTGAACTGTTCATCACTAAATGGATATGCTACTGTATAAATCTATGGTATACTGACATCTTGAACATTTTATAATTGGTCCTCTCATCTCAAGAAGAATATAGTAACACTGGAAATGTTCTAATAGATGGCTGATTTTCTGATCAAGGAGTGGAATGATTCCAGTATGAGGAACAGTTTGCTGAATCCTCATCCAGGCTCTTTGGTCTCAAAAAGAGAACTGATCTGGGTTACGTATGTATAAAGCTGTGAATGGCACAAACTGCATACGGAACTTCTTCCATCCTCTTTCTGTGCAAGAATTAGTGGGTGTCAAAGCCACCTAGCCCGTGGTAGGTTCAGAACAAATGCAAAATATAATTCATCATAACATGTTATTCAGCTGTGGAACTGCTCCTCACAGGACATTGTGGATGCTAAAGATTTACATGTGTTCCAAAAATGATTGGATTAATTCATAGAACAAAAATATGTCAATGACTGTTAAATACAAAGATTCACTTCTAGCTCAGGAAGTCCCTGAAATGATAATTCCTGGAAGCAGCGCTGAAGCTTGGACCGCTCAGATCAAACCTTGACATCTGGCAGGTCTGTTCTTACTCATTTGTGTGGTGCTGTAATCTGATACTCAGGGCTTTACTGTGCAAATGCTGGGGAGAAATTTGTCCTGAAATATTTGTGCAGCTGAGGAAATGGAAGGTATCACCACAGTGAGAAGTAGTCCCAATGGCTCAGTGAAGCTAAGGGGGAAACAATGTGGGAACCAATAAATACGGTATCACAAAACGTCTGAGGGACCTCTGGAGGTCATCTGGTCCACATGGCCTGCTCAAGCAGGGCCACCTAGAGCAGGTTGCCCAGGACCATGACCAGACTTTTGCATGTCTCCAAGGAGAGAGATGTTACCACCACCAGTTTTCAATCCATCTCCGTGTCTGCTCATCCAGCCTGTACTTCAACAGCTTCTCCATGAGAATCTTGTGGCAGACAGTGTTGAAAGCCTCACTAAAGTCTAGGTAGACTATATCCACTGCTCTCCCCTCGTCTACCAGGCTAGTCATTTCATCATAGGAGGTTATCAAGTTTGTCAAGCATGACTTGCCCTTGGTGAATCCRTGCTGACTCTTCCTGATGATTGTCATCTTTCATGTGCTTGGAAATGGTTTCCAGGATTACCTGCTCCATCACCTTCCAAGGGATCAAGTTGAGTCTGACTGGCCTGTAGTTCCCTGGGTCCTCCTTCTTGAAGATARGAGTGACGTTTTCTTTCCTCTAGTCTTCAGGCACTTCTCCCAATTGCCATGGTCAATCAAAGATTATAGAGAGTAGCCTCGCAATGACATCGGCCAGCTCCCTCAGGTTCATCATCCATCCCCAGGCAAAATTCCATGCACTCCGACTGCTCTCTCACGTAAAGGGCAACTCCCCTCCCTTGTCTTCCCAGCCTGTCCTTCCTAAAGAGCCTGTATACCTCCATTGCAACATTCCAGTCATGGGAGCCATCCCACCACATCTCCGTGATCCCAATGAGATCGTAGCCCTGCAACTGCACACAGATCTATAACTCATCACATTTATTCCCCACACTGTGTGCATTAGCATAGAGGCACTTCAGTGAGGCACCCCAGCATGTTGACTTACTAAAAAGGGTTTGGGGAATTTCTGCATAACGGTGCCTTGCAGGCACTTCCTTGCTTTACCTGCAAATGCTGGAGGTGACCCTGCCTAAGGCCCATATTGTTGATTTTGTGATCTCTTCCTTTCACATCACCCCATGCCCTTTGCTTATTGACTCTGTCACTCTCCACTCTTGTACTCATCTGAAGGGGTGAGGAGATATTTAGAGCATAGCTGGCTAAGCCTAAAACACCTTTTTGATCTGAAATGCCAATAATAGCAATGATCCCTATGGGTGTAATATGCACTGGGGTAGAAATGGGTGTAAAAGTGTATTAGTACAAAAGGTTGATGTTTGTACTAGCAGTACAGAGGCTTCCATCTCTGATGAGCTGAATTGTATCTGTGCTTGAATTCAGAACGGGCATTTCAGCATTCACAGCCTTTTTCTGATCCTCGCTTCCCAGAGAATCAGTGTTATTTATAGAAAACTTTCAAAGTTTCTCCTAGTGAGGCTAATTTCCTGCCTGTGCAAGAATAGTATAAACAGTATGTGGTAGCTTTTTAGTTTGCTAATGGCTTCATGTGGACATGTTCTGCTCATTGCACTTTCTCCAGAGCTAATAGCTGGTTAAGGATGACAATCAGCRGAATGGATGTGATTCCTAATGCTTGCATAAAGCTAGGAACTTACAGCTATCTCTGTTCAGTGATTGTGGCTTTTGATATCTTGACTAGTGGCAATGTAATGATGCTAACTCATCACTCTATGCGAGAGTCTTGTTGCTGTGGAGGTAGAGGAGTAAGGACTGCTGGACATTGAGCCTGTGAAGGACTATCTCAGCTCATAAGCGCATGAGGTTAGGTACAAAGCTGAGGCAGCTGTACTATGTGATTCAGGTAGATCTTGGACATAACTTTTAGTAGAGGCAGCAATGGTATATCCAGCCTCACTGGAGAAGGAATTAATTTTATGCATGTCTGAGACAGATCCCAGAGGGGCTAAAGTCTTGGGTACTGATGGGTGGGCACACTGCCTCTTACTGAAGATAGAATTTAAAAAGGGTTCCTTTTTTCTGTCCTGCTTTCCTTGCACATAATTCATTCAACTGCATATCTCAGTCTCTACCTATATTTTGCTAACTCACTGAATTCTTCCTTTCCAACCTAGAAAATATTTGTATTAATGTCAGCATGGAACAAATATTATTATGGAGACTCCAAGGCAAAATGGAAATAGCTAACAGCTTGGTGACACGACAGAGGGCACCACAGTCTGGAAAAATAGAAGAACAATGGTTTTATACTAAATAAATGGTCAAGCACTAGTTTGAAGTTATTTAATGTTTTCGTCTACTGTACAAAAGAAAAAGATGGTGTGACGATATCCAGAATCCTAGCAATGATTGAACAGCATCTAATTATATAACTTTTCAGCAAGTATGATTTGAAGGCCATGGGAATTGTGGCTGCTGTGTGTAGGGCAGACTGATGGATGTGATCCAGTCAATGCCAAAATTCAGCAGCTACTTAATGCATAATATGAAATGCTCCCAAAACCTTCATTTTTTTCCTGCAGATGTAACAGCAATCAATAAAAAGTTATGGCATTACATAAATTGAACTTAGTGATACATGAAATTGTTGATGAGAAGCCAAGGTGGAACACCTAAAAGGCTGTGTTGACTGTCATGAAGCCTTTATCTTTTATGCTGCTCTTAAAAATAAGAGATTTTATGATWTTTTTTTTTAAAGATAAGATTTTATGTCATTCATACTCTTGTAGTACTTCTGTAAACGTGCTGTGGTGTTATATGATTTTAGACAGGTTTATGCTGCCATCTTTGTGCCATATTGCACACCAGATGTCAGGATAAAACTTGCAGTGATGATGCTGTGGAATCTAGTTGGTTTTTAGGAGCTGAAGCCATGATGTTTGGGTCAGCCAGTATCTATAATGAAAGTCTAGAAACAGCTCTGTCTTGTGAGATGAAGCAGGAAACAAGCAACACTGAAGCACAGCCTAAGTAGTGTGAGATTATTGCCAGTGGTTGAAAATAATTGACATGTGACAAGTCGTACTGGTGCTGAGCAGTTCAAGTTGGAGTGGGTAAGTGTGGTAATGCTAAAGCTGCTATTGAAGTCAAGAAACAGTATCAAAAATGTCAGTAGTTCGGCAGGTAGAGCCCCTGGTTGTTACTGAATACATGGGTAGTCAATGTAGAAAACTCACACAATTGGGCTTTTTAGCTGGATTTGTATGCATGAAGTGTGGTACTGCCACCTACAGCATGTCTGGTTTCAGAGGACAGTGCAATGACACTCTGGAAGGAAAGGCTGTCCTTTCCTGCTCATCAACAGACTTCAAGCGCAGCTCTGGATTTAGAGAAAAGGTTTTAATACTAGASTCCATGTCTAAGCTCTTTAATCTCTATTTTCTGCCAAAACCAAACTCAACACAGAAATCTGTTTGGACAGATGGAGGCAAAGACTCTCATTTTATACAGTTTCATACTGTTGATATTCTGAGTGTTATCCTTTGACCTGCCTACAAACAGCTCACTTTATCTTTCCCATTCTTAAATTGCCCTGCCTAAAATTCAGTTTTGTGTGACAGCTCTGAAACCACAAAGTGATTCTGATTCCCTTCCTCCGGCTCTTGCTCAGTGTCACAAGCATCCAATACATCTGAAATCTTTCTTTAGAGAAGTACCATTTCTCTGCTTCCTCAGCTCTACTGTGTGCTACCACAGATGACAGTTCAGCTGACAAAATAAAAATTTGCATCACCCATTGACATGTGTTAACTCCTTCCTGACTTCCGAGGATGGCCATGTTCTTCCAGATGCTGCAAAACCAGATTTACGAGTGTGAAATCAGTAGGCAGTAAGAATTGTGGAGTATATCCACTGACTCCAAGGTGCGTAAAGAAGGGCTTACTTGCCTTAGAGGGCTAACTCCTCCTGGGCAGATATTTTCAGGACTACTAGAACAGTGTAGCTTGGGATAGTGTCTACTGAATATAGTTGAGCTTGAATTTGTAAATGTTCGTCAGATTAACTACTTCAAGGACTCCTAGCAGAGGAGGAGGAGGATGTTGCCTTGATGCGTGACAAGGTGGCAGATTGACAGCTTTATTCTTCCCCTTTTGGGGGAATGTTGAGCTTGATCAAGATGCTCAAGCTGAGTGGTAGCAGGAGCCACCGTCTCTCTGCAGCCTTATCTAGCCAAAGAAGTGGCAGATTAGAAAAACAGACATAACAGAGAATTGAGCGAGACATCCAAGTCACTCATGCATGAGAACATTCCTTCTGGATACTGAAGGGAAATGCAGAGGTGAGATACCTGATGCCAAGATGAAGGTAGAACTCAGGAAAACTACATTGTTGTGACAGCAGCATTTGGTGATCATCAGTTGGACCGAGGAAAGAAAATGTTTGTCTTGGGTTTTGAATGGATACATGGAGAATGATGCAGTCATGGTGGGCACTGATGTTGGCATTTCGTTGCACTTGTAAACTTCTCTTACACTCAGTGCAGGATGGGATGTCTTAGAGCCCATCTTTTGCAGTAGAGGTGATTGGATCTGTGCTGCAAATTCCAAAAATGGGTACTACAACAGCTGGAGATGAGATTCTTCAGAATTAGAGGTATTGGCTGGGCTGCCCTCTTCAAGCTGCATGGGCAGATGTTGACCTTACTGATCTCTCTGCCAGTTGTTCCATAGACAGTACTACTGACAGTGTTCTCTTAAGGTTATGAGACTTGAGCTATGTATAGATGGAGCAGTGCCCAGATGTGTGGTTTTCTTCTAAGCAGCAGTGGTAGCAAACATGCCTGTTTAAAGAAAAGCAGTATCTCTGCATTACATACAGTTTGAAACATTTGGTATCTTTATTGGAAGACTGTCACAGACTCTCATGAGGAGACACCCAGTTTCCAAGTTTACATAAGAGATTGAGTTTCAAAGATAATCCCAGGGTAAGAAAATGAATAATGCTGTTCAAAAGCTGAACAAAGAATGGAGGACTTCTTATGACTGAAGCAACTGAGACTTAGGCACACACCACTGAGTCCCACCACTTGCATTTCCTTTAGTGCTGTTTGCCTCTCAACCAAGTATCAGAAGGTGATCCTGACTTCAGGTACATCATTCCTGACTGGCATTCTACTCAAGCACCAAAACTGCAATGTGTGGGCTCCAGTTTGCTTTTGGCCCTGGGCATTAATTCCTCAACATAATTAACAGAATCTTGCTGAGATCATGGATCACTGTGTGAACACTGAGATGATCCTCGACTCTCAATCCTTTGTCACTTCAAGCTGCTCTCTGAGGAGGTGACTTCTGTCGCTAGTGGAATGCCTCTAAGCATGGAGTCTGCACAAAGTGTGACTTGTATCACTCAAGCATCTGTTTCAACTTTCTGGTTTCAAGTTGAGAGTGATGAATATTGAGTGTCATGATCTTTAGTTACTAGGATGTTTCCAGACTGACTTGTGTCTGCCTTTCTGGAAAGCAAATCAGTGCATGGCAGCTCCAAAGAGTCACTACTAGTGAAAATTTGTGTAAATAGAACCTATTGTTCTATTTGTCCAATATGTTTTAAAGTTCCTTCAGTTACCAAAGTCATGATTCATGGTCCTAATATCAGTTGCTTCTTATTTCCTGAATAGCACTGATTGTTTTCCAATTCTATTAAAGAACTATAAATATCCACTGCAGGGCTCCATTGGTCAGCGTCAGTCTGCTTCATTCTCTTATTAGCAAATCAGTTTCTAAAATAAATTAAATAGCACCTGTCCAATCTCATTGAGAGAAGCTAGTGGTATGCTTCAGGATCAGAGTTTTGCTAACATTCATGTAGACTATCAAGTCCTCTAAATGCTTCCCAGTTTGCTCRGATATCCACAGTGTCTGGAGCCTATGGATGTTGAACTTGAGCATCACCATCCTTATGACGGGATTTTCTAGGTTGGTAGAGAATGCTCAACTTGTAACTCACTGGGTACCTGTCTTGCATGGGAACATCTAGCTGGACCCTTTTCAGCACAGAAATCTTGGTTATTGGCACCTCAGGTTGACATCATAAATATAACCTCTTAACCTTTTTGAAAGAGCCTGTTTTAAGGCCATGAACTCCATGCTGTGAATGATGCAATCTTGCCACCAGAGTTTTCCCTGGTTGGCAAAGGCCAGTGGTACCTGTCCCTTGATGCATCACTGCAATGGGAGCACAGCATTCACTTCTCCTATGCTGACGTCTGCGTGGAGGACAAAGTGAAGACTAAGACTGAGGAATGTTTGTAGTCTGGTGATTCTGGATCTTCTTGTTGGCCCTTGAACTTTCCAGCCTGTTTCATTTCCAGCACACACCGAAACGGTTATCAAGCATCGGAACAGGCTGCCCAGGGAAGTGATAGAGTCACCATCCCTGGAGGTATTTAGAAGATGTGTAGATGTGGTGCTTAGGGACATGGCTTAATGGGACTTGGCAGTGTTAGGTTAACAGTTGATAGTCTTAAAGGTCTTTTCCAACCTAAATGATTCTATGGTTCTGTGTGAACAGACCTGGCTTCTGGTCAAGTCACTCAGCAGTTCAGTTATGGTGGTATTTTTTCCTCACAAATCACAGCTGTAGCTGCTAAAGCCCATAAAACATTTAATCTGTGTACTTTTTAAGTCCAAATTACATAATGGGGGATGTCTCTTTTTGGGACCAGTACACAGACCTTACTGGGATGCACTGTCTTCTCAGTCAATATCTGAACTTCTTGTTCTTCAGCTGTTCACACAGAGAGCTTAAAGTGCTTCTGTGACTCTTGTACATACTGTGTTGGCTCAGTCTGTCTCCTGAGCTCATGCTCTTCCTCCTCTCTCCCTTCTTCACTAGCCAGACTCAAGAACTCCTTTAACTGTTTTGCAGTTGATCAGAGTTAGGTAATTGCAGGCAAACTCCCTGGCCTCGTCATGGACGTGTGCTAACACAGGCAAAGGGCTATTCCCAGTGGGTGGTATGAATGAGGCCACTTTTGGTGAGAGAAGCCTATTTAGCTGTATGAACGTAAGCTCAGGGCCAGAGAATTGGTCCTGGCCAAACGGCTGCCCAGGCCATTTTTTCAAAGTTCACTGTTTCTTTAACCACAGATCTGTATAGCAATATCTTCTGCCTCTGAACGTAGGCAGAAATATCATCTCCCCAGGACTGTCAGGATTCTCTACAGATTTCATGGCTGTCAGTCTGTTACTAATGCCAGCTGCAGAGTTTTTAATCTTAAAGGTACAAATTACATCTGGAGCTGGGCCCCTAAAACTTTGTTTTTCTGCTTTTGACACCTGCCTCTTTCAGCATTTGAGTTGTGTGCAAATGGCTCTTCACTTGATGGCACTGACTCTTCAATTCAAGATTGTAGTAATTTCCTTTAGGAAACTATCCCAGGGCCTACTGCAGAACTTTTGCATATTTGGGGAAGCATGCACCTGGGATTGGGGCTGTTGGCATTCACCCAGTCCCTTAAGGTTTGCCATCATGTGGTCAGTTGACTAATGCACACACTGGTCAAGGTCTTGCAGGTGGTCAAGGCTAGTGGAAGTACATCAGTGAATGCTTGTGTGATTACGTGAGAAGGAAACGCACAGTATCTGCCAAGCCTTAGACTGGTATTTGAACCTTGGGTAGGCTGGTATCTGTGCCTAGGAAGAGGATCTTGGCTTTACCTTTCTGGTAAAGAGAGGAATTCTTAAAGACCTTGGTGTCGTAAGTGCAGCTGCTGTATTCATCTTTCTCAGTGGTCTTCCAAGGGTGATGGGAAGGTAGCCTTTGCAACTGGTTTCTTGGTAGGAACCTCATGGGAGATAACAAATGGGATATAGTTCTTGTTGATAGCCCCAATGCAGCTGAGGAGCCCCTGGCTGGTAAGGCCTGCCCAACCTTATGTTATATATATTTGGGAAGCCAACACCCAAATTACTCAATCTTCCCCCCCAAACATGCTCACTGCAGACATGCACGGKTTTCCCTACTCTCCTTTATGAGTCAGTGATGGCATAGCTCCAGAGGGCAATGGTAACCCTCATCTCCAGCCGTATAGCATCCTGGAAGATGGTGTGTTAGTGCTGAGTAGCAGATGTTAGGCTCCTTGATATCCAGAAAGTTGTGGTCCCATTGTTGTTCATCCTGTATCCTGTGTATACATTAGTCATTCCCATCACAAATAGAATGGTGATGGCTCAGGTGAGCTGGTCTGCCACAGCAGTACCATGTACCTGAATGGGCAGCTCAGGTCCTTAACCTGGAGTAAAACCTAGGATCTGTGGAGCAATTCTTGTGATCCCATCTGCAGGAAAAAGCCAGGCCCACAAACTGGGGAGAGATGATGTCAGAGGCTCTCTGGCAAGAGTACAAGGAGCAAATGCAGTGGATGTAGAGGTATCAAGACCAGTGTGTGCAGGTGTCATTGCAAAGAGTGCTACACAAAGGTAGGAGCCATCCTTAAGGCATCCGTTTCTGTGATATGAGCAGGCAAATGGTGCACACAGTGCATCTGTTGTACTAAGGAAGCGTGCAGGTGAGAAGACGACACCTAAGATCGTAGAACGGATACTGAGCACTGCAAGTGCAATGTGGATGTGATAGAGTAGATGTGGTCTGTATTGTGCTGTTTGGGCTGCAAGAAGGAAACTGCTCCCCAGGGGAGATGTTTGTGGCCATGTAGATGTAACCTAAGGTAACTGTAATGCAGTTTTTGATACCTAACCACATACAGCTTAAATATGTATGTCTAATGAGTTAAAGACATTATTAAAAGCCATGTGTAAAGAAAGTCTATTTTAAACCAGGTTTCTACAAAGTGTTGCCTTTTACCTCTGGTCAGCATAGTGTTCTTCCAAACCAAAACAGTTTGTATATAATATGTACATCATTATATATCCACTCAGGCATGTGTTACTAGCCTGGGAGGCCAACTCACCTGTAGCCATCACCATTCTACTTCTGATGGGAACACATAATGGATGTGCATAGGATGAACAGTGTGAACAGATATATAGATAGATAAATATAAAAAATATATACAGAGAGAGACCACAGTAACAAGAAACATTGATAAAATTTGTTCTGTAGGAGGTCTTTTTTATCTCTAGTAATAAACTTACGTTTCTGTGGTATGGATGTATTTCATACTTCTTACGTAAAATCTCTTTTAACAAACCCAGTAAACTGGGCGTACTTTAACAGCTATTAGGTGGTAATTAGTCTCTTTTGGGGAACAATTAGAGCTCCTCCTAGTGCCTTTGGAGTAATACCATAGAGGAGCTGTACCAATTACGCTCAAAATATCTTGCAATTTTCACAGAAATAAAAAGTAATTAACAGCTTGCCTTAGTGTTCTCATTATCTAAGTTCAGAACTGTTTCAGGGCTAGGATTTTAACTGGAAAATTATTGGAAACCTTTCCCTTAAGAACTATTCCTTTTTTCTTTTTATCTCTCTCTCCTATATAAACAGACTTTAGAGTACTTGTTTGTGATCCCACTGCTGGGGAAAACAGTTACATCTTTGCTTTATTAGAGTCAGACAAAGACGACTAGGAGAGCTGCAAAAACCTGTACATTTTCATAAGACTGTTTAAAATTACCCATCAGCATGTGTAATTATTTTCTGTTTATCTTATATTTTCAAAACAAGTGTATACTATAAAAGGTACTAGCCAATTAATTGTAGTTAGAGCTTAAGCTTTGTATGCCATTAAATAAAATGAGAGGGAATTCTTCTAACCTACTTTATTTTATATTAGTTATTCTTCCTAGACTCTGAATTGCTTTGTAAAGCAAAATTTTACTGTAGTGAAGACTTAAAAATGCTAAGTAGTACTTTTGTAATAGCGTAACATTAATATTTACCATAATCTTTATAAATACAAGTATATTAAAATTTTACGTGACATAGTTGAGCATAATGGCAAGTTGAGTTTGGGAAGTTCCACTTACTCCTTGTGAAACTAGAGGACAGGTCGTTATTGACTTTGCTCATGTTAAAATCACACTGCTGCCAAAAGGCAGCAGCAATTGCTTGTGGTTTGATGCAAAATCATGTTTTGGTGAAGTACCATTGTGGACTTAAAGCTGGTGAAAATCTTGATGTTTGTCAGCTGAACTATTCTTGACCTTGATCAAAAAAACTGGCATTGTATTGGGTACTTTGGCTGACAGTGTGCTAGAACTATCCAGCTTTGGGAAACTGGGATGTGTTGGCAATTGAAATCAGCTGAAAGAAGAAAAAAAACTTGGAAAAGATTTCGTTTCTTGGAAGTGTTGACTATGGTTTTATCTCCTTGTAGGTGCAAATTGAGAATGTCTAGGTAATTAAATGTATTGCTCAAACATTTTCACTGTGAATTCATCGTCTTGAGCCACACTTTTCTACTTTCCTGTATTCTTGTGACAGCAGTTTTAAAAAGCATGCAATCATTTAATCCTTGAGATAACAGAGGATCCAGGGCTCTTGACAAGCCAGTGGACTCATTAGGACAATAGCAGGTCAGACTAATGAGTGGGGTACCAGCTGTCAAGTGATGCAGCACCTGGTGCTGGAGGTGTGCATGGGATGAAGATTGACTTTCATCATATTTCAGCTTATTATAAAATTGGTCTCACAGACCACTTGGATGGTTTGTGCGTTGCAAGGACCGTGCTTATGGCAGTAAAGCAGGCAACCTGTTTTCAGAGCCCGTTATCTTTCTTGCTGCTGAAGAAGCACTGCACCTACCTAGAAGCATTTTAGGTTGCTGCGATAAAACATTGCTAATCTAGGGAGATAAAGAATGGGAATTTAAGCCTAAACTTTTGAATGATATCTCTTTTTCTCTCCTCGAGGGTCATTGAGTCCCTCCTAGCCTTTGAAAGGAGCCCGAAGTTGACTAGGATTACACAATCCTGGAATGAAACTCAGTGAGAAGAGGAAGCGTCTACTTTGTAAGTTACTGCAGGGGTGGCATGTTAAAAGTGTTTGTCTCTGAGATATAAGTGTCTGTCTGATGGTAGTGTTCAGGGCYAGGTATGTCAAAGTAGGATTCCTTTACGTGCCAAACTAATCTGTAATGAAACAACAATTTATCATGGATAGAAGAGTTGATTGTCTGATAGGCAAGTGGTTTTGTTTCTTAAGCTGACTTCACCAGGACAGTGAAGAAAACTTAAGAATAAGAAAAGATTCTTCTTAACGTTTTGATTTACAGTATTTTCAGATCAACTGTAATTACTTTTTCTGAGGAAGAGTAAGAGGTTTTCTATTTTGGAAAGTAGTTCTGTATTTTCCATCATTTGTTTAAAAAAGAAAAAAGGAAACTGAAAGCAAAGTCCTTYTGAGCTGTTGAAGTCACTTGTTGCAAGAATTGACATATGAATTATACTGCAGAATGGGTTGAACCCCACTGAATACAGATGGCTGGGGACTCCCATCCAGACATGCTTTCAAGTTGCATGTGAGGTGTTTTGGTGTTGGGAGGGTTAAAATAACACTAATTCTGCAGCCTGTCTGTACTGAGCATTGCAGGATATATTGTCAGCTTCCTCCCTGCTGTCCCATTAATGGAAGGAAGCTCTCAGTTTGTAACAGAAGCTCTTTAATCTCATTCAATCAGGAGACAGGTCGAGTCCTGGTACACATCTACACAATTTGTACCAACACAAAACTAAGAGAATTCCAGGTGATAATTTTTAATCTGTGGTACCTTAAATGAATTTGTCCTTTGCTAGCTGTGAAATTACCTACCAGCCAAGCCTTATTTGTCCTGTTAGGGTTAAAAGGCAGATTTTAATGTGATGCAGAGCTGTTGTGGTTTAACCCCAGTTGGCAAGTAAGCACTACACAGCCGCTCGCTCACCCTCCCCACCCCAGTGGGATGGGGCAGAGAATCGGAAATGCAGAAGTAATAAAACTCGTGGGCTGAGATAAGAACAGTTTAATACTTGAAATAAAATAATAATAATAACAACAACAACAATAATAATAATAAATTGTAATGAAGAGGAAAACAACAAGAGAGGAAGAGAGAGAGGAACAAAATCCAGGAAAAACAAGTGATGCAACCGCTTACCACCTGCTGACTGATGCCCAGCCAGTTCCCGAGCAGCAATCACTGCCCCCTGGCCAACTCCCCCCAGTTTATATACTGAGCATGACATCATATGGTATGGAATATCCCTTCGGCCAGTTTGGGTCAGCTGTCCTGGCTGTGCCCCCTCCCAGCTTCTCACTGGCAGGGCACGAGAAGCTGAAAAGTCCTTGACTACTGTAAGCACTATTTAGCAACAACTAAAACATCAGTGTGTTATCAACATTATTCTCATACTAAATGCAAAACACAGCACTGTACCAGCTACTAGGAAGAAAATGAACTCTATCCCAGCCGAAACCAGGACAAGAGCACAGAAAGTACACTGCCTTAGCAAAGAGCTGATGAAAGCATCTTCATCATTACCAATTGTACTATTTGCATAGAAGATATCATTCAGTTTGCGTGAGTGAACTGAGATATTTCTGAACTGACTTGGACATAATTTTTGTAAGATGTCATTTGGCTTGCAAGAGTCTTATCTGTGTCAACAATCACAGTTGAAATTGGAACCATATCTCAAACAGACATTGAATTTCTGTATCTGTTGAATCTGAAGCTGTCTCCATTCTAAATATTTTTATAGCTTTTCTGTTTGAATTGTGGTTGAATGCTGACCATTGTAAAAGCAACAACTTCCAAGTCGATATAATTATGAGATTCCTAAATTTGGGCATCTGCTTCACTTGCCCCTATTTGCATTTGTTCTGGACTTTTTCTGTTTCCTTGGAAGTTCAAGCTTTCTGACTATTGCCACTTGAAATGTTTCTGGTGAATCTGTTCTCAGGTGTAACTTTTGATTAAGTGAATGGAAATAAATTAAAAGATCAACCTTCTGTTGTGAAAGACTCCAGTACTTGTGGTCACGTTACATATGTCATGTTTAGAATGATGGATTAAGTATTAGAAGGAAAGCTACACTTTTCCATTTGAGCTGTTTTGCTATCAAGTTAAGGTTTGGTTCAGGGATATTCAAAGTATATACACTGATGGATTTTTAGCTGCATACCATACAAGATCTCAGGTAGTGAAGCCTGTACTTTTGCATAGGACTTGTTGGACAGGGAACAGCAAGGTGTTTACAATGCATTAACACAACATATTCTAAAATACWGTATTTCTTTCAGGTAATTTTTTGATTGCATGGTTTAACTAGTAGTCTCTTGGATGCCATGTAAATACTATTCTTGTCAGGTCAAATTCAAATCATTAATAGTCACATTGATTTTTGGTTGTTGCTGTTAGGTTCAGGTGTTATAAACAGATTGTAAATCTGCTAAATGAATCATACTGTTAGACCTCGGAGTGTGGCAGTTGTTATTCCTCAGACTTAGATTAATCACACATAATTACTTTTGCTGATGTATCTTGAACAATCCAAGTAGATATTCAATATTCATATTGTCACCCACTTACTGTAGACAGGAAACTACCCATTTTTAGCATCCCATTCTAGTATTACAAAATGTTTTTTTACTGGACATACAAGAGGAAATACTAAAACAAAAATGTAATTGAGAGCACTGAAATTTAGGTTCTAGTTCTTTCCTTCCTTTCTTCTTCCTGTTCCCTTTCCTACGCAGATGGTTTCTAGCATATGTTTTGATAGGACTTGTACAGTTTGTTTCAAAGCCCTGTGATTTACAGCCATGCAAGCATCTCCTTTGTGGTCTTTTCTTCCATCTTAACAGGCACCATACAGCCCTTATTCTCTTGGTGAATTGCATCTGTTCTGTAGTAGATGGAGAACTGGTAGAAAAACGGCTGGAGTAGTTATGAAGGTAAGAAAAAAGACAGATGAGTTATCCTACCATGACCTGCATGTCATATTCCCTATACTTTTCTTTCAGCTGTTGAGTTGCTTTGCTACTTTCAGTGTTCCTAAACCATTGCATTGAGAGGCATGAATGCACAAAAATAAGGTGTGACCTTAGACGTATCTCCATTAATGTGTAGCATAGACCTTAGACCTTAATATGTAGCATAGACCTAGCTTTAGACCTATCTCCATTAATGTGTAGCATAACTTTGTCATAACTTTTATCTTACTCCTGCTGTCAAACTTATTTCTTAGTAGCATTCTTTGGAGGCTTAAAATTAAAGTAATCTAAAACACCTGTCAGTRGCAGAAGAAAATCTATTAAACAGCAGCAGGTGAAAATCTAAGAGCTATCTTATGCTAAATGTTACCCACATCAGTTGGTATACCAGAAGTGTGAAACATGGTTTCGAATCATTTTGCAGTCTTGATTAGAAAATGATTTTTTGCCATGTACTAATCTGTTCTGGAGTGAGATGGAAAAGACTTATGCTGCATACGTAATTCCTGTGCATTTAAACTAGCTCAGGCTATGACTGTGCATTAAAAAGCAGGCAATGAAAGATTCTGTTTTTCAGGTTTCTTTAGTTTGCCATTTTAACTTAAACTTCTGAAAAGCTGATCACTCACTCACTAGCAAGCTAGCTTTTTAAAAACGGTTTGCTTTCCTGCATGGTCATTTCTGCAGCTTTAAATTCTTAGTAAATATATGTTATTTTTAAATGCCGTGTGATTAAAATAAAGCCTTGAGGCTTTCTCAAAGCCAGTTCCTAACATCTGAAAAGTACCATGGTACTGTGTAAATATAAAATGATTGGATTAACAGAATGTTAGTATCAAGAAACCTTGTGGAAGATGAAGCACTTACCGCGTTGGTCTCATACTAGCAAACAAAACATATCTGGAAAGCACATGGGGCTCCATATTACTGAGAACCAGGCTGTTTGTCACACCAAGCATTGCTCCTGGTGACAGGACTTGGGTCCACCTCTTGGTTCATGTACTATGAAATTTTCCTAATGTTCTGTTCAAACAAGTCAACTGTAGAATTAACCTTTCCTTCTGACACTGAGTTTAAAGGAAAAAAAACATACTTCTTTTGTAGATACCATGTTTAATCTTCGTAGTTCCAAGTAGCTCTGATAGTGACAGCACACTTTCTTTCAGAACAGATTATTAACTCCAAAGCTGGGTTTGCAGATGTGGCCACCATAGCAACAGTAGAAAACAACTTCTTCAGTAATAACTAATAATACAGGTAATTTGGGTGGACTTCCTGGGCAGTTTGAAATAAATAATGATTGGATTAAGGATCTGGGTTCTGTTTCTTTACAATTTATTTGAGAGATTAACTTTACTTTGTCTCTATTACCTTTTATGTCATGTGCGTTTTATGATATTTATAAAAGTTAGTGTTTGATAAACATTACCAGAGAGTGAAATACAAATTCAGTTCAATATAAAATATATTTATAATATATTACAATGTTTATAAACATATTTCTGTCACTCTAAATTCAGTTAAAAAGCCAGGCAAGTCTCTGGGCACAAAGGAGGTGCGTTAGAGCATGAGCTGTCCTTATAAACTTGCAAATATGGTTGCATTAGGCTAAGCTAATCACTGCTGAGGCAGATGAGCACCAGACTTAGAATACTAAAAGTAGCTTCTGGCCATAGCCTGTGGTTCGGCCGGGGAGAAATGTAGCTGGGTGAGGGCTATGAAAAAGCATAATGACAGGATCAGGTGGAAAGGAAAAAGTGAAGTAGTTTCTGTAGTGGTACAGACAGCCTAATTATTTGGGGTTGACAGGCCTGYGACCTGTGGCTACCAAGGCTGAAAAAGGAGAAACAACTACTAAAAATAGGGGTAAGAGAAAGAATTTTAAAAATAACCAAAAATAAAACCAAAACAAACCCTGCTGGATGATCAAAGGACTCTTGGAAGAACAATTGCATGGCATAGGACTGAGAACATAAGGTTCACCTTGTGTTTAAATTGAGTCTTTGCTGAAAGCCCAGAAGGAGTAGACTTGGTTGAAAGATCATGTCAGCCACTTGCTTATACTTAAACAAAAGAGGTCAAAGAGAAACTGATGCAGCAAACTGAGGTGGGGAGGGGACAATGCCAGATAGTATATTTGGGGTGATGTTGCTACAATGTATTTCACAGTGGGATTAACATATCTTTCATCACTGATTTGTCTTGAGCAGAGTAGGCAACCCTGGATGTCAGCTTAGTCTGTTTTTCTTGTTTTACAGATTAACTTTCTTGATGTAATAATTTCAAAAACTGTTGAGGTTAAGAAAGCCACACACAACTATTTGAGCACTTGCTATCTGCCGAATTCAGTATTTTCTCGGGTACTAAAAAAAAAAAGTAGCGTTTTGTAAAACAATCCTGAGTACAAGTGCTGTTACACTGTATACATCACTGGCCCCTGCTTGGTAAGCAAGGTTAGTGTTGTAAGCATTGTAGTAGTGTTGGCATTATACCTGGGAAGACCTAAGACTACAGGAAGAGCCAAAGTGCACAGGGAGAAGCTATATCTCTATTTTATTAATTTATGTATTTGTTTTGTTATCTTTATTTGAACCAATTAAGAGAAAATTGAAATTGGGCCCAATTTTCTGGCTATACCACTAAGCAGCATGCTTTATCCTGTTTCAAAGTATGACCACCTTGAGACTTGTGTTTTAGTGCCCTCCCTAGCCTCCAGCACCCTGCACAAGTCAAATATATAATTATCCCCTTAATCCTCCTCTTTGCTGAGCTTGTGCCCTAGTCATTTTGGTGATTTTCTTCACAGAGTCCCTGAAGTTGGCTGTTAGGAGCTTATTCCTCTTCCACCAGTTATGAACATCTCGGTTCCTTCCTCAAGGTCTGCACCAGCAAAGGCTTTGCCTGTTTATTGGATGCTGTGTAGGAATCGGCTGAAGCCTGATGGAAATCTCATGGACATCTCATTGGGTTTACACGAATGTGAGAAATGCCCTATGGGGTCAGACCAGTCTCTGATGGTGGCAATCGGAAATGCTGTTTAGGGAGAACACACAAATCTAGCTGCTTTCTGCCATCCATTCCACTTGTACTCCTCTAATATCCACATTCATTGTGTGAGGGATGTTAGAGGGGAAAGTCCTGGTCTGTTCCTTCAGCGTCTGTTTATGGACCTGTTGTCCATGAACTGGTACAATACCTGCTTGGACCTTTTGCCTCTACAGCTTCCTATGGCAACAGATTCCACAAGTTCACTACAACCCATGAAAAAAAGCAGTTTATACTTTTTAAACTGATYGCCTGCTATTTTCAGTGAGTGATCTATAGTTCTGGTATTTGAAGGATTTGGAGGGTAAGTTGTGCATTTAACTTTTCCTCTGCCTTCATGATTTTGTAAGCTTTGCTTGTATGCCCCCTCAACATTTTTAGTTCCCCTTGCAAGGCAGCTGATCTCTCCCCTTTCATCATTCTAGTTGCCCTTCTGGGTTCCTTCCCTCTCTCTGCTATTTCCTTCCTGAGATGTGGAGAGTGGGGCTGCAAATGGTGCTTGAGATGAGAGCTCAGCAAGGTTTTGCACGGAGGCAGAACGGTGCCCTCTGTCTTGCTTTACTGCCCTKCTGGGTGCAGAAGACAAACTGCATCATCAGCTGTTCAGTGCTGCGATGTGCAAACCCGTGTCCCAGCCATTTTCCTTTTGCATCTTCCTGATCTTGAGGCCAYGTCTTGATGGTGCTCCCCAGAAGTGCAATAAGCACAGGCCCCTGAAATGCGCTGGGGATGATTCTGACCCTGGCATGTGAATTCTTGCTCCTTTTGGAAAGCTGCAAATAGGGTTTACTCTTCCTGCCAACTGGAGGCTGACCGCCCTTCCCCATGGGATGATTAGTGACCAGGACGATCCCCCATGGGTTATGTTAGCACAGTCACAGTGTGCAGGGTAAGACTCCCCAGAATCCTGTTTGTGGTGGCTCTTGTCTGGTGGTTGCTCACACTGCTGGGGTAGGCAGGGAAATTTCTCATTTCTGGCAATGAAGATTTGACTGTACATCAACTCCCATTTGGTTTGATTTCCACATTTTCTTTCATGAAATGTTTAATTCCTTTGCATCACAGGCTGTTTTCCACATTAGCAATTCACTTTAATACCAATCTCTTGAAACTGTCAGATTTTGAGAAGCAACTAGTAAGGCTGAAATAGTTTATGTGACCAGAAGCTGAAACCTGAAGACACTCAGTCATTTCTGCAAGATTTTCATTAACATTTATCCACAAATAGCTATGGATATTTTCTTTAGAAAAGCATCTTATTCCCAGAGCCATATTACTGCAATGCTAGAATATACTTCTTAGTGGGGCTGATAAGGAGTCCCTGAGACTCCTTGTCCCAAGTGGTCCTCTATGTTCTTTCTCGCCCACTCCCTGCCATGGTCCAATTCTTTTCATGTCGGAGGCGTGGAGGCAGATGCTGGGAATCGTCCTTTCCAGCTTGGGAAACAGGCTGAGGTATCAGCTGTGGGGAGGCCTGTGCCGCTTTTTAGCAAGCGGTTATTTGAAAAGTTATTATTCATTTCATTGTGGGCATCACTGTTGTGAAATTTCAGCCTACCTAAATGTGACAGGAAAAGAGGGTATGAATGCATCTTAAAATGCATTGTTTTGGTTCCAATTTCTTTTGAGGATGGACACTCAGAAGCCATGCCTGTACTGGGCCCCATGCAGTACCTCTGTGACTCAAAAACATTATTACTATTTTTCGTATCATTTCAGTTCTGAGTTTCTCAAGTGATGCTATGGCTCTTCTCAGTTTGACAGGCCTCTATGTCTGCAAAGTTAAAAGCGCGCTCTTTCCAATTGCTAGCTACTAGCCAGGTTGTAGCTCATGATCCCAGGCTGCATTTAAAATGCTACAGCAGATTGCTTCGAAGAGAGACCATCCTCAATACCTGCCTCTTCTCAGAAAAAAATAAAATTAATATCAAGCTCCCAAGAATGTTTCCTGGGGCCCTCTTTGCCATCTTTAACAGGAACGTACTAAAATGTGAGCTGCTACCAGGTGCTGCCTTTTGCCCCATTTTGTTCCTTCCCAAGAGGCATTCATTGCGCTGGTGCCAAAGAAGCTGCTGACTCTATGGGATTTTAGGAAGTCAGCTCCAAGTTAGCTGTAACTTGTGACTCCTTTGGTCACAAAGGTCTTTAGTTCCTTGGGGAAATAAAAAGCTGATGCCCCTTTCTCTGAGCTTGTGTTGCACAGACAAGCCAAAGGTCAGGCTGAGGAACTCATGTGGTACTGTAGTAGAGCTCATGCAGGTACTGGTTAGCTGATAGAAGGCTATCAACCACTAGGGTCTGCACAAATGAGCATGGACTAAATCTGTAGCAACTGACAGTACAAGAATAAAATTGCAAAAGCTGAAGACAAGTAAGTAGCATGGTCCTGGCCTCTGTTGCGAATGAGTGGTTTTGAGGCTGCTTAAAGAATCACTGGCAAAGGTATCAGCAAAAAGTGATTTTAATAGAAATTTATAAAAGCGTGACTTAACAGAATTTGATGGCAAGGTCCACTCTATTACTTATTACATGGATTGAGCATACACAGGGAAAAATCGTGTCAAAGTTGAATTGGAATGATTTATACAGAGATTGAGGACAAAAGGGTATGGGAGACCCTCCCCTTGAGTCCTGAGGTTCAGAGAAGACCCGGCTGGATCCAATCTTAGTCTCAGACTTGGACAACGGTTTGTGTCTAATACAAGAGGGATAAGGAGATCCTCCCGTTGAGTCACGAGGTTCAGAGTAGACCCCCTTGCTTTCTAAACTCCTTCTCAGAGAGGAGTCTAGGTGTGGCTGGATCTACCCCTAGTCTCAGACCTGGTCAACGGTTTATGCCTAAGGGATTACAGGTGTTTAGCAGCAACCTAAACTTCATTCACAGTTTTAAGGTAAATCATAAGATTTTAACAGCACTTAATCATTGACTAATTTAGCAGTTACAAAGTTTATCTACAAACTCTACAAGTTTACTACAMTTACTAAAGCGACTTGATTACAGATTATGCTTATTACTGATTGTCTAAATCAATGTGCACACATCACACGTAAGGTCTAAATCAATTTGCACATAGGATCCCAAAGCTAGATAGATCTATATAAAGGCCTAAAGCTAAATAAGTTTTTACAGGCCTGAAGCTAGGTAAGTTTATAAAGGCCTTAAGCTAGATAAAGGTACCTGTTAAAAATTCCCCTCGAATGTCGTGAAATACTCACGCTCGATGTCTTGGCATTTCTCAAGGGGTGAAGGGTTGAGCCCCGAGGAGTGTCTTGGCCGAGAAGTGTTTCAGGCCAGGTCCTGAGAGTCCCCCGAATATCACAGACTYGAGAGTTTGCGAGCTCTGAGAGGCGTCCCACTCAGAGGGAGACTCTGGGCGCAGCCCGCTGCGGTCCCGGAGAGCTCAAAGGGTCTCGCTTGGGACTGCTGTTTATAGGTTTGCAAGATGATTGGCTTTAGTCATCAGTAAATTTCCATCCTGGCCACTATCCGAGGTGGTCCGGGATAGTAATTATGGTATTGTTTTACGGTAACAATGGTATCATTCCGTGGTAACCATCGTATCGTTCCACTTGAGCTACGATCCAGGTAGGGAATGCTTCAGGGCTGTCAGGAATGATGAATTATCTCCTGCTTTCATTCCCTACTTTGATCAGGTAGCCAGTGTTCCTGGTACGATCAGTGCCGCTCCCCACCTCAGCCATGCAAGAGTGCCTGGTACAGTCAAGGGACGCTCAACCGCCCAACTCATTACACAATGGCTAAGGCCTAACAGGAGTTCCTGAGATCGTAGAGAGGCCTAGCGGAAGGGGGGAAATGCCCCACCACAGCCTTCAGCACCTGCATCCTTGCAGAACAGTGGAAATACCCACTTCATCCCTATGCCTAAGGATCAGCTTAGACTACACCCCTTCTTTGAAACTGCACAGTGGTTTCTCCCAGTGGCTTCATGGACTTCAGGCACATTTGCACACCTTGCAGAGGAGCATGAGTTTGCCTGTGGCTGATCAGAGTACATCCCCCTGTTACCAACAGCTTTAATGATCCCGTGGCTGCTCATCTAAATGAACTATCAGGCTCAGAGGCCCATGGCCCTCTCCCTTTTACTTCCCACACTCCAGAAAATCTGGAAGGGGTTCCAGTTTTGGTGTCCAGCTTGGGCTGTCCCTCCAGCAGTGCACAGTGACAGCTATGCTCACAGGGACGGGAAAGCCTGACTACTGCATGTATTGGAGAGGTGGGGGCTTTCTCTGTGGCCCTCCACATGGTTATAGGGAAAGATGTCCCTTGAGGAAGAAAAGTCTGTTATTCTTACCCAGATGTCTGTGCACACCTGGATGGGGTGATAGTGGTTCCTTTATGGAGCATGTGCACTAGGCTGTACTGGGAAGATAGTACTTATGTTAGCATTCATCAGAACATTTACCCTTCTTTGCACAGACATTTCCAATCCCATATCAAACCCAGCCTTTGCTTTCATAGGGTCCCTTCCACAGAAATGTTCATATTAATACAGTAAATGGCAAAAGACCAGGCAGTACTGGGTCTTGGAAGATGTGCTGCAAAGGAGAAGCATGCAGGAGCATCCAGCGGGAGACCCAGGCCCTGAGGCCCTGGGATGAAGATGCCTGGCTGGKGTACTGCATGTGTCACCACAAATGCCTCCATAGGATATTTGCCTACAGGGGATCAACCACTGGCTCCTGTAAGACCTTCATGGGATCCCCTCCTCTCAGCAGCAGTCTTCCTGGGTTTCCAGGAGGCTGGGACATAAGGCACTGGCACCTTAATGCCTCCATTTCTCTGGGCTCCCAATGTTCAGAAGATAAGGCAATTAGAAAGCAGTGTACTATTTTGGGGTGAAATGGGCAATCCATATCTTGTGTGGCATACTCAAGAGCAAGCAATCTTTACAAAGTTTTCTTATTGGTATTTTCTCCCTTGAAGAAAAATATTACATTGAAAATGGGAGAAGAAACATGGCTTTTCTTTTGTACCTGATATTTCTCTTTGTGTAGGTCACTATTCAGAAACTGTGGACATTTTACTTGAGAGCCTGTTTTTCTTCCTGAGGCATTTATGTAGCTATGTGATGTGAGCAGTGTTTGTGTCTGTCAGCCCCATGCGGAAGGTGGAAACATCTACAAAGGCACAAGGAAGCATCTAAATGCGTGGTAGGTGTTGGGTCTACGCCTGAGGCTGACAAGGACTAATTGTCACTAGTAGCTGCCTAGAAGAAGCTGAGCAAGGTTAAGAAGTATGTGAACTGTAAGTTCAGCAAAGTGCTAGCTCTGAATAGCTGGAGAGAATGCAAACCAGACAGAGGGTGTTCCTCTGTGAAATCACCTTGTTTGAGATGTTTGATAAACCACCCTTGAAAATAGTGAGTTAGAAATTACCTGCTATAAAAGAGATTGAACAACAGCAGGTCATGCTACAAGAGTCCTATGATTTGAAATAGATTCCTCAGCTTGTCTGCAAGAGCCAGATCTCTCTGCCTCCTGAACACACTGTAAAGCCTCCTTTAGGAGGTTAGGAAGAGGTTTTATGTACCATGAAGGTGCTTTTGTTTGTATTCTGTGGGTAGAGTTCTCTGGTGTCTGAATGCTTGTTACTGGGGAGTCTTTGCTGAAGTGCTGGCTAGACAGAAGGATAATCCTAGTGACTTCAGTGTAAACGTAATGCATTGTGTGTTCAAACACTAAATGTTTTAAGCCGTTTATTAAGGAAGGTGGAGGAAGAGGCGTGAAGATGGGAAGACTGGTATCTGTGATAGATTTAAGTTCTAAGGGCTGTTGCTGCCTTTTCTTTAAGAAGCCCTCATAACTCTTCAGTTTATAACAGAGTTTTGATGTCCAGCAGGGGAGACGCACTGGGCTTCAGGAGTGTCTCTTCTGCATCACACAGAATTCTGATCAGCATTTGGGGAACTATAAGCTGTTAATTGCTATTTCCGTTCTCTCTCTTTCAGTCCTTATGATAATTTTAGCAACTGCACAGGAACGCTCCATTTCACACAAGTGCTCAGCGTCCCTTGTTCCCAGCCTACCAGCCACAGCAGCTGTACTGAAGGAGGTGAAGGAAAACGATACTGTGTGGAAGAGATCTTCTTTAAGGCAAAGGGTATAGATTATAGGTATATCATATCCTTTCTACCCCCAAAGCCAAGCCAAACTTAGAAATAGGTCCTAAGTCTGTTGTCTGCCTGCCCTTGGGCACTATTTTGAGCTGTCTCACTCCTAGCTCCTGCAAGCAGTCGGCGCTCCATACTGAGCTGCTGTGCTAACAACCAGCCAGCACAGCTAGTTTTGAAGGCTGTCAGTTGCGATGGTAGAGGTTCAAGGCTTCAAATCTTAGTGCTGATTCCTGATAACAAAAACATTGCCTCTGAACTCAGTTGATTCTTTTTTACTCTTTTCATTCAAAATAACTGTTTTAAATGGTGAAGTGAAGCACACAAGAGAAGGATTTACAGTCAGGTGCCTCTTATGGGGCATGATGGTGTGATATTCAATGTCATGAGCATGCTCTATTTTTTCAGTAGGACATTCAAACTGCTGGATAGATCCTCAAGAAGACCTATTTAGGGCTGGGTGAGCCTCATGTTTTTACTACTTCACAGTTAAATAATATTCTTTTAGAAGTTTGTTATAGGTACATACCTATCCACAACTTCTTGGCTATACTGACTCCCAACGTGTTTTCAGTGCCTTAATTCCTACATGTCGTCTTGAGCCAGAAATGTAACTAGTGGAGAAACATCTATACATGAAGAAATAGATACATGTGTATCGATTGAAAGCTGTGTCATTGTCCATGATTAAAGTCAGAAAAATAAATAAGAAGCTGTAAAATAAATCTTCCAATATGAATTTTAAGAAGTATGATCTCTTCAGCTTTGAAGGTGATTGATGGTGTTGTATAAATGCTTACATGGGGGAATGAGAAGTGACAAACTTCTCAGTGTTTTAGACAAAAGCATAATAACTTGCAGGTGAAGTTTCCAGCTGGAAGCTGCAATCTGGTAGATGGGGATTTCCACATGTGAGGTAAATTTGCTGGCCTGCCTGCACTGTCTAGGGACTTTAAAATGAGATCAGGCAGCTTTCTAAAAAATTATTTTATTCCACCCTTTGTATAGGTCCTTTGACTGCTCTGTGCAAGGAAGCCTGGAARAGCAGAGTTGTCCTTTCTGGCATTTGTCTGTGAGTCCTGTAACTAAGAATACTCAGTTTACCCACCACACCTACACATGGCTTGTGTAACCATCCATGACTTGAAAGTCTYGGGGCTTTGTATTCCAAATTCATTATGTGTAAATAACTTTTCAGAACTCCATGGCATTTCTTTTAGCTAATTACTTCACCTGACACTTCTCATTCTTCATATATTGCAATTTTAAATCAGCTTTTAATGCTTTTTCATTCACTAATATTCTATAAATTCCAGCAGCTGATAATACGCTAGGTTAGTTTTCTTTTTAAAGTAAAAATCTCTGTAAGGCATGGACAGATGTTGATATCAAAATAGCAGCTGTAGCACCACATTCTTCTATTGAAGCAAGAAGCAAAATGTTGTTGAGGATTAGTAGTACGTTAGTGTCAACGTTACTAGACAGAAGGAATGTTACCTCTTACAGTCAAAACTTCATAACCACTTTTCTTCAAATCGGTGTTGCTGTTTTCCAAGCATTGGATGCAATGGATTGCGGAACACAGGTTCTATAGCAGTTTCCACGTTCAAAACCTTTTATGAAACAGTTTGTAGAACTTAGCTAATAAAACTGCTGACACACTTTTGTGGTTTTTTTAGTAGCCTGGGGTGCTGGAGGATAATTAGGTTTATATTTGGCCTGTAGCATTTTGTTCACGTAAAGCCGATCCCAAAAGAGATTGACTTTTATTGAGACATAGAGTCTTGTGTAATATCAAAAGTAGTGGTAATTTTAAAAACACTGGTCAGATGAACTTCAGTGATAGATTTTAGACCAATAGATAGGTTCAGACACCAGATCATAACAGTAAGAATGCATTCAGGTCACGCTAGAGAACCTAATTGGTACCTTTATCAGTTGACTTCAGTTAGGGAAAGCCAAAAGGGTCCTACCACATGCTGCAACTAAAGGAATGTGTACTTGAATTACAAAAAATGTCTCCACATTACTGCCACTTCCTCCTCTCTCAGTCCTAGCATCTGAAGGATGTTTGAGTAGTGCTTTTTCCAGCTATATTTGGGAATATATGACAAGTAGGGCATAAAACGTGCCAGTTACACTTTTTTTCATCTTGTTCTTTTTGTTGTCAGGCCCCTGAGCACAATCCCCACTCCTGGGGGTTGTCTGCCTGTGCTTAAGGTTGGTGCTGACATGGTGCTGCTGTGTAACCTTGGTTCAAGTGAATTGCGTTCAGGTGAGTTATGCAAGGAAGAGCTGTGAGAAGCAGCTCCTTCACTCTGGAGCGGCATTTCAGCTCAGACCCCTGCCCTTGTTTGTGCCTGAGCTACGTTACAGCCATGTCCATGTACCCTGTCAATCTGTGCCTGACCTCTTGGCATGACCTTGGATCAGCCTCATTACTACGAACTTGTTTGGCTATCGCTGATTCTTGGCTGCCCTGGCTATCCTTACTGGTCCTGATCCTGACCCTGATTTATTGACTTGATTTTCCTGCTTAACCTTGGACCTGCCTTATTGCTATGGACTTGCCTGGTGGATCTGTGGACACTACAGACCCTTGGCTGACCCTTGTTACTGTCACTGGACCTGCTCTGCTCATCTTGCTCAAGTACTGTGGGACAGCACCCTTGGCAATGATGTTACTGCCTGTGCCTGCCTTGCTGTCCCCCTCTGGTCCAACCTCCCCTTCCCCAGGGATCTGTTGCTACAATTTTTTTCCCAGCATAAGAATAATGCCTTCATTTCTAGTTTTATTTGGTGAATGTCTATCTTCTGAAATAATTTAATACTTTTCTTTAATGCAGTATCTTCTTTGGCCCATTGTTGTATCCAGGTGTATTTCTGAGTATTTACAAGCTTAACCAAAAAGCCCAGAGCTTTTTTCTTGCTGGATAGCAGGTATGAGCAAATCTGAACCTTTAAATATTTATACATATAAGTAGAATCCCTTGAAGCCATTGTGACTTCTGGGTTGATTTTTTTAAGGATCAGTCCCCAAGATAAATTCATGTTGCAGAACACATCTGGTGTGGCAGTTTGCTGTTGCAAGGCTGCTGCTTACAACAGATGTAGTCCATTCTACAGTGCAACTGTTTTACTCTGTTTCATCAGAAGGGATGGGCGAGGAGGGAGAGGTGGTGGGGTGGCTCTGTATGTTAGGGAGTGTTTCGACTGTCTAGAGCTTAACAATTGTGGTGATGATAAGGTCGAGTGCTTATGGGTAAGGATGAGGGGGAAGGCCAACAAGGCAGATATCCTGCTGGGAGTCTGTTATAGGCCACCCAGCCAGGATGAAGAGGCCGATGAAGCATTCTACAAGCGGCTGGCAGAAGTCTTGCAATCGCTAGCCCTTGTTCTCGTGGGGGACTTCAACTTCCCGGACATCTGCTGGAAATACAACATGGCAGAGAGGAAACAGTCTAGGAGGTTCCTGGAGTGTGTGGAAGATAACTTCCTGACACAGCTGGTGAGTGAGCCTACCAGGGGAGGTGCCTCACTCGACCTGCTGTTTACAAACAGAGAAGGACTGGTGGGAGDTRTGGTGGTCGGAGGCCGTCTTGGGCTTAGCGACCATGAAATGATAGAATTCTCGATTCTTGGTGAAGTAAGGAGGGGGGCTCAGCAAAACCGCTACCATGGACTTCCGGAGGGCGGACTTTGGCCTGTTCGGGACACTGGTTGAGAGAGTCCCTTGGGAGACAGTCCTGAAGGGCAAAGGGGTCCAGGAAGGCTGGACGTTCTTCAAGAAGGAAGTCTTAAAGGCGCAGGAGCAGGCTGTCCCCATATGCCATAAGAAGAACGGGCGGGGAAGACGACCGGCCTGGCTGAACGGGGAGCTCTTCCTGTGACTCAGGAAAAAAAGGAGCGTTTACCACTTGTGGAAGAAGGGGCAGGCGACTCAAGAAGAGTACAGGGATCTCATCAGGTCATGCAGACAGGAAATCAGAAAGGCAAAAGCCCAGCTAGAACACAATCTGGCCACTGTCATAAGAGACAACAAAAAATGTTTTTACAAATATATTAATGACAAAAAGAGAGCCAAGGAGAATCTCCATCCTTTATTGGATGTGGGGGGGAACGTTGCCACCGAGGATGAGGAAAAGGCTGAGGTACTTAATGCCTTCTTTGCCTCAGTCTTTAATAGTCAGGCCAGTTATCCAACTCAGCCCCGTGAGCTGGAAGATGGGGATGGAGAGCAGGATAAACCCCCCATAATCCAGGAGGAAGCAGTTAACGACCTGCTACGCYACCTGGATGCTCACAAGTCTATGGGGCCAGATGGGATCCACCCAAGAGTGCTGAGGAAGCTGGCGGAGGAGCTTGCCAAGCCACTCTCCATCACTTATCAGAGGTCCTGGTTAATGGGCRAGGTCCTGGACGACTGGAGGCTTGCCAATGTGAYGCCCATCTACAAGAAGGGCCGGAAGGAGGATCCGGGGAACTACAGGCCTGTCAGCCTGACCTTGGTGCCGGGGAAGATTATGGAGTGGTTCATCTTGGGGGCGCTCGCAAGCCATGTGTGGGACAACGAGGGGATCAGGCCCAGCCAGCATGGGTTCATGAARGGCAGGTCCTGCTTGACCAACCTGATCTTCTTCTATGACCAGGTGACCCGCCTAGTGGATGAGGGAAAGGCTGTGGATGTGGTCTACCTGGACTTCAGTAAAGCCTTCGACACTGTCTCCCACACCATTCTCCTAGAGAAGCTGGCGGCTCATGGCCTAGACAGGTGTACTCTGCGCTGGGTTAAAAACTGGCTGGGCGGCTGGGCCCAGAGAGTTGTGGTGAATGGAACGAAGTCCACTTGGCGGCCGGTCACGAGCGTTGTCCCCCAGGGCTCCATTTTGGGGCCAGTCTTGTTCAATATCTTTATCAATGATCTGGATGAGGGGATTGAGTGCACCCTCAGTCAGTTTGCAGATGACACCAAGTTGGGCGGGAGTGTTGATCTGCTCGAGGGCAGGAAGGCTCTGCAGAGGGACCTGGACAGGCTGGATTGATGGGCTGAGGCCAAGTGTATGAGATTCAACAAGGCCAAGTGCCGGGTCCTCCACTTTGGCCACAACAACCCCATGCAACGCTACAGGCTTGGGGAAGAGCAGCTGGAAAGCTGCCTGGCGGAAAAGGACCTGGGGGTGCTGGTTGACAGCCGGCTGAACATGAGCCGGCAGTGTGCTCAGGTGGCCAAGAAGGCCAACGGCATCCTGGCCTGTATCAGAAATAGTGTGGCCAGCAGGAGYAGGGAAGTGATCGTGCCCCTGTACTCGGCACTGGTGAGGCCCCACCTCGAATACTGTCTTCGGTTTTGGGCCCCTCACTACAAGAAGGACATTGAGGTGCTGGAGCGTGTCCAGAGGAGGGCAATGAAGCTGGTGAAGGGTCTGGAGAACAAGTCTTCTGAGGAGCGGCTGAGGGAACTGGGACTGTTTAGCCTGGAGAGGAGGAGGCTGAGGGGAGACCTTATCGCTCTCTACAACTACCTGAAAGGAGGTTGCAGTGAGGTGGGTGTTGGTCTCTTCTGCCAAGCAACTAGCGATAGGACAAGAGGAAATGGCCTCAAGTTGCGCCAGGGGAGGTTTAGATTGGACATTAGGAAAAATTTCTTTACTGAAAGAGTGGTTAAACATTGGAACAKGCTGCCCAGRGAAGTGGTKGAGTCACCATCCCYGGAAGTATTTAAAAGACRTGTAGATGAGGCRCTTAGGGGCATGGTTTAGTGGGCATGGTGGTGTTGGGTTGACGGTTGGACTTGATGATCTTAGAGGTCTTTTCCAACCTTAATGATTCTATGATCAAATATGGACAGTTTGGGGACACAACATTTTCCATGACTGAATAAAAAGGAATTAATAAATTATTCTCCTGGCACAGGAAAATTTGAGGACCAACAGTTACCATCTTCAGGCATGGCTTACTAATAGAAGATAGCTTATAATGCCTATATGAAGTTGCAGTGTGTTGAGTGGCTTACACTAAGTGCAATAAAATGGAAGGCTATAAGCCAAACAACAGTGCAAACATGCTACTAAATATTCAGCCCAAGTGGTACCTGGGCTACCTGTTCAACATGGCTTTGTTAGTGTGCTGTTCAGCACTACATTAATAAAACCTCTGTCTGAATGACAAATTAGCCCAAGTAGAGCTCTGTGCTCGGGTGGCTAGGTGTACTCTGCTCTAGTTCAGATATATACGCTGGGAGCTGCAGCATGTGGTGCAGACATACTCTCACTTCTTCAGATGCCAGCCACAGTTAAAGCTGTTCAGTGCTTCCCATTGGAAGTAAGGCACGGTTATAACTTTGTTAGACTGCAGTTTGTCATTTGTCTCAGTCTGGATTTTTCCTGAAAATGTCAGTAAAATTTTCCAAAGAGTAAATGATGGAAGAAACATGTTGATTTGACCATGTCAGTAACCAAATACCCAATTCTTACAATCTTGGGACTGAGAAGACCAGCTATCTCTTTGCTTTGGACTCAGGAGATGATGATTGCTGTGTAGAAAAGAGGACTTTAAATCAGCTGTCTGTTTTGCAATTTCTAAAAAGAGACATTAAAACCTTCTGGGGGAAAAAAATGGTTGAGAAAAAGATTTCAATAGAGACTTGTGAGAGATTCTCAGCTGCTCAGAAGATGAACCTGATGTGAGTATGCCCCAGTCCGGAAAGTCTGGCCTCAAGCAGGCATTTGTATTGCTCCTGAGCCACAGGTCTGCTTTGGTGCTTTTCATAAGCTCATTTGTTTTCTCAGAGGGTTGGTCAAAGTCTCTCTAGAATGCAAAGTTCATCCCTTTCATCAGTGAAGAGACCTTAAATCAATGGTCCAACTCACCAAGGTGATTAACTAGAAAATAAAACTAGAACAGTGTGTTGGTTCTTAACGTTGCATCAGAAAGTGAGAGGTTCCCTGAGAATAGCAGTGTAACCATGCAGGTGTCTCAGCACCTAGAAGTATCATCCAGAAAAGTTCCAGCTGGACACCCAATGTAATAGGGAATAGAAGCAGGTCCCATCCCAGGGTACCAGTCCCAAACATCTTTGCCCTGGGTCTAATGAGTGGTGATCCTAGGCAGCATCAGGAAGAGGCTGACAGTGGCAGCTTTCACGGCCACAGACAAGGTAATACCTGTGAGGAAAGAACATTGCTCATTTGCGGTCCGTCCCCCCCCCCGCAACAATTCAATGGTCTATTTTAAAAGGTTTATTTTCTTTCATCAGTAATTCTTTTCCTTGGGGATCTCACACATCCAGGAGGATCCTCTCATCTCCTCTCTTACCCTAAGGCTCAGATACTTTCTTTGATCTCTGTTGATGAACCCTGTTTCCCAACCAGTTATGAGAATTTGATGACTAAAAATTATTTTTTTTTTGTCCTTTCACATAACTCCCAAATAACTGATGCAGAAACTTCAAATGACAGGCACCGATGCATTAGTACTACAGAAAGTTCCAGTGTAATTTGCGGTGGTACAGTGCCCTGCCTCTCCTTCCTGTTTGCTTTTTATGAATGAATTTGAGGAATCAGCATGCCTGTAAGAAATAATCCATCTCACAGCCTATCTACTTTCCCTTCTTTTTCCCTGGTGGGGAATAAGGAGGACAGTGCAGCTAACATAACTGCAAACTCTGTTCACTTTATATGCCAGCTCCATTTTCCCTATCTCTGGTTTTGTCTAAACTTTCAGGGCAGGTTCTGTTTTTTAATATTGCTGTTTGTTCAAAAACCTAACATTGTTTTGAGGCTCTGCTGTCCCCAAAGCACAATGTAATATACACAGAAAGATTACTGGGAAAAATGGAAAGATCACTGTGATGCTGAAGTAATTTTTCCTGTTCAAACAGAACTTGTCAGCATACCAGTTTGTGTAAAATGTGCTACTTGGAGGAACAGTCGAAATGGCACTGTCGGAGAGGTCATTTCTGTGTGGAGAGCAGCAGACAGCCTGGTCTGCAGGGACCAAAGTGCATCTGGCTCGGAGGAAGTGAGCTGCAGTTGAGGGAAGGTGTTTGTCGTGAGGAGGCTGATCCCTGTGGAGGAGTCAGAGCCCAGTTCACAGCCATCTTCATGAGCCCATCCTGGCTTCATCTGTGTGTCCATGGTGAATGATAATGGTTGCAGAAACCCAAGCCTTTCCTGATTTGGTGGTCCCTTGCCCTCTTCCAGCAGCAAGGGAGGGCTGGAAACAGCAGGTAGGATGCCCAGGACGGAGGGGTTTGCTTCATGGTGACAGACTGGGTGGGCTGCCCATCTGCAATGGGCTCTGAACCTTGCACCCATTAAGGGGTGGTGCGGGAGCATGTAAGTCTTTACCCACAGATGGCTGCTGGGATAGTTTATCCGCTCCCATGTGCTCTGCATTGGCTCCAAGCAAGAAGGTACGTGGGTGCTGGGCCAGCCTGTATCCTCCAGCGATTGCAGCCTTCAGGCACAGGTTGAAACCTCAAGCTGGCAGGGCACTAATAAATGCTTTTCCTGAGGCAGGCTATTAGCTGAGTTGGTGAAGGTTGGTGATGTTTAGAGAAAGAAGGTTCCAAGTAGAAGGGAACCCCATCCATTCCTCTTGTCCCTGCCTCATAGAAAGGCAGGATCAGGGTACAACTCTAGAGAACAAGCAGCTGTGTTGTGCCTTGCAAAGGGCCCAACTCACAAGAAGGCTTGGGACGGATCCTGTTGGAAAATCTTGTGCAGGTCTGGGTGTGGGACTGACAGTTGGAGGCAGATCTGAAAAACACCCATCTGGACTATGTCTTCCTGCAAAGAAACCTAGTAAAGGTCTGTCCTGTGCTTCAGCAGAAGTTCCTCTTAACAAATGCCAGCCTGGAAGTTCTTTGATACACAGCTTCACCATGAGATTACAAACAAATGCGGTTGGGCTTTTAAAGCAATGTCAATCCCAATAGCAAGAGGGAGCATAGGGAGGGATTGTGCCACAAACGATTGCTTATTTACTGCTCTTCTTTTTCTTCAAATACCACTGATGTTCAGATTTTTTTGCCTTAAAAGCTGCTGCTTGTTGATTGATTCTCCGGACCTAACCCAACCCAGCTGGAACCAGTGTCTAAAACTTAGATTTCCACCTGTTTACTCACCATGTCTTTTTTCCCCTGTCTCTCTCTTTTTCTCTRTCTTCACTACTTGAAAGTTTCCAAAAGCCCTCAAGCCTATTTATTTGTTTGATTCTGACTTTCCCCTACTGTACTTCAAGCTTTTTTGCTTCCTCTGCCGTTTTTATCCTCTTCTGTTTCTCTCTTTTTTTTTTTTCTTCTCTCTCACTCTTATTTTATGTTCTCTACCATGGTGCTATCCATGCTAACTTCTCTAACTGCCAGTTTTGGAGAGCTGAGCGTAAGAATAAAATGACAACACCTCCTCATTTGCCATTGGCCCTGAGCAATAACCACCCCATTGCTCACAGAACTGTATTTTTGGTAACAGTGGTGAACACATTCACCAAATTGTTCTTGTTCACTTAGAGGTGTTCCACCTGTTTACTGTTAGAAAAATATAGACCAGTTAAATTCCCACTTCTTTATTAGGTGTTTCCCTCTGAAATTAAAGTTATTGTAAGGATTAGCATACAGCTGCAGAATTGCAACAAATAAAATGTAAGTTTAGTACTCTTCAGTGTTGAGAGTAAGCACACACATTTCAGCATAGCCAAACCTTTCACACTTTCTTAATATGTTTATAGTCTCATGGTCTTTTTGTGAAGAGTATCAGTCTCATTGCACAACTCAAGATGCAATCCTTAAATTGTGTTCTGTTGTCTCCCTAAGCCCTTATATTTACATACCTCCATGTGAGCTGTTTGGCTGTGTTCCCCTAGGACGTATTCAGGATACCTGTACTATTGATTCACAGTTGGTACCTGCCATTTCTGTGTTAACTGCACACTTACTGTCACCTATATGTGTCACCGTCAGAGCTAGAAGTCTCACGTATCCTAAACTGCATTGCTAATGTCTTAGAGGGAGGCTGAATACTAAACCATCCTTATTACCTGGTATATTTCACATTAACACATTAATACATAAAATGCATATTGCTTTATTTTCTACTGACAATACCATATGTTGCTTTCTGTAAGCCAATACCTCACATTTATGTCTACATTACACACGGGGCTACGCCTCTCAGGGACCTAACTGTTTTCTGTAGTAAATGCTTTAGTACAGGCAGCATGCCCAGTCGCCTACATCAAGGTGGGTATTCATGCCATCTGCTTTAAGCATGTAAGCCGAAGTGCTGAGGCAGGAGCTACAGCTCCCTGTGTAGCCAGCAGAGAGGGTCTTCTGCTCTGCTAAATGAAATAGTGCTGGTGAGTGAACTCGAGTGCTGATCCCTAACAGGCCAAAGTGCAAAATTTCAGTTCACTCCAGCCTCCGTTCTGGAGCAAACCAACTGGACCTCAGACAAAGGCTGGGAATGGTTGGGGATGGGTTGCTGCCGGGACCATTCCCGGCAGGCAGTATGAACATGGCTGCACCGGTTGTGGTTCTCTGCCTCGCACAGTCCTCCAGTGCGGTCCYAGCACTGCTTGTGCCACATGCGCTCTTGGTGCTGAACAAACACCACTTGCATGGAGGGCAAAGCTGTCTTCTTATCCAGGGCACCCCTGCACTCCCTCAGATAAATGTCCCAGGGATAGCAAGGAACAACCTGGTGGCCTGGTGACCATGGCACCCTGGGTGTCTGTATGGAGCAGAAATGAGCCTCTCATGTAACCTGCCAGGGGCTGCTCCAGCAGCTCAGCACTCTGCACTGAGTGGTTCTCCACATTAAGACGCCTCTCAAGGCTGCCTGCACCAAGGCTTCCAGCATGAATAAGAGATGTGGGGGAGCTCCGCACAGGTGACCTTGGGTCCCACCACAGCACTAGGTGACCTGCGTCAGCATCTCTGGGCACAGGCAGGAGGAAGAGGGCACAGTCAGGTACCATCTTCCGCTGGAGTATCAATCAGGCTGACCTACAGTTCCCTGTATCCTTCTCGTTGCCTTTATTTTAAAAATGTGTAATGTTAACCTTCTTGCAGTCATCAGGGTCCTCTCCTGCTTGCCATGATTTTCTGTAGATGACAGACAGTGACCTTGCAATGATGCTGGCCAGCAATATCGACAGTCTTGAGTGTCCACCACCTGACTCCATGGGTTTGAATGCATGCAAGTTGTCTCAGTGGTCCCTAACTGCTGCTCCCCCAATGCCCTTCTCTTCTCAGCTTGTGCTGATACGTGCAAAGGCCAGGGAGCACGATTCACATGTGACAACTGGTGCTAAAAAAGGTGCTGATTACTTCAGCCTTTTCTGTGTTGTCTGTCACCGTGTTGTCTCTCCCACCCACCCGCGGACCCATGTTATACCTGTAGGTATCTCTTTTTACCTTACTACCCTTTATGTCCCTCACTAATTTTAGTTCCAGCTGGGCTTTAGCCTTGTTGATTTTACCCCTAAGTGCCTGAGCAGTGCTTTTTGCTCCTGCTTCTGCTTCCTGCATATTCCCTGTCTGTATTTTAGTTCATTAGGATGGTCCTTGCCTAGCCACATGGGCTGTCAGCTGAAGTTTCCTATGCTCCTGCACAAGGGGATAGTTCACGCATGAGCTCTCAGTAAGTTCTCTTTAAAAACCAGTTAGCTCTGGGGTTTCTTCCCCTTCATGGCTGCTTCCCACAGGCTATTTCCCGAGTAAGTCAGTCTGCTTGCCCAGAGTCCTAATGCCGCTGCTCACCTTTCCAGCTCTCCTCTGCATCTGTCACCTTGTGGCTGCTGCAGCCTGAGCAGCGCTCTGTGACCGCTCTCACCCCCACTTCTTCCCTGCTCCTCAGCAGGAGGTCAAGCCAGCGTTAAGCAGAAGAACATGACTGCCCCCCTCTTGAATTTGTATTAGGAAAATGGCATCACTGCACTCTAAGCACCTCCTGGATTGCCTGTCTGATGCCATGCTGCTCTTCCAGCAGACAACCAGATGGCTGAAATCCCCAGGGAGGACAAGGGCTCCAGGTGGGAGACTTCTGATTTGCAGAAAGCCTCAGCCCCTGCCTCCTCATGGCCTGCAGTACACACCTATCACAACATCCCCCAGGCTCCTCCCCACTCTGATGTTGACCCAGAAATACTCAGCAGGCATGTCTCCAGTTTGATACTGGGGCTCTGTGTAGTCAAGGAACTCCTTAACGTAAAGCATGATGCCCCCTGCTCTTCTCTGCCTGTCCTTCCTAAATATCCTGTATCCATCCGTGGCCATGTTCCAGCCACGTGCGCCACCCCACAAAGTCTCTGTGACTCTGGTGGTAGAGACTCTGCAATTGTGCCTGGCAGTGCAGCTCCTCCTCCTTATTGCCAGGTGCTGTGCATCAGTGTACGGGCACCTGAGGGAAGCCTCTGAACACCTGCCTTTTTGATGCAAGCAAAAATGGGATGGGATCATATCTGCCTTATTTAGGCATATAATTTGCAGCTGTAGAGGGAAGCAGGTGCAGAAATTTTCCATCATTAGTGAAAACAGCCCGGTACCTTGGAAGGCCTCTAGCAAGAGACCCCGTGCGTTTAACTCCCACCCCTCTTTTTTTCACCTAGAGTACCAATTCAGAAGTGTCTCCTAGATATGTCCAGGGCCACGTGGTAGTGTCAGATTGTAAGCAAGAGTCCCCAGTGAACTCACAGAGGCTTTTTAAAAATCAGTGGCATTACTTTGTGATGAATATCAGTGACTGTTCAACACTTCCTACTGACGGCGTTAACCTTCCCATGAGATATGCACATACTCATATCAACTGCTTTGAAGGGGTCGAGAATCACTATTAATGCAATTTTTATGAGAGTTTAATGTTGTATTTGAAATAATCACTCTGGCAGGTGTGATGCTTGTCAGGGAATTTGTTAAAAAGTCTAGAGGGAGTTCCATAAAACATTTCACAGAGGACCTATTTAAAAAATGTAGCAGATTTTAATACTTACAGCCTAACAAAGTAGATTTAAAAAAGAAGTCTATCTACAGTGGTGGAAATAGGACTTTTGAAGTACAGATACAGAAAGAAATAAGCAAGGAGGCAAATAAAAGTCCCAGCTTGCTGCTGCTCCATCCTGTTTCCCAGCCATGGAAAGTGCTGGTTTTCATCTTCCATGTGCCAGGATGATGTCCTGGCACGTATCAGTCAACTTTAGGCACTCTCTGTGCATATTTTGCCTTTGTGCAGGGAATTCATGCAGCCCAATTTCCTTTTCAAACTTGCTTATCCCTCATTGTACAGTTCTCTCCAAAAAAAACACCAAACAAGTTTTGACGGCTTCACCATCTGTCAGATCCAGAGGGTATGACCAACTTAATGAGTCAGCGACTGAATTCCTCCCAGTCTGTTTCCAGTTTCATTTGCAACCTCAGATAAAGCACTTCTGTATAGTGTTCTGCTCAGAGGCAATGCAATGTCAGGGCTGACAGCAAAGCCAGCTTTTAACCTGCTGCTTAAAACATATGGCTTCCACTTCTTGGGACTTTAATTTGACGGTTAGATTTTGCTTTGATGAGGTGAGAGCTTACAAAGTAGTGAACTCATGCTGGGTCAGCTGTTACTTTTCTAGGAATGCAGAATAGCGTGTAGTCATACATAAGCCTAAAAGCCTTTCCAATTTGTTTTTTGGTTTTATTTCATTAAATGATGGACAACTGATATACCTGTCTTATGTAATCTGTAGAAGTATTTGGTTTAGAAGTATTGTCCGCCTTTCAGAGAAATGGACTCTCATAAATCAAATTTGTTTAGTGAATAATGGAATTAAGGGGGTTTGGACTAAAACTGATGGTTTTGCATGTGGTTGTCTTCTTCCTGTGTGTGTCTTTCATATATATCAGACGCTAGGTGTTGGAAGAGAAGGTTACTCTCTGATCCCCGGAATCTGAGCTGACTGAAACATGACCTGTTGTTCTTCTGGGCCCATCTGCAGCACTGAAGGTTTCTGTTTGGCAGACAGACAAACAGCTTTGTGTTGACAGGTGTTTGTTTGAAGATACGGTGTTTCAAGAGCAGTGTTTCCCTGGTAACTTGTGGGTAGTGTTGTGCCAAGTCCTTGATTTTTATGCTGCCAGGTGTTGTAACTAAGTAATTGTAACTTTTACAGGGTAATAATGACTTGATAAGGATTGTAACCTGGCAAACCATCTTTTCAAGTACGTGAATGTAAAAATTCCAAACTGTACAATAATAAAAGTCCAAATAAAATTCTAAATTGTACAATAATAGAAGTCCAAATAAAATTCCAAATTGTACAATAATAAAAGTCTTTCCCACCCCTCTGTTTTGCACTGCCACTGGCTTTCAGCACGTGCTGGGCCCCGGTTTTTAAGGCAGTGCATCAAAATGGGCTGCCCAAATCTCACCGCTGGTCGCCTGCACACAGGTTAGTGCACAGCTGTCAGTTTAATGGCTGCAGACCCACTCRGGGCACACTTGGATTTAGCAGCATGCTCTCACACATGTTGCTGCTGACTCTGTCAGAGACTCTGTTTCAGTCAAATCTCGCTAGATCTTTCTTTTGACAGCCAAAAGCAGAAAGGAACTGTTCTCCTGCCAAAAATCGAGTCCCTGCTCTAAAGCACGAAAAAGCTGGAGATCTTAAAAATAGAGAGAAAAATTTAACTTCAAAAAACACGTGTTTCTTACAATTGCATTTTCAATGGGTCTGAAGTGGGTTTGCTGGAATTCATATATTTAGCATGTGAGAGAGAGCAATTATGCAAAATGTGAGCTCAAATGATTACTTTAGTAAAGTTACCTGGGATTAAAACAGCATGCGGTGTGAAGTCTTAGGCAACCCTAGCTGTACTGCTGCCAGCTCTGCCTGTCAGGCAAGAAATGTGTCATCCCACAGTTTTGTCAGCTTCTGTCTGCAGTCACCACCATCCACGCCCTTTTCCAGTGCTAATACTGTAACTCTTCCTACTTGTTACGCAATTCATCTCTTAACACTTGACCAGTAGGATTAAATGCATGGTGTTGGGAGGTTCCTTACTAGTAAGTTCTGACGTTACTTTCATTTTGAAAGGATTTTACAGAGGAGGTCAATAGTGTTGTCCCAGTTTACAGATTCAGATAACCAAGGTAGAAGGTAAACAATTGGCTAAAAGCCACCCTGCAGGCCAGGACAGCCAGGAATTAAAGTGCCATGTAGCAGCGTCCAATTGAGGAGAGCTTGTGTATATGAAGGGCGACTTTTGTTGGGATATTGGAGTAGGGTCTAATCAGGATCTGTACGTATAAAGGAGAGCCCAGAGCAAACACTGGAAGGATTACAAACAACTAAAACTGCACTGAGAGCTAAGAGATAGATACATTCAGATAAATGAACAAAACGACTCCGTCAAGGTAGTGAAAATGGCTGGAGAAGGAATGTTATACAGGGATCAGAAAAGTATGGAATGTATCTGAAAGTGTCTTCTTTCCAAAGAGACCAAACAATGTTGCGAGAATAGGATGAACTTTGGAACAAAAGGAAGTTTTAAGGCAATACACAGCTTATTTAAAATTGTTTCTGGTGTTAAATTCCTATTTACAGTTCCTGTTTTCCTTTTTTAAACTAGAGTGTTCCTTATAGTCCCAACCTTATATTACCAATACATATTCACAAACTCAGCAACCTGATGTGATCCAGGATCAGGGTTTTTGTCTTGTCACAGGGCAGAAATACTTTTCTTATAAAATGGTACCTAACCGTATTCCTTGGCACACTGATAATGTATAATTCTGTGTAGAGAAAAGGTTTCTGAACCTTGAGAACTACATGCAAACTTAACTTGTAAGAAAAGGTTTTGGCATTACTACCAGTGCTTTTCCAAGGTTTCAGACATTATATAAGCTGTTACTAGAAACTATTTGCTGATCTTTTTTGCATATTCAGCTAGGTGATTTCCCTGAACCCAATGCAGTGGTATTTCTCAACTTATATAGCAACTCTGTTTGTGGTAAAATAATGTGAGTATCAGAGCAGGTTGCTTATCAGAGTTTAAGGCATCATAACACTAACGAACAAGAAATTAGTTTAGGAGCCTAAAAACACAAGAGGTTGTACACCGTGTTGCTAAATCCCACATGAGGCTAAAGCCCTCATGCCTACCCCCACAGCACTGACTGAGATGGGAGGAATTCTTGGTTTGGGGATTTGCTCCTTGTATTATTCTCTTTTTTAATGCAACCACGGTTTCATGTAAAGAATATAACCAGCACTGACAAGGCTGGACCTTCTTCTGCCACTGAGTCAGATCCTTTTCTGCCCCACTGTCTGTCTAGCCCCATGGCTCTTACATTCTTGTCTGCACAGCAACCCAATTTCCTTTAAGAACCCATCTTTTCCCCATTTAACCTACGATCTTCTGGAGAGGTGTGAGAGAGATTTAAACCCTCCTGGGATGAAACAAATCTGTGATTTGGGCCTCCCACTTCCTGGGTGAGCCTATCAACCATTAGGCTATCACACAAAAGACCTACAGCATCTCACTGTGCATCTTAGCTGGGCTGAAGTCCCCAGGAGATTTAGGCACTCATCCACCTGCTTCTGAGTGCCAACGAAGAGACAGGAGCTAACTCCCAGCTCTTCAGGCCTGGGGGAGTTCTGGGCACATGCACAAAGCGCTCGGTACTTTTCTGGAAGACATTTTCTGATGTATGCCATGTATCAACAATACAAAAGCAGTAAAATTCTGTAATTATTCCTGCTCTCTGCTGAAACACAAAAAATTGAGTTTCTTAAAGCTGGACCAGTTCTTTGATCTAGTCCACAACACCACCGTGCAAACACACCTTAAAGGAAAGAATGAGGCAGTGCTGTGAATCTAAACAGTGTTTCAATTAAACATTTAATCTCTTGAAAGCATAACGTCATGCCTAAAATCCACCCAAATCCTTCTTTGGATCTGACCCCCCTGTCTTAGATTACTATCATACATACTACATTTTGCATTACTGTGAAATCATTTATAAGTCAGCTCTTATCATGAAATCCAGTACTACAGAGAGATGATCACAAAATGAAAATCTACACACAAACCAAACAAATCCTCCCTCTTTCTCATGAAGTCAGTCTTTAGTGTAGCACATCCTGCAGCTGAACTTCTTTGTTGTGTTTCTTCAGGGAATCCTTTTAAGAGATAAGCTTGACAGCATGATCTGATGAGAAATTATGTCTGTCTGTGATTGTGTTGGGCCAGCAATAGAAAAAAATAAGCTTTTTGTTAGCTCTCTTGAGTCTCTATTAACTGTAACACACAGAATGCCTCCAGCTTCTGAGATGGCTGTTAAAAAGACAGGTTCTTTTTGTGACAGCCGGCTCTTGTGACAATATTCTGTGAAAGCATTCCTTCTAGCTGGCTAGGGATTTGGTGTGAATATTTTCCGTTTAATGCACTGTGTCCCACATTTTTTATTTGGGGCTTACATATAAAAAGTATTGAGTGCTGTGCTTGTCGGGCAAGTCTGGAGGCTTCTGGAACATTACAGATCTCTCTCCTGATGGCGCTGTAGAAATGTAAGCCAGTCTGCTTGTGGACAGCTGCCAGACCTGAGGGGACAGTTTCTTGTAGCACAACATAACTTCATTCCTGATGCTACAACCTGGAACTGTTTGCCTGGATCTTGCTCTAGTGCTGGGTCGGGCCCCAACGGTCTGTACAGGATTAAGGAATGCTCTGTGCCAATCACACCATATTATCCAAATCTTGATTAAAAACAACTGAATGTTAACATGTGTTTAATTTTCACCTAGTTCAGGCTTCTCACATGCTCAAACATGGAAGCTGACCTACTGTATTTATAAATCCACTGCCACATCCAGTCACTAACTGGTTTAACTACATAGACGTTATAATTCATTATGAATTATCATTCATTTTAGTCGCCACAGCTCACTATTTTATTTAGTCAGTGTTATCTGGACCACAGAGTATCAGCATTTCACAGCTTTCTTTGAGGCAGAGGCAAATCACCAAAGAGGCTGTGTGCAGCTAGCCACATTGGAATTTGCTCCCTCTTCTAATTTTTAAATTCATGTGGCTATGACTAGTACTGCTCACAAGGTGTGGGGTGAGAATAACTGATCCAATTAACTACCGAAATTCTCCATCTACTGGCTGGCCTCATTATGAGGACCTTTACAGAAGACAGTCAAGTCAGTAGGAAAATTTTAATACGTGCCATTAGATCAGGGCTTAGAAGTGAGGCACAAATGATAATATTCTGATGCGACTTCTTTTTTCCACAATACTTGCACCGCACCTGCAGGACTCTTCGTGTACATCGGCCGGCACGGGCTCCCCCCACCTCCCGAGGCAACAGGCGTTTCTCTCTCCCGCACTCGCCACCAGGAGGCCCCGCTCTCCCGCCAACCGCTGACAGGAGTCCCCCGGGCTCTGCCCGGACCGGATCTTCGTCCTCATCCTGGTGAAAATCTCAAACAAAAATGCTTAAAGATGGAATTATCAAAACGCTATATACTCTACTTTATGTATAAATACGAGAGCAAGCTCCAAACTTTTCTTCTATACGGTAACAAACTCTGAACAACTGGTCGAAAATTTCCCTTTGACACCCAGCACTTCAGAAGATTACAAACGCGAACGTTAAATGCCGTCTTTCTTCAAGCGATTCAGTTATCAAATTGTGTTTTTTACGAACGTCAGCCGCTTGGACGGAGCGCTGAGCCGCGCAGGGAGGCGGTCGAAGAGCCCGCCCGAGGCGGGAGAGGCGTGCAGCCCCTTCCGCCCCGCACAGGCGGGGGCTGCCCATCAGGAACACCCCCAGCCCCAGCTCCACCACGCCGGCGGGCTATGGGAGCTGCCCGCCGGGCTTGCGGGGCGGCTCTGGCGGTGCCTGCGCGGCGCCCACCCGCCCAGGGCTTGCTTGCTTGCTTCCTTCCTTCCCTCCCTCCTTCTCGCGGCGCCTCTAAGCCCGGCGCGCCAGCCCCGCCGCTTGCCAGCRCCTCTCCTGGGGGGGAGCGGGCGGGGTCGGCGGCGTCGCGATGCTCAGTCCGCAGGCGCTGCGGGCTGCGCCTGCGTAGTAGTGCGCGCCACGGCGGAGCAGGGGGGGCGGCCGGGCCCGCCCCCTGGCGCCCGCCGAGCCGCGCTCGCCGCTGTTCCCGCCCGCCTCCACCTCCAGCTCCGCCTGGGCGCTGGGAGCGGCGGCCGCGGCGGGCAACTTCCTCTCAAGTCTGTCCGGTGGCGGGGGGGACTATGCGACCCGGCTGAGCGCGGCCCGAGAGGGGCGGGCGGCGCGAGGACAGGCGGCGCCAGCAGCAGCAGCAGCAGCAGCCCCGCCGCCGTAGCCAGAGTCGCCCGGCAGCCGCCCGCCTCAGACCCCTGCCCTCCCCCGGCCGGGGCAGGAGCCGCCGCGGCTGTCCCATGTCCCGCAAGGCCAGCGACAATGTGGAGTACACGCTGCGGAGCCTGAGCAACCTGATGGGCGAGAAGCGGCGGCGGCAGGCGGACGGGTCCGCCGGCTCGGGCGCGGCGGCGGCGGGCGAGCGGAGCCTCATCGCCGCCGAGTCGTGCTCCAGCCTCAACAGCGCGGCGTCGGGCGGCGAGCTGGAGCGGGCGGCGCGGCGGCAGTTCCAGCAGGACGAGACCCCCGGCTTCGTCTACGTGGTGTCGGTCTTCTCCGCCCTGGGGGGCTTCCTCTTCGGCTACGACACCGGCGTGGTGTCGGGGGCCCTGCTCCTCCTCAAGAGGGAGCTCAACCTGGACGCCCTTTGGCAGGAGCTGCTCGTCTCTGGCACGGTGGGCGCCGCCGCCCTCTCCGCCCTGGCCGGCGGCGTCCTCAACGGGCTGTGCGGACGGCGGCCCTGCATCCTGCTGGCCAGCGGCCTCTTCACGGCGGGGGCCGGCGTGCTGGCCGCCGCCCGCGACAAGGAGACCCTGCTGGGGGGACGCGTGGTGGTGGGGCTGGGCATCGGTGAGTGCCGCGCCGCCCCGCCGGGCTCCCCTCCCGGCTGCTGCAGCACGACCCCCCCCCCCCCCCCCCCCGGCCCGAGTCCGGCCTGCTCCCGGGGGGACCCCAGCTCTTGCCCCGGCGGGGGAAGAGCTACCCCGGGAGGCAGCTTTAACCGAGCCTAAAATCCGCGCGTCCCTAACCCGTTTATGTAAGGCAGCCCGCAAACAAAAGGCGAACATTGGCCCGTGGGGTTTGAAGTGCTCGGCTGCTGGCGGGGGAAATGCGTAACTGAGCTGAAGTCAGGAGAGGGGTCTGCCGGCGATCTCGGCGGGTGTGGAAAAGGAGAGTGTGTGTGCYTGCCCGCGTCGTTTTTACTTATAGGTGGTGTAGTCCTAGCCCGTTTTGGGGGGAGTTGTCTGGTTTCTGTACGAGAAGAATGGTCTCACATCCTTTCTGCAAATTCATCTTTAGGGTGGTCTATCAGTGTCAACAGCTCACACCGTAAGCTTTGCATTTGAGGGGGTTCTGGGAAGTCAGGAGCGAGGAGGAGATCACGCCTGTCTTTCTGAACTGTAAATACCTCTCTTTTTGTTCCCTGCACAGCTTTGTTTTTCACTGGGCAGTAAAGGAATGCTTTTGGGACAAAATGAGGTAGTAATCTCTCTGGTCAAATGAGATGACACTTGATTTGGAAGGCTTTGGATTTCATTAATAGCATCCTGCGGAACTGAACATCAATTGCTGGTCTTCGGCTGCCTTCCTATATGCGTTGCATAACTTGCAAGCAGTAGGTTCTGGCAAAACTTCATAGTTGTCCCAAAGAACTTGAAGTGATGAGTGTTTCCTCTAAACTTTGAGTCGGGTTTCTGTGCCAACTATATCCTAAATATCCCCAGAATTTTGGTTGCTCTTCAGCTTCAGCTGCCATCCTGTCAGGCAGTAATTTGAATTATACTCATCATCCAAGATGGGCTGTATGAGGTTATTCAGAGTCCTTGGACTATAGTACATACAAAAAAAAAGAAAAAAAAAAAGTAGTAAATCTTTCTTACTGTGATCTTGCAACCCTTCCTATCTAAAAGCATGAGGACAAATTGAGAATTAGACTTGTCTTCCTCTAAATAGCAAAGTTCTGTTTCTTAGCCGCTGAAAAATTTTTTTAATTCTCTGGCTTGTTATAGACACACTTGCTGTGATGCCATTCGTGGTCTTATTAAGGGAAAAAGTTAGTGAGTCATAATAAGGGCTGTCAGAAATAAAGTGGACTCCATCCTTGAAAGGGCTCATGCTGGTTTTCCTGTACAATAAGGGCCATCTTCTTCAGGTTGCAGTTTTCCTACCCTGAGTTGGGTGGTTGTTTTTTATTTTTTAAATGCTACCTCTCTGTTTTTTTTTTTATCAAGACTTCAGACTGCAGAATGTTAATAACATTTGTTATAATGTTCATGAGACAAGAAAACTAAATTTGACTATGAGGTGGCAGAACAGGTATTTTGATGGCAATATGTAGTACATGTGCTTAGTGGTAGATACTAAAARTATCAAATTTGATGTCTTTTTGTGTTTGTAAAGCTTCTCATGTTCTTTGACTGTAACTGGTTACATTGACAACTTCAGGGGGAAGAGAGCAGAAAGGGATGGATGGTTTGTGTGACTCTTGTGTATGTGTGTCTTGTAGAGAGATACGTAGGCATGTTGGAATTGCCTTACAGTGGTGCAAGTAAATGACATTGGCATTGTCAGAGGGATATGAGACTTGGGGCTTAATATAATTAATATATAAAACACAGAAATGGAAACTGGGAGCTGGGGCTTGTTCTTTCGTACAGCTGTAGATCTCTTGTGTGGTCTGGGGAGAGAGATCTCTGGCCTCTTTCCACATYGGGGACAGAGATGGTGGTTCTGCTGGGGCTCTGGAGAGCTGAAGTAAGGACTGAGAAATGTTCTGAGGATTTTGGAGCACAAAGACACTAATTTATATTTTTTAAATATGCTATTTTCTCCTTTTTATCAAAGGTTGCTCTTCTTTATGTGATGGAGCTTATGGCCAGAAACAAAGCATTGTCTTAAATTGCTGTGACTGAAGCATCACAAGAGACTCCAAGAATTGCAGAGTCCAATCCTAACAAGGTTTATTTTACAAAAGAAAAAAATGTTGTGGTTCAAAACTGTTCTCATACAGCAGACTGCAACAATCTCTACATTAAATCCCCCACCAGAGGGAGCCTGGATAATTTCATGAAGGCATGAGAAATTGGTGGAACTTTTAACCAGTTTCTTCCCTTTCTTCTCTTGGAGCCCTCTGACTATCATTTTACTGCCCACAGTGAGCAAGAACTTCCTAGCGTTGGTGTAAGGAGGACGCTCAGTAATGTGACGCTTCAGTGACGGTGTGAACTGCTGAAATGTAAGGGTGCGATGGTGTAGYGTTATGAAATGCTTTCCTACCTGCAAACCAGTAAAAACTTCTTAACTATGTACAATTTTATACATTTTTGAGGTCTCTTTAATGTAGCGCTCTGCCAATTGCACATCAAGAGATCTACTCCAGAAATATGTGTTTGCTTGCATTTAATAAATGAATTACTGTGTTATTTAATAAATGAATTACTGTGTTATGGGCAGTATTGTGGTGCTGTAAAAGCAGATGCAGTGATGGTTACCTATGAGATTTCGTTCCGCCCTTGCTGGTGCAGGGCAGATCTCTGTTAATTGTGTCCGTGTGAGAAAACAGCCATTTTTCTCATGACTGTGATTTATAAAGGGCTACAGTTAAACTTCCAAGGATGAAAAACCCAGGATATATGCTGAAATGAGGAACATCTCTCACTTGTCTGTCTTGTCCGTTTCTTACCATTTTCCGTAGAGCTGTTTTGAGATAGAAAAACTCTCCTTTTCTCCCCAGCAATTACAGAAGGAGATGTTTCTGGAAAATAAAGGCCTTCTCTCAAGGACAAGCCAAAGTCCTCTTTTATTGCAAACGTTGAATAGATTTTTATGGTTGGAAACAGTTATGTTCCCCTTCCCCCCCTTCCCTCCAGTGTAAATACAAAATATAGGGCATGCAAAAAAAAGGAAACCATGTTCAGCATGAGCTTAGAATATGCTTAGATGTTTTTAGGTCTGAATTTCTAAATAGATAGTTCATGACAACTTCAGGCAAAATGGCTTAAGAACAAGGTTATGGCCATCACTCCCTCCCCCATGCCCGCCCCTTCCCGAGCAGCTCTGGTGTCCCTGACTCTTCAGGAATTTGGCTGAGCCTGGTGTCAGGAATGCAATRTTCGGACAGGTATTCGTTACAGCAAACGTGGGCAAAACTCAAACATTTAGGAAATTGGATTGCATGTGCTCAATAGCGCTTTGTATGAGCTTAGCTAGGAAAAACATCATTGGTGCAAAGCATATTTGGACCTTTCGCATCTGGTAATGCTAAAGGCCATAGCCTGTTGCTGAAGGGTGACCAACCACACTTGGCGTGGGATTGAGGGTCAACATAGACTTGCCTTGTGTTGGCTGCTGTAGTTTGCATGCTTGGCAGGAAAGCCAGGTTCTTCACTTGGCTCATCTTTGGTCTGTCCTACCGAAGTCTGAGGACAGGCTAGAACTGAAACACCAAAGGTTAGAACTAGGCATGGCCATAGACGAGAGCTAATTCTATTGAAAACCTGCTGCTGTGAAAAGGGAGGTGGAGAGTGAGTAGAGTAAGCACTGGGACTGAATGTAATAGAGACTGGAAAGGATAATAATAAATAGCTATGTTTGCGAAGTCACTTCTTTCTTAGACCGTAATCAGTCCAATGTCCTAATTTTACAATCACTTTGTTGTCTGAACCCATTGGCCAGATGTGTTTCTTCGGCTTGCCAGTCTGCAGTGGGAGAAGTTTATCCTTCTGTCATCTGAGGATGCTGAAGGTTTTAAGCCTGCAGCTGATGTACGCGGGTGTTGGCCTGGTGTTTCAGGTAGTGTGCTGTTCAGATCACTTTTTCAAGAACATTTATGTACCAGCTGTGGAAGGAAAGCTGTTTGAGCTACGCAGAGTTCAGGAAGTGACAGAATTAAGCTTACTCGTGCAGAGTTGATCTCTATCTTAATGTACAATCATTAGCTGGATGATTAGATTCTCATGTCTTGTTCAGCATGCAGAATAGATGGTGCTCAATTAATGATCAGCTCTTCAGTGTTTTGTTTTCTTACTCAATGTGTGGCTTAGGCATTACTTAATGCACGCACTACCCAGGCCCTTGTGAAAGCAGAGTTACTTCTTAGGACTACTGTGTGTGCATGCACTCTGTTACTAGGTCTGCAATGCAATGGAGGCCTGACTGGTTAGGTGCCTTGTCCTCTCTCTGACCCCTGTCTTTGCTGGTATGTGATGTATCTTCACAATGTGAGCCTACTGCTCAGTGCTTGCTTTGTACTCAAAATGTCTGTAGTATTTTTTTTTAAAGGCTGTATTTGAATGTGACATATGTAGTGTTCCTGGTAGCATCTTTTTACTGCATATGTAGGTCATATTCTGATCAGAGGAAACAAGATTGTACACAGAATTAGGCAGGGGTGAAAAGCACTGGCATATGGTTTAGGGCTCCCCTGGTGGGACTGGCTTCTACTGACAGTAAGGACCAGTAACAAATAACAAAAATAACCAAATTTAACCGAAGGACTTGCATCATGTAGTACCAGCTCTGTATTATCTTTACAGTGGTTAAGTGAAAGTCCACCGTATCAGCTGGACTACCATGTATGCTGTGAAAATATTGGAAAATAACCAGTATGACCTGTTGCCTATTAAAGATGAGGATATGTGTGCTGGGTTTGGTTTTTTTTTTTAGTGTACTACTTTATTTAGCTTTTTCAGGTGCTGTGTATTTTTATCTTGGAAAAAATTACAGATTCATCTCCTTCCCCCCTAACCCCCCCCATGGGAAGCTCTAAAACTTCAGTCTGTTTTTAAAGTGAGTGTCCACCAGAGCTTTTTAAAGGAGTTTATACCTTAGTACGTTTTGGAGGGGAAAGTCACCCTCAGGCCCCAAATATGCTGTGCTGCTTCTGGCAGCTACTTGTAATTTTCAGTCCAGAGATTCATAGGCTATTTTTTCCTCCAGAGACAGTGGTTTGTTAGTATAAGCTTGCAGTAGGGATGAAGGGAATGGAGAGACAAATAGCCACGTTGTTGGAATCGACTCTTGTACTGCCACTGACCAGAGATGCTCACCCAGGTTTCCAGGATCTATAGCTACTGACGTTACTGTGTGCTCAGGGTTGGATCTCTGCATCTTAAGAGCTTAAATCTGTTCTTGTGCAAAAGCATCTGGGAGGATGCATTAGCTTCTGACTGGAGCTGTAATCTTGCATGGTACCAGGAGTACACTAAGATGAAAAACTGTATCTTTTGAAGTCCTCTAATTTTGTGTGCATTGGACAGGATACACAGTGCTATGGTCAGTTCACTGTCATGTCAACAAGCACTGACTCCATTATTGTTTTGTCTGATGGTACAATACAAAAAGATCATATGTAAATATTGCTACCTTTGGCAAATATTTAGTGACCATTTCAGAATAAAGTGTTAAGCACACAGAGTTACATCTAAGAGAAGTTTTGGACTTTTGATTCTTCTGGAAACTGTTTAAAGTCATAAGGGTGGTGTTTCCTTTTTTTTTTTTGTTTTGGTTTGATTTTTTTTACCTTTTTTTTTGGGCTTTTTGCTGCTGTTTTTGTTTAACTTAAAAAAAAAAAAATGCCCGTAGTTCATAAACCTTGAAGTTGATTTTCTGTCTCTAAAACATGGGAATCTTGTAAAATAGTTTTCCCTGTACTTGATCAAACTGTTCTATCAAAACATACTTCCTGTTGTATTTTAAGTATTTTTGTTCATTTTGGAAAAAATACAATGCATCCAGTTCATGTGTGACATGAAATTGAAACTTTTATGATCCTCTTACTCCTTGTAAAAAGGCAACTTGAAGGAAGCTTGCAGTGTTAAACACAAGTGTTTCCTTACCCATCTTGAAAAATTCATGTGGGCACCATAGGCGGGCTTATTTTCAAAATGCTTTGTTTGCTACAGGAACAAGAGACCAGTGGCATCCACTTACCATGACGTTAAAAATAGCAAATTGTTCAGCTGGAACTCTTGGATTTGAGTGACTTGTTTGGCTGAAGCTTATACCAGTCCCATCAGCGGAGTTGCAAGGCTGGACATCTGTCCAAGCAGCAGATTCGAAGTGCTAGCCACTGTCTCCTGCCGTGCACTGTCAGAATATGCACTTAATTTTTATTCTAAGCATACTAGTATGTACTTTGCCAGTTGTATCCTGAGAAGCAGTGAAAAAAGTAAAAACACTGAAAGTAGATGCTGAAAAGAAGGGGGGTTTTAAATTATTTTTTTCCTTATCTCATTATTAGTAGACTTCAAGATAATTAATTACAGCAGCTGTATGCTCTTAAGTGGGTTTTTATAGAATATATTGTATTTCTAAATACATTAATTTCTTTTGAAATGTAGTATTTTAGGAATCTTGGGGATTATTCTATGAAAGTATGGTAAGCTTTTGGATTGCAAATCCTACGGAAGTTCTGAAAATTGATGATTTCTACTTAAGATGGCTGGACTCAAACCAGGTGACTGTGCCTGTGCTGTGCGCTGGTACCTCGGAGGTATAATGGGCCCGATGGATAGCTTTGTTTGCAAAATTGTTTTACGGGTCTTCATTGGTGAAGAATTGAGTTTTCTTATCTGACCTGTGCAATCAGTGTTGCTGGTGTGAAGCTTGTGAAGAGGCTGGGTCGGGTGGGACAGCCTTTGGAGCTGCTGAAAGCCTAAAACCAGTGACCACTGAAAATCAGGGGAGCAGAGTTCTCCCTTTGGTTTCTTTTTGCAATGATTATGCCTGCGAACAAATAGCAAGAGAAGCAGTTATTAAATAGGTTGTAGAGATCTTGTGCAGCACAGCTCTGGATGAGTGTGTAGTCATTTCACTGCTTTAACTAAACTATCTTTCTGTAGGTCTTATGATGCAACTTGAATGGAAACTCTTCTGAAATGTATTTTGCTTATGATAATTGAAGAAACGAAGCTTTAAAAAACACACGTGCCTGTTCTTTCTGTTTCTGATTTTCCTCTGATTTTTTGGAGGTTTTAGACGTGGTTTTATTAAGGATTTATTCAAAGCAAATGCCTGTTCTGAAGGTGAATTTTTCATAGGTTGTTTCTCATTTTGACTGTTTATATACCCAGTCACCAAAGTTGGGTTTCTTAGCTCAGGGAGTCTGTCCCTTCTTCCTTCGCGAGTCCCTTACAGACGTGCTGCCTGCGTGGATGAAATGTCATGCTGTGACTTCGGAGCCCCCCACGCGTCTGGCTGGCCGTGGATAGGCCACGGCATGCTTTCAGCCATGGTGTTAACAAATGTGTTTCCACCTCCCCCTTGGTTCGGTCTCTTATTTGGCTAAATAGCAAGGGTGCCTGCCTCTTCTGCAATTGGGGACAGACTTCTTTCTCGTGTTCCTCCCCTTCAAGCAGCAAATCCTTGTTTGAAGTCCCATGCATGCCCTAGGGATTGCTCCTGGGTTGACTTTGCTGGGAGTTCAGCCATCTCTTCTTGCGGCTGTTTTGGTAGTGGGCTCAGACACTGAAGCAGTTGTGTGGATTTAAAAAAAAAAAAAAAAGAAAAAGTGTATGCTTATTGATACATGCAACTTTTTACCTTGGGCTTGTCCTTTAGTCATCCCTCAGGGGTCTTCTCCCCCCTCCCTTAGAGATGGGTCTTCCAGTTGTGTATCTTCAGGAGCTGTCACCCCAGCTTCTCTACTTGCACTTTTCTTCCCCCCCTCCCTGATTTTTCCAGTGTAATTCAGCAAGGGAGCAGCTATCTGGAGGAGGTTTGCCCTCTGTGGCTAATCTGAAAGGCTTCTTGGTTCTCATTAGAGCTGATGTTTTCCAGAAGCACCTGGCACCGACCTTGGGGCTTGTCCATTGCTAGTGTTTTACATCAACGAGTGCATTCTACTTCAGCTCCTCATGAGGCAATTTCAAGGCAAAAAAAATTTCCAGGCAGTGTGGAAAATCCCGGTGATACCTGATGCTTTTAGCACATGGGCTGGCAGGCACTCTGCAAGGCTGAACAGTCTTAAGGGAGAAGTGGGGTTTCCCTGGGAGGCAATTGCTTCAGGCCTCAAATGTAGAACTTTCTGGTCTCTTTTCAACACCGTGTATTTGGGAAGGTCTGAGTTTTCACAGGTCTCATGCCAACTGGTAGCATTGAGGAGCTCTCTGATCTAATCAACAGCCAGCCAAGCACTTACAGCTGCATGCTCAATTGTCTCTGAGGCAGTAATGAAGTGATTGTTGATCTCCAGATGATAGGCACAAAACCAGAAGATGCCAGAAATGGTGGAGGACCTGCTGTGTAAACAAAAACAAATATCCAAAATTAGATTCACCTGGCAATCACCCATATTTTCGTAGTCTAGACAAAATTAAATAGTTTTAGAAACCTGTACCATAAGTGGGAGCCCTAAAGCAAGAGTTTTCCAGCCTTTTCCCAGAAGTGGGAGTTTCTGCAGGCTAACCTTTTCTGTCTTGGACAGAAACAAGGAGTAACAGCCCTTCTGTTTCCCTTTTCTTTTGGTCAGGAGCCTCATGTGCATGGTTTTCTCCACTGTTGCTTCTCTTGCAAGCTTTCAGGCAAGCAAAACCAATAATTGTGGTTTTAATGTGTCTATGGACATAATCACTTTGGGAAAAGAAGATTATTTTCCAGCAGCTGGAAGGAAGTATTAGGGATGTCTTTGTGTTTAGCCACAGCTCTTCTACTTTCCTGTTGTACTCTGGAAACCCGGGGGAATGCGTTCCAAGTTGGAAAGAGCAGAAGAGCCTGCCTGGTGTTACACACATTGTATTGCCCATGCTGTGGGGCGTGTGGTCTTGTAAATTGGGAACGTGTTCCAGTGAGTGCTGCTCTGAGAGAAACATCTACTGAAGTGATCACTGGCATGTGCCAATGGAAGAAGGTCTTTAATTTCTGATTGCTCTTAAGAAATTCTCTCCTGTTCCTTCTCCCAAATACTTGTTCTGTGCCAGAACGGCATAGAACCCTACAAAGCCATGAACAATCTACCTTGCTTAGAACTTCTGATAGTTTTCCAGGTATATTTTTGTAGTTTTAGCACTCCTACTCTTGGTTCACCAGATAAGACCTTTGAACTTAGGCCCACTTGAAGGCACCAACAATTTGAAATTTAAATCCATCTTGAACTGATTGCACCCCTAATGGATAGGTGGATGTAGGATTTTTGGGTTGGTTTTTTTTTTTTTTTCCCCCCAACCTGTAGGTTGTTCCTGTCTGACTGTCTTCTTTTCTTCATGTTGACACAGTCATAAAACATGAAGGTGACCTTAAGTAAGTGTCATTAAATGACTTCATGTTCTTACGACTGATACATTACTATCAGAGCAGTGCTGTCATTTGTAAGCTATCAATCACATTTATTGTAATCAAATAGAAAAAAAAAGTTAGGTATTGGTAGTATTTGAAAACAATAGTAGTAATCTTGATTTGTGCCCTGCTCTGAACTGCCTTCTGCAGTTTAGCCAGGTCCTGCTGTGGCATCTGTCCCACTTCCAAGGGCGAGAGAGCAGCAGAGCTACAGGTATTCCTCCTTTTCCCTAGTGCAGTACCAGAGCAGAGCTGCTGTGCCCAGAGGAGCAGAGGAGCACTAGTGCCATCCTGTTCCCATGCCATGTGATGCAGTTCAGCCTCCAAAGCAAGACCAGACCAGCTGGTGGAAACAGGGAGCTCCTGTTCCCATCCCTCTGTGTTTCCTCCCCTAAACTACCATTGATTCTTGTCCAAAGCATGTAATAGTACTACGATACTTGGTAGTTGTCTATGATTCTGTGGTTTTTTTAAGCAATATTATGAAAGATTCAAACTATGGCCCATTACTTTTTTACAGCTCTAATCCTGGAGGAACTGGCAGTACCTAACCTGGAGAAAATACAGTTGTTGATTTACTGTCTCTTCAGCTGCATGTTCAGAAATGGATAAGCAGTCAGGATTCAGTAATTTCTTTAAGGAAGAGTTAGATGATCCTGATGCTGAAGACAGCTACCTTGTGAGCATGTTGCAGTTTTCTCTTGTGCTGCTGAACTGGCAGTTGTAGCATAGGCTTCACATTCCGCCATTCAACAGCAAAAATTATCAGGGAATTATGGAAGAAGAAAAAAAAAGCCACTATCTTAAAGGTGCCCAGAGAAAGTTGGAAGCAAAATCTGTGTATTGAAGCTAATAAATATACTTATTCATGAGCTTTTTATAGGAAAAGTGGCAGGTAACTAGATATATTGATGAAAGCTATGACAATGAGTCTGGAGCAACTTCAGAAGTCTAGAAAGATAACTGAAGCACAGAGCCTACATGAGGTGTTTGAGGCAGGGAATGTTTTTGCTGCCTGTTTGAACACCTAACTGGAGTGCAGTTGGGAACAGAGAGACTTGGGAGCCTAAGTTCTAGTATAGTTGATGGAGGATGGTATATCAGGATCCCAAAATCAGATGCCACAAGTCAGAGCTAGTACTCCTTTGGAATCTACTTGTCCAACGTGTGCTAGTAGGAGAGAAACACTGCTTCTTATGGTATTTTTTGTGTGATTAAGGTTCTGGTCAATGTGCTATATTTGTTATTCCTAGCTGTATTAGGACTTACTCTGCCTAACTGTTATTTTGAACTTAATTTTCTGTTTGTAGCTGCCCACCTAGGAAGTTTTGTTTGATCTGTGAGGTTAAGGAGATAAAATCAAAGGGTCTTGCCATTAAGTACTTGCTCTCTTGATTTGGTTGGTTAATTTTTTTAGGGTTGTTGGTTGGAGCTATGATGGATCCTGGGGAGAGTCTAACATCTGAGAAAGGCAGTGTGGTAACAGATGAACTAGAGCACGGTGAGCATGGAGGAAGTACTGGTTAAGACCAAAGCTGTGTGTACTTTAAGCATACACCTCAGCAAATGTTTGCATATAAGTGACCGTTTTTGTTTATTTACAGGTCCTTGATTATTGGACTGTTGAGGTCAGTAGTAGCTATGTCAGCACAGAAATGGGGAATTTGCCTGAGGGGAAAAGGTAAGTCTGGTTTTATTCACTATGGAGTTCAGCAGCTAAGTCTTTTGCCTCATAGCCTCCCTGCTTCTGCATTAATCATAGGTGCTGCTGACCTCACCAGTCCAATTCACATTGGAACAGCTTGGTACGAACGGAAAGCCAGAGCCACCTGGACAACTTCAGGATCTTGAAGAAAGGGGTGAAAAAGACTAAATGTTTTACATAGGCATTCATGATGTTTTAGCCCAGGAATTCAATCACTGTGGTAATATTTTGAGCTGAATACTGGGGTCTGGTTTTGTGCTGTATGTCGTTCTTGGGTAGGAGGAGAAATAAGGCACAGAATGCAGATCCTTTCTCTTGTAATGATTGACTGGCACGTTCCTGGAAAAAAATCATTGGTGCATATAGCAGAAATCTGGGTACACATTGAGTAGAGCATTACACAAATAATGTCAACTTCTCTTTTAGTGAGTGGGAATGTACTTTACTAAATTCTTTGAAGGCTTGGACGAGAAGGTACTATTTATTTTAAAATCTAACTTTGGGGCAGGGCACAATAGTTGTCTACACCTGTATGCTCTATGTGATTACCTCTGTGTATCTTGCTGACCTGCAGGTTTAGGGCTTCCGTCCTCTCCTGACCCCAGTCTGCAGTTTTACTAGCTAAGGTAAACAAAATATTATCATGTTCAACAGTGTGTGTGCTTCTGAAAAAGCTGTAGTTTCAAGGCATAATTTTTAGGTCAAGCTCTGTTGTTGTTTTGCTTTCTTTTGTGTCTGCTGATGGTGACTTTAAAGTAAGAAAAGATGGAGCTTGTGTTTTGGCTTTGATTCTGCCTATCCCCACCTATTTCTGAATCTTCCTTCCCTGGAGTCAAAAGCTGTCTGTTGTATCAGTCTGCAGGGCCTCTCCCTGATTCAAAGTTAATTGCTTTGCCTGACACCCAAGTACTATCTGGGCAACTGATCATTATCCTCTTAGATGCAGAGTGCTCCCTTGCACAGAAGGAAACAGTGCTCTGAGCTTATGAACACACCAGTGCAGAGAAGGTTTTTCCTCACAGCTCAAGACCAGCAGGCCTGTCTCCTCTGTAATACTGATTGTATCTTTAGCAAGATCTGAGCCACCTGTTTAGGATATTTATGTTTAGTCTATTCAGAAGTTAATTCTCAGTAATTCACCCTGTATGGTGAAACTTCTAAGGGACTGTGTGCGTGTTTTGTGGTTTTTCTTACCTAGAATCTTAACCTGTTTCTGGCTGGCTTAATAGATCCTCTGCTCATGGTCGTATGCTCCCTTGTATCTTTCATCCATGAGTATGGATTTGTGTGTGTGACTGTTTTAGATGGGTTGCTGAGGCATAAATCCCTATGGCTGTGTGCTGATTGGATGAGGGCAAGCCTGGCCTGCCTGTTAGCCTGCTGTCTCAAGCTTTTGTATTAATTCTGCTTTTCTTCCTAGAGGCTCTTTCCAGGATACATCAAGTGAAACTGTGCATGCTAGGTGTGATGGGGACTTCTTATGGACCACTTTGTTACAGTCAAACTATTCAGTTTTTCAATTTGTCTAGCTGCAATGGCTTCTTATCCCCAAGTTTCCCCTATGAGGGAGCTTCATTTGGACTGGGATATAGGGAAACCATGCTCCTTGCACTGGTGCAAAGAAGGGGGAACTGGAAGTGTGCGTGCTAAAGTAGCACTACTCGAACCTCAGTAACCCATCTGCCACACTTGTCTTTCCTGGCCCATGTTGGTGAGAAGGAATGTCTGATCCAGGCCTCCTAGACAGTCATGTTGGGAAGTAGGAATCCAAACATCTGGAGAACTCTGTGTGTGTGCATGCWCAGGAAGAATTGAGTAATGAAATGAAATTATATTAGTGGATATTTTAATTAGGAGTTGTTTGTATTTTTGTGGTGAGAAAAAACGTGATTGAAGGTGGCTATGCAAGAGGATACCGTAAACCAGTTGTGCAGATTTTCAGGATTAGTGTGTTGGGAACGGATTGCACAGCTGTGCTCTGGAGGACAGGAGAAGGCATGAAGAACTGCTTTGGGGTACGGAGCTGTTCTTTTGCTGCTTTAAATTTTTTTATAAAGTGGGAATATATAGTTCTTGGCTCAATTCTTTCTTCTTTATTAAATTTTTATCAAGTAGGGATGTATGTTTCTTGGCTTAGATAATGTGGGCTTGTATGGTCTAACACCGGCACAGGGTAACTAGTTTTCATCTGTGCTGTGGCAGTGAGCAAGAGAGAGAACTTCAAGAGGCCTGACTTGGCACTCTCAGTAGTTTTAAGCCAGTGTGATTCCACTGACATTACAGCAACATTAATTTCTTTACCTCATGATCTTGATAAACTACTAATTAGTACAGTACTTTACAGGAGATATGAATCTGTTCATCAGGTAATTGTAGGTTCATATAAAATGAAGTCTGTAAGATAGATATGGATGTCATACTGAGCTACAACTGAAAAATACAACTTTAGGCAGATTTGTTAGAGAAGTTTTAAAAACTTTTAAGCTGATAACTTGAAGACGATGCACATCGTATTTCTTTGTAAATGCTTATATTCATTTTCTGTGATATTTTGCTTACAGCAATGCTGTTTCTTGCTTAAAGCAAATGATTCAGTTAGTTGTAGTAAAACATAAAAATGCCTGTGTGCATACTTCTCAGTCTTGTACAAATACGTTCCCAATGTAGCTGAATCATCCAGAAGCAATATATGCCTCTCTCTGTTTGGATTTCTATTTGTTGTACATTATCAGCACTAAAATACCTGTATCCCTAAAGCAATAATAGGTTGAGAAGTGTTTGGTCTCCTGTGTCTCCTTTTCACAGTTGCTCTGCGTGTTCTTTGGTTTGGATTTCTATTTGTCATGCATTATCAGTCACTAAAATACGTACATCCCTGAAGCAATAATAGACCGAGAAGTGTCTGGTCTGCTGCATTTCACTTTCACAATTGTTCTGTGTGTTCTGTACTCTGCAAATTCGTTCTGTTACAGGATCTGTAGCCATTGGTTTTCTAAGTCATGGTAAATTTTGCCAATGCAAACACCAGCTTGGGTTTCCTGTCCTGGGAGCTGGAACCCATATGGTTTGCTTGTGTGCTGTAGAAGCAATAGTAGCAAGGACACTATTGCAAGAAAAAAATATTATTTCATGCTGATATAAAGAACTAGAGACACATAGCCTTGAACTCATCTTGTCATAACGTGCAGTTTTTTGTGTCATGCAGTTTTATAATCTCAAGGCTGAATTATAACAAGCCTTATGTTAAAGTAAGTTAAATACATGCACATGGTTGTTTTACTTTGCCACTCAGAAGGCTTTCTAACTTTAAATACTGCAATAAGAAAATGTCTGTTGTACTGTTGAAGGGCCTGACTTGCACATTGTGAGACCCAATGTCTGATGTACCGACTTTTGCTAAGTAAACATAAGACCAATCTGTAATTCTTGGATTTGTCACTTCCTGGCCACTTGATCTTAAAGTGACTGTGATACTTTATGGCTCCATTTTTCCTTCTGTAAGCTGGGGCTGATGTTTGCTTGCATTTTCAAAAGGCATTCTTGGAGTTATTAAAAACAAATAATAGTCTTTAATTCTTTCAGTCAACCTAGTGTTCAACACTACAATTTCTGTGAATGGACTTCATAGCCTGATTTTCAGTTTCTCGGATAATTTCTTCTACAGTCAGATCTCTTCTCTCCTCCTTCCCTCCTTGCTGTGTGTTTGGCCTTTAGACAGGCAGTACTGTTGGTGGTACTAGTCAGAGAAGCCTGGGCTCAGGGAAGCCTGATGTTCAAATCTTACTGAAATGCTGGTAAATTAGTTGTTACAAATTACAATTAATGGCTGTTATGTAATTCCCACTTGGCTTTGTACCTGTAGGTAATTCTACTTAACTGGAAGCGCAAACCGTGCTTTAATAGATACATATGTACAAATTGTCACATACTTGTCATTGCACAGAAAAATAAGATTGCCTAAAATCAACCCAACTCTATAAAGCATTTTTAAGATGTATCTCAGTGGAGTAACGTAGACTTAACTTCCAGAATGTAATCTGACATGCTGTATCACTAACTATGCTTGTTCTTCAATTACTCCCACGAGCCTTTTCTGTTCCTTACAAGCAGTTGGCACAAGAGTCATTAAAGGACTTTGCTACTAAATGCTTTTGGTAATTTATACCTAAGCTTGAGTTTTCTGATATGGTATACTGAAACACTACTCAAAGGGTCTGTACATCTTAGCAATTAAAAAGTCCTTTAAACTAAGAAAGGAGAGCAATGTAGACTCAGAGTAAGCAGATGAATGTGGATGTGAACTTGACCGTATTTGAAAGGTGGATCATGCTGCACCTGAAGATGATGAGCAATAGACATTTGAATTGCGGAAAGCACACACTGCATTGGAAGCACAGTCTGTGGGAAGTTTTTCTAGCTGTTATATTACTGTGGTAGGTCACGAGTATTAAGGAAGGGGATTCTGCTGTTAAGGAGGTTGTCTTTGGTGGCAGGAAGAGTAGCATTCTTTTAGAATAGAGGCTTCTTCCCAACCTCATCTACATATAAACCTGTCATCAACATGTGTGCATTGCAACGGATTGTAAAATTTTATAGGGAAAATACTGTGGTTTTATTATTTTCTTACTGCATACAAGTATAAATGGTACCAACTGGGCAGGTAGGAATGGGTAGTGAGTAATTCAGAGATCCAGCTGTTTTGTGCTTTGTTGCCGGTTCCTAGTGCTTTATTAGAAGCTACCACAACTGGTTTCATTCCTGCTCACAGTTACTCTATTAGTGCTCAGTTTAATGATTCTTCTCCAGTGGGTAATTAATTCTGCCTCCTGATGCTGCCCTCCTGCAGTATTGTCAGCAGTCCCTACCTTTTGTTTTGGGAGATAAGGAAGAGGATGTAGACCAGAGATGTTTTAGAAATGTAAATAAAAGTAATTCTTTTTACTTTTGAGTGAAAATTCAATTATATGTAGCTAGGTTTTACTGTAATTGATGTTTCAATTAGATCTTGCTTTATGAAAACTTAATTAAAAGATCAGGTGAAATGTGACTGGATTGTAGGGAAAAACAAGATGGGAGACAGTAATTACTTCGTACTTTCCACTTTCTTTGGAAAGAGTGCTGTGAGGATTCGGAGCTTCTTCCCCGCTCTGGTGTTAGGATTTTTAGTTATCCTCAAATATGAAAATTTCTTTATAAATTTTTCATTGTGGAAGTAGAGTAATGCTGTAAGTGCAGAACTTGCAAAGTTTGTATTTCAGAGAGATCCTGGATTTAGTTGTTTTTTGTGGTGGTAGCTTGTGCATGAATCTTTTCACTTAAAACTTGAAGCCAACATGAGAATGTCTTGTCACTTCAAAAGAGAATGTGGCTTCATTTTTAACTGTAAACCTTTCAGTTTTAAGGATGGAACCCACTTCTTAGTGGGAGCAGATACGAAGGAGTTAAATAAAATTAACAGGAGGCTCTCCATAGTAGCTGTGCCTCAGAGTACAAAAAAGCTGGGGCACTTAGAGGCTGGGGGGCAGCAAAATGAAACAGCAGAATATTTCATTGCCCGGTTAGTCATCTTACGAATTACAGTGATTTATTGCAACTTGCGCAGTGAAAGTCACAGGAAAAGCAGATTTTATCTTAACAGGGATATTTGCTGCATCTATGTTAATTAGAATGGGACTGCCAGATATGCCATTTTAAATGCCAATTCCTAATTCTTCTTAAGATTTCTTGTTTTCACTATTCTCTTATTGGATAGTGGCAACACAGCAGACTGCCGGATGAGAGAATCAGTGCAGTGCTCTGAGTTACAGAAGGGCATTTTAGATACCCATCTTTATTTCCTTTTAATCTTTAGGTTGTCTAGAGTTACCAGGGTCTTGTATCAATTAACGAGATTTACTGAGAACGTCCCAATGTTTGCCCAGCTTTCACTGCAGGCTGACCTGCAGCTCTTCCTGAATCCTCCCCTGCTAACATGCCCGGAGAACAAAAACAGGGCAGGAAGGAGCTGCTCTGCAGGGGGACCTCGGGAGTAGTGCTCCTGTGATCTGTGGTTCTCACATCTGTTTGCTCTGAGCACTATTATTAATAAGGAGGTCTGCAAAGTAAAAGTTGGAGTAAAGCGACCCTGTGAGCAGAATTACATCTGTTGTTTGGAAGATGGCCGTCCATTACAATGCGTCTGGAGGACTGCAAGTTGTCAAAAGCTGAAAGCCATGAGAGCAGCATCTCCCAGGTTTTCCTGGGATCTTCTGTCCTCTGCCAGTCTCTTCCCTGAGGCCTTGAGACTTGCAGCCTTGTTTTTAGGAAGCTCTTTGGCAGTCCGTTTCCCTGATAAAATTTAGCAGTAGTTTCTTCCCACCTGCAGCACCCACCCACTCCTGGTTAGCTGAGACTTTCCTCAGCTTTTTATCCCTTAGATGTTGGTAATGGAGTAGTTGATCTGTTCCTTTTTTCCCTTTGCTCTTGACAGCTACTGTCTTGGTTTTTTTTCAAAAAATGCAGCAGCCTCAGTCTTCACTTGTAACATCTCCTTTTTGTCAGTATAAGCAACTGATGGAAGTAAATACACACCAAAATAGGTTAAAGTACCCTTGTATCCCGTGACAGCTTGAGTATTACACTGTGAATCCTGCAGTTGTGACTGCTGATCTAGACTATTGCAAGTCATTTCTAGGAGTAAACCTATGTGGCCTGAAGAAGTTCAGCACTGGTTTGTCTGTCTACTAAGGACAGTCTAGTGCAAGATCCTTGTCCTAATAGTCAAAACCCTTTCTGAGACTTAACCACTTTACTTGAGAGATCCTTACCTGGGATTCCTCCATAAGATGTTCTCCTATTACAGTTGCATTTCACTGGCCCCAAGCAGCTGTTATTGAAATGGTAGTGGGGAAACTCCAGACCACGGGGAGAAGTTGCATGGAAGCTAGACATTTAAGCTGAGCTGCTTCTCATAAAGCAAAGAAATGTGCAGCCCTTGGACTATAGACTCAAGATGTTGACTTAATCCGTGTGCACTGGGAACACCCTTACTCTTCCTAGCATGCAAACCATGTGTGCCATGGAATGTATCTTGAGGAAGAAGTACTATACTGATTTCTGCCCCCACCCCACCCCCCAATCTCCAATACTGCAAATATAGACACCATTTATTTTCCCTTATGGTCAAAAAAAAGTGTTTTATTATCTCTACATGGATCACTTGTGTTTGTAGACACAATCTTGTTTGTGTATGAAACCTCTAGTATAGAAGGAAACTGAGCAGTCACTGTGACTCGTATATTTTCATTATAATGATAGTTATACTTACATTACTGTCATGAGTGCTACTTGCATTATAATGAAATAATTGAAACTTATTTTTTAAAATCAGGCCTTAGGCTGTGAAAGGCTTACAAGGCTTTTGTTTATTTTCTAGACCAATAGTTATAAAACTGTTTTTTAGAGCAATAGTTATAAAACCATATAACTGGTACCTGTCTTCCTACAAATCATGCTGTTTCTTGCACAAGTGGGTAACTAAATGCAGTAATTCATATCAAAATACAGTTTTCTGCATTGATGGTTGCAATGTATTTACCCATTGCAAGCACAAAATTACCCTGGAATGTAAACTAGACAGACAGTTTTTTTTATGAATGGCTTTCCAGAATAGTGAATGAACACATTCAATGTTACTCCATAGTTTTTGTCTAAAATACTAAGTTTGCAATGAGATTAGTCTTTCTAGATTAGTTTTTTTTTTAATTAATGGCAAGTGGTAGGTAAGAAAATGCATTCTTCTGCTCGTCTTCATCTTAAGCTACATGTTTGGAGTCAGTTGCTGGACTTTTGGTTAACTCAGTGAAACCTAAAGCAGTTTACAGAAAAGTTAACCATTTTAACTGTTTTAATAATTGCACTTGTAGAAAGAGGCACTGTTAAAACCAAGTTCCTTCTTAGTTGAAGAGGGCTTTCAGGTATAAGTTGAAGGTATGCTTTTAGCTGAGCTGCAGTTCAGCTTCTAAAGCTTGTTCATGTTTGTTTAGATATCACTTCTCTTAGGATTATTGTAAGTTGGGTAAAGCATCACTGTAGTAGAAGTAGGAAAGAAAAAAATGGTTTATAAACAAAACAGTTTATAAACAAAAGTGCAGAGTTGGAAAGGACACATTTTATGTGTAGCTTTCAAATCATTACCCTTGTCCTCTGGAAATAAAATTTCTCTGCACAGAAAATCTTTGCTAATCCTTGAAGCGTTCAACTGTTGTTCTGGGGTTTGTGGTGTGGGATTGTTTTCTTTTTTTTAACCATGTAAAGGTTGCACGGTGTTCATAATGCTGGCTTTCTAGCATATATGAATGGTTATGCAGATGAGTCCTGCCAAGTCTCTCTGGGTCACTATAAAACCATACTTCCCTGCTGGAAATTGCTGTTTGCTTGGCTGAGTCAGCAGAACGAGCTGGATGGCCACTCCTCGACTGCTCAGTTAGYGCTTGTTGTGATTTCACACCTTGGCACAAATGCACGTCAGCCATCAGATCAAAAGTCTCGAATGGGAACAGGAGTAGCTGAGATACAGGTACGCATCCTGATCTGCTGCCTTGCTGGAAGGGGAGGAGCCACTGCTTGGGGAAGCAACTCCTTATCTTTGGCGGTGACTGCCTCAGGACTTGGCCAAGTTCATCTGCCTGTTTTTCCTAGGTGTAAGCAAGCAGCATGTATAGTGCATAGTCTGCATGTGCTAAAGAATGTCTACAGCAAAGCACTGCTTATATCAATTACTGTTTATTTGAACTAAAAGCTTCACTTTTAAAGTAGATTAAGTAATGCTTGTATTATGTGTTTATACAAGCTGTCATAAAGAAAACTACTATGTTGTATTTATAATTTTCAAGTGAAAGAAAAATAAAATGCTCTTATTTTCTGAAGTGAGAAGCTTTTGCAATATGGTAAAAATAAAGGTTGCATTGAGTAGTATAAAAATCTATGTTGCTTCACTCTTTCACAATGAAAGATCTTCCGCAGCTTTTAAGTTTACAGAATCTTTGCAAATAGTGCTTGATCAAAATTAATTCAGAAACAAAACAAATTAGGACTTTTTACTAGTTGCTTTTGGTAGCTTTTGGTCACTTCTAGGGCTGATTGTTAATCTTGTATTGTTATAACGGTTCAGAAATGCACTTCTTTTACAATTCCTGGTACCTTTTAAGTAGAGGGAGCCATAGCAAAGTCAGTGTTGAAAATTAGTGATACTGCCTCCCCTACATGGCTGTGTGCACACAGGCATGCTTCTTGAGCAAGAGTTTTTCCTATGTAGGCTTTCCTAAAAATGCTGTTCAGAAATAATTAATCTGCTCCTGTCTGGATCACTTTAGAAAAAGGAGAAAATCCATTTCAATGTTGAAAGTTGCTAAATACAAACTGATAGGTGTGTAGGTGACCCAACAAAAGACTCTTTTGCTTATTGAAAATGTAGATGTAGGTTAGCAACCAATTACTTTGCTTATATATTTTGAAGAAACTGTCACTGATGAGCTAGCTCGATTAATTACCAGTTCAGTTGTTACATTTTTATGGTCCTGTCTTTTGGCTGGATTTCTTTTAGGAATCATTCTAATTAATGTTTTGAAGTAATCTGAAACAGGGTAAATCGTAAAGCTAGATCTGTGGATAGATTTGGGCAGCATGAAGGACATAACTTGTTTTAAACATGCCAGCTTTCTGGAATGGGATCTACAGCCATGAACTACAAGCACAGGTTCCCATTATGGCACGCTGTGAGAAGGAGGTCCCTCAGCAGGATACCCAGGAACTGGGGCAGCTGAGTGGGGAGAGTCTGACCGGGTGTTTCACAACCTGGATTAAAAGGAATATATGCTAGCCATAAAGACTGAATATGGGTAACTAATTCTGGGTTCCCGGGAAGCGTAAACTGTGATCTGACATCTGTAGTGCTAGGCATGCTCTTATGCTTTGGTCAGTTGCAAAGATCTTTGCTTCACATTTTCTGGATGTTTAGCTTGATTATTTTGTCTCTGGTTAATTAAATCCCACTCTCTCCTTCTGACTTTGCCACTCAAATTTTCTCTTTACATATTTTTGGATTACTGTAGCCTTGAATAATCTTAAAATAACTTTGGATAGAAAAAATGATTTGTTTTAAAAATTCTCTTCCCAAAATGGAGATGTATAGCACTGTTCTATGTATAGCACTAATGTTGAGGCTGAGGTTGAATAGGACTCTACAGTTAAAGTGATTCTAACACTTATAAATAGTTACTTTCATCTGACCTTAAAAACTTTCTCAGTTCTGTTTGCTTTCATGTAAAATTCTCTTTCTGTTCCTACTGTTTGACAGTTTTCCCAGAGAAGAAGTATTTTTTTCCCCTCTAGCTCTCCTACTTACTTTTTTAGTATCCATGGATTGTGGCATGTTTTGTTATCCCCCTCTGCATTGGGATGTTATTTGGTAGAACTGAATGCCAGCAGTTTTCTGGCTGTGAGTAGTATTTTTTTATTTACTGCCCGTGTGTTATTAAAGGTTCCTGAAAATTTTTTGTATATTTTCACGTTTTTGCTAAACTAAGTTTTCTTTTAATAAACTGAATAAACTAGGTTTTATTTTAATAAACTTTCACACTCTAGCCTGTACATGGTAGGTTCTTGTCTATCTTGCTTCAAGTGTCATGGCTCACTTACTTTTTCCCATTTCATAACCACCCAGTTTCCAGATTAAAAAGATTCCCTGGCTTGCAGAATTTCAGTGTAGGAGAATAAGTACTGTGATAAATAGTCCCTTCTTGATTACTCAATTCGTTGAATATTCATGTGTCTCTACTATGATATGTGGTTTCTTTATGTTCTTCTTGCAAGATACTGCCCTGGAGATGTCAGAGAAAGGTCTTAGCACTTTCATTATATAGGAATTGTACTCTGTGTTGGCATTTTAATTTTTTTTTTATGAACTGGGTTTGCATCTGTATCTTTTGATCAAGGGAGAGTTTGAAATTTGACATTACTCTTGTGTGTAATGCGATTCTCAAAGGCTAATGCTATCTTTTTGGGGAGGTTGCATTTACAATATGACCGTTGTGGTTGTTTCTAGTGGACACAACTTGAGTTTTTTTTAAGCGAAGAAGGATTTTGTGTTCTTGATCCTTACTGATACACACAACAGTGAAAAACCTTCTTGYGGTCAGCAGAAGAAATTATTCATTCATCCAGGCTCATTAAGATATGATTGTTCTATAAATTTGAAACAATATCAACTAGCGAGGAGCTTCATTTCTTTTTCTTCAGATTGTTCTGGGCCTTGGACTCCTTCAGTTGGATGCCACATAGTAACATAGGTTTTTGGCACTAATTGTAATATTAGTCACTCTGGTTTGGACTAGTGGCTAGATAGGGACATAAAGATCTGCAATTACTTAGTGTATTAGATGTTCAACAGTACAGGTTATTTAACTATGATGAACCAGCTCTTGCTGATTTAATAAATTAGTGTTTAAATAAAATACAAGACTTTAATGAAGTCTGCTGATGTTGGACCCCCATTCTAGAGGAGATGCACCTAAATCTGCCCATTACTGTGATTTGTGTTCTCACAAAGCAATGTGGTTTTAGTGCTAGTGGTTTGTCCCACTGCCCTTACATATTTCAGAGCTCTGCTGTAGCCGAGTACCGTTGTGCCACTGCTAAGAAATGGACTTCTACTAATCTGATGTAGGGGAGAGATTGAAATGGGAAAGTGTGCTGCCAGTCATCCTTGAAATAACTTTCAGTAACCAGTTATAAACTGCTGATAATGTCTTTACTAGATAGGTGCAGTAGGTGGAAAGCCTAGATATTAGAGCGGACTTGAGCTTTCCTCTGATGTTCATGCTCAAATACAAGCTGTTTCAATGAAGATTTTAGCTTTATCTGCTAGGGAGGTGGTTAGTGTACTAGAACAGTGTTCAAATGCACTGCTTTCTCAAGTATTTCCTGTTAGCATGTTTAATGAGGCACTCTAATATTCCCTTAGGTTGACTGTCATTACTGAAAACTGAAGTGTTAACTGTAACAACAGAAAAGGACTCTACAAGACTATGAAAAGGCTTAATTTTTGTTTAGGTTGAGCCATATAATTAAAATATATTGTGGAGTTGTCTGTAGAATAGAGGTGGCTGATTGTTGATGCAGGTCCTGTATGTGTGTCTGTGAAAGCTAATGGTCTTTTAAAATAAATACCCTTTGCAGGTAAAAGGTATCCATTTTGTCAATGATAGACATTCTTCTCTCCACAAACTACTTAAATGGATTCTTCTTTAGATTGACAGTAAAAAATATGCAATTATTGTGGAACCTGTCACTTCTTTCAAAAAGTTAACCAGTGTGTTGCCCTGATCCTCTTGAATATTACTACTCAGATGTGAGCAATGTTCTAAAATTGTCGGTTGGCAAGAATGCTATTCTTATCAGAAATGAAGTAAAAACCTTAGAGTATAATTTGTGGGAACACAACTGAAAGAAAATACTTGATGAAGGTCTCTTTGTATAATCTGATGTGCTTCTGGGATCAATAGTGTTTCAAGGCACTAAATTTAGATTGCATGTCCAATATGCAAGATGTAAGAAGTTTATCAAATTTCCTGCAAAGTTGCTGGAAGAAAACATTAACCTGGTATTCAGCTGTAGCTTGGCAAGTTTCCCCCTGCCCCCTTTGGAATTTACTATTTAATTAAAAAAAAAAMCAACAAAAAACAACCAAAAAAACCCACCAAACCCCAAACAACCAAACCTTAAATTCATACTCAAACTTTCTCATAGCATAACAACCTCTATTAAGCTGTTTATTAATATTTAATTCCTGATTCTCTTTGCCATAAACTTGCTTCTTCAGCAGGTTGCCTGCACAAATCCTCTGTCTGTGGAATCACTTGCTAAAGCTTCTTGGAATCCTTACAAGTAGTACAAACCACTATGGGCAGCTTCTTAATGAAGTGAACTTTAAAGTTGGTTGCATTAAAGTTTAACATTTTAATGAAAATTTGCTCTTACAAGTTCATTCTCAGATATGTGAAAAAAACAAAACTATTACCTTGGTTAAGTATCTCAGTACAGCTTTAGATGTTAGTGAAGAATGCCTCATTCCCATGAGTATTCTCCTGAAAGGAAATGTTTTAGGAACTTCTGTTTCTGCCTGTTTATTTGGAACTCCTAACAATACAAATTTCTGTAATGAGCTGTGACTGTTCTTTGTTGTTAATAGAGATTAATGGCTCAGTTGCTGTACTCTGAAGTAGGATCAGGGATATCTTTGCTTTTTTTGTGTATGTTTATTTCACATCCTGATTTTAGTTTCCAACTGGACAGTCTGGAATCCCATGGCAGTTCAGGCCAGTCTCGTTATCATACATAGTCCTGCCTATGGGCCAGTACAGGCTTTTGATCTCATCGTGAACTGTTTAAGGGAGCTAAGTGGCACAAACCCCTTAATGGGCAGGTGGATATCCTTTTAGCTGGTTGTATTGGCCTCATGTATTGGCCTCAAGTTGCGCCAGGGGAGGTTTAGATTGGACATTAGGAAAAATTTCTTTACTGAAAGAGTGGTTAAACATTGGAACAGGCTGCCCAGGGAAGTGGTGGAGTCACCATCCCTGGARGTATTTAAAAGACGTGTAGATGAGGCGCTTAGGGACGTGGTTTAGTGGGGCTTGGTGGTGTTGGGTTGACGGTTGGACTTGATGATCTTAGAGGTCTTTTCCAACCTTAATGATTCTATGATTCTATGATTCTATTCCCTGGTTTACCTGGTGTTGACGCAAAGGGTCAGCACGAACTGGAGGGAAGGAGGGACAGAACCATGACGCAAAGACACCAGCTCCTGGATGTGCCTCCTTAACACTTCTAGTTAACCATCAGTCCTCTTTATTCCTAAGCATGAAAGGCTGATTGGGTTGCGTGAGTTTTTTTTTAAAATTACCCAATTCTCGTCACCTACCTCTTGTGTTTATGAACCTTTTGGGTAGTAATCTAAACAGCAACAACAAAAAATTGTCAGGAATCCTTCCCAATGTTTTTGCTGCTCCTGATGCTGGTTATTGGTTGCCGCCAGTGAAATGACTCACACTTACATACTACCTTAGAGCTTTTTTTAATTATGCTAGGAGTAAAAGTGCATCTCATTCAGTATCTTGTCTCCAGCTTTTGTTGCTCATCTGTTTTTATGACGTACCTTCTCTCATGTCTGCTAGACACACGACTGGAGCTGTAGTGGAAGTCCTGGTCTTCACAGGATACGTTTATATCCACCTGATCTTGCAAAAAAGTCTTTAAAATTATTCCATCTTCCTAGTATTTATTCCCAAATGCTTTTTATAAACAAGAACTTAGATTCCTTCTTTAGTCCTTTTGTTTTGCTACCTTAATCTCATTTCTTAAAATATATTTTTAATTCTCCTAATTATCAAAGGAGTTTTCCTTCATGACCTTTTTATCTCTCCTGTCAGTAGGTTTGTTGACTTCATTCCTGAACTTCTTAATGAATTCTTTATAATGCTTATGTGTTCATACTGAAAATACCTTTCTGGATGGTAATGTGATTATAAGATGCCTTTTCACACCTGCTTTCTATTCATTGTCTTAAAACTGAGCTGTGCACTGTCTTGTCTCTGCTTTCCACTGGTAAGTCTGCAGATTACAGTAGCAGCTCTAGTAATTAGTCTCCTAAGTGATCTTAGAAGTGAAAAAACATTTAATATGATGATTTCAGTCCATCGCGTCATCTAATGCTTCCCGTATTGCCACAGATGCATCTTGTGGTCTAAATTTAAGGAACCTTCTATTATATTTTTTTCTGAAATGTATTCTTTAATGAGGGTAGAAGGTTAATGCCTTGGTTACTCAAGTGGATAAAGATTGGGCTTGCCTGCTCTCTCCTAAGATTTCATAGCTGTGGTGCACAATGTAGAGCTTAAACTTCCTCTGACAGATTTCCAGTTAATTGTTTTCATTTTCTTTTCCTCACATCTTGTCACTTATCAGCTTTATTAGTTAATATACTTGCCTGCAGCAAGAATCTTTTATTTGGTRTGAGCAGTTTTAACAGTGAGAGCATATTAGAGTATGTCATCTAAGTGTAAATGAAAGCATTTCTCATATGAAAGATTAAGAGAAGATTATATTGCAGCCATATTTATTTTGCTAGGAAAGCTGTTCTTTGTTTTCAAATTTCTTTAATATGTATCTATTAAAATAACTACATAATGAATACTGATTATGTATTTTAAAGATTTTTATAGTTGATTAACATTTAATGCCTTGCTTCCAACTATGCCTTTTCACAAAAACTTACTCTCCTGTGTTCTAGTGTKTCTTAAATTGAAATTGGAGGAAAATCTGGAGAACATTGATGCATTCTAAGGCAATTGAAAGCAAATCTGTAATGTAAATAACATTATAGAATCTAAAACGTTGTTTCCTTAAAGTCGTATGATTTTTTTCCTTAATTTGATCTGTTTCAGAATAGCTTTTTTTACTCCTGGTGATTTTTTTTTTTTAGACAAAACTTTGCTTTTGTGTGTGAATGCTTGCTGGATGGCAGCCAGACAAACTAGGGAGGCTTTCCTAATTGCCGCCTCCCGTTTCCTGAAACCTCTGTCTCAGGCTCAGAGTAGCAAAGCATATGTTTTGATATCTAAATGATAACTGGAAATACCTAACGTAAATTTATCTTCTGAACTGAGGTTTTTGTTTGGATGTTTTGAACCTATAGGTTTTGGGAAACCCAGTAGAGGAAGTAAGGTCTGAGTACAAAGCCAAAAAGGCTGTTTTTGACAGCAACATTGTGAAAAGTCTCCGGGTGAGAAAGCTGACATGGAAGTCACAGAATCATTTTGGTTGGAGATCCACCTGAGGAGATGGTCAAGACCTAACTGATCATGGCCCTGGGCAACCTGCTCTAGCTGACCCTGCTTGAACAGGGGTTGGACTAGATGATCTCCAAATCTCCCTGTCAATCTAAACAATTCTGTGTGATCTAACTCCTTAGGTTTTCCTAAGAAATCATGTGCTGTTCATTGCAGATTTGATAATAAATAATTTCAACTATTAATGCGGGCTGAATAGCTGGTATCATTGGCTCGCTTGTGACAGGTCTGTTGAGGTGTGCAAGCTTCCCCTTCCTCTGCTAATTCCTGTAGTCGTTAACTTCGTGGCAAGAACGCAGCAGAAACAGTAAACCTCCTGCTGTCATGGTGCCTCTTCTTTAGGACACTTTACAAACATGTTTTAACCTTCACACAACCCTTAGGTTACAGCAGCAGGCTTTAGTTTCACCTGTAAATGGCAAGTGTTGCATTAGCCAGGGCTAATGGTGGTTCTAGCAGTGTCCCAGGACTGATGGTGTGCGCTGAACGTTGGCGATAGCTGTTGGTCTGGTCAATGGTGTGGCTCTGCTTTTTGGATGCGTGAGAAGCAGATTTGGCTGGCATGTTTTGAACAAGATTTCTCTGCAGATACTGTGTAAAATCAGCCTTCGTTAAGAGTTGAATGGGGGGAAAAAAGTAGCTTTTTTACAGAGCATATATTGGTTTTGGTTGTGCACATCTTTCTAATTGCTTTCCAGTAAAATCCACATAAAGATGTTGCCATCTTTACCTTTCAAATTAGCTTCACTATATGATTATCTATTTCAAAGATACCCTTCTTGGGAGTATATGTTATTTTTCTAAAGCTTTTAATGGTATCCCTGTTTGCAGGGCATGGGGGAGGATGAATGCTAGGGACTGACTTTCAGTAGCTTCCAAGAGAAAGATGTAAGGTCAGTTTTTTCTTTGTGTCCCTTGAAAGACAGAAACACAACCATATTTTTCTTGCCTGTATGTATTGCAAGACCCCGTTCTGTTTCTATACCTGTCGGCTCCTTGTTGGAGGCCTTGGTCTCATTTCATTCCTGCTGCTCTGCATTCAATCATCTTCTCTCATTTCCATGTTACTCTTGCAAACAGCAGGGAAGGTGTTTGTAGGCCAAATGATAAAATAGCCACTGGCAAGCAGACTTCTTTTTTTCCCCTTTTTTTTTTYTTTCTTTCCTTTCCATCTTTGAGGTACCATGGCTTGTTAGTGATGATTGGTCTTAATAGAGTAGCGGATAGCAAAAAATGAATGGCCTCAAAAAAACCCTCCAGAGATATCAAGTGTCTGGTCCACTGAGTCACAAATTCCCAAACCTGGTGATTATTGGAAGCTTGTTTAGGGTGTAGCAGGGGAATTACTTGATGCTCCTTTCGCTGCTGAGCCTTTCCTAGGCCTCTGCTGCCCATCGCTGTCAGAGACCAGGACACTGGGCTTTGGGCCTGGCCCCGCGGAGCTGGGCATCCTGCCAGGCCAGTCCTGGCAGTGGGAGATGGCCACGCTGCAGTGGGGGAACGAGCATGAGCATGTGAGGTGGCATGCCCGAGGCAGAGAGGAGGTCGGGGGAGCGGGAAGGCCTGGCCCCCCCAGACCAGGGCTGCTGCAGCTGTAGGGCCCTTCCTCTGCAGCCCAGTGTGAGCCGCTGCCTCGTGCGGGTCCTCAGTGGCTTTTGTTTCCAGAAAGGGGACGTGCTCCTATGCTTTCCCATAAAGGCTTTTCCCTTATATGTGTACTATCTACATCACTTTAATTGTAATTAGTTCAAACACTGATGTGAAAGATGTGAGAGAAATAGCCCTAATGATGGACTACGTTTGAAAATTTGCTTCTCTGTCAAACACGCAAAGGGCTATTTGAATGCTTTTTTCCGTGGTGCATTCTGGTTGGCTTTGAAAAATGGTTGAATAAATTTTTAATGTTTGGGTTCCCCCCCCCCGACACTTTTATGTGTTTTTTTTATTCTGTGTGGGTTGCTCAGTCAATAGGAGGAGGAGGCTCTGGCACGTCCTGGGGGGCTCTGCCGGGAACTGGGTTATCACGCTGAGAGGCTGCTGCGAGCGTTTACCTATCGTAACAAAAGATCTTCTGGTGCCATTTTATTATTAAACAATCTATATTCCTTGCTCGAGCTTTTGGAGGCTCCCAGCAGTTCTGTCAGGTTAACCTTGTTGCTAAAGATTATTTTGTGCTCTTAGTTTGGTGAGTCAGCCAGGCAGCGGGGCGCTGGCTGAAGCCTCCGCCATTTTATGATGAAGCCTTTCTGCCGTGACATGAGCCAGGAACTATAGCCATGCTTCAGGAACTGCCTGCACACCTTTAGGTGACCCCCTTTCTTGCTGGGGGTATGGCACTGGCCCATGCTGGCATGGGGCTGTCGGTGTGGACGTGGTGGAGCTGCCCCAGGCTGGAAGATGTGATGTCTCTACTGCTGCTTGGCCATTGCTCACTGTGCTCAGGTTGTATCTCAGCTGGCTTCAGTTGAAATGTGTTTTGTGTGTGTGCTGCCAATGTACTTCCAGTTTTAACTACAAAAAAAAAAATTGCTGTTGATTGTCACTGTTGGTTCTCTTAAGGAAATAGTGATACACATTTCCTTTAAATGAGAGCACGAATTTGTTGGTGGATTTGGACCACCAAAGCATGTACTGCACCCAGCTCTGCTCTTTATATGCCGTTGAACTCCTGTTTTTATGGTTTGTGTGTGTGTGCGTGCTCCTGTCTGTGTTCCATGTGGGCACTTCTATCTTTTGCACAAATGGCTCATTTAGAGCCATCACATAATTTATAGGAAATACTTCCAGTGTTGAGACAGAATAAAAGGCACCTGTGTTTTAGCTTCAGTCCTTGCTTCCTTATGGCAGTAGAGTTTTTAGAACTGCGTGTGGAACACTTTTAAACCAAGTCAAGAAACAATCAAGAAAGTCAAGAAACAATCCATTCTATATAACAATAATGAAATTACGCATTAATAATAATAATGAGAATAATAATGCTTGGCCTTGCTTTTTCTTGGAGGTGGAAACCATGCTAAAGTTCTGTTTAAACTCAGAGTTGTGAACACGTGACACCTTCAGTTAGTCACTTTGACTTACGTATGCTTACTTGGATCGTAGCATCTCTTTGTTTCAAAACTACAAATATATTTATGCTTTTTATTTAATTTTAGTATACATGCAATGTGAATTGAAGTGAGTTATTCCTTGTATCATTACATCAAATCTTGAAGTTGCAATACAGCTGCTAGCAACCAGTGTGTGTGCCCATTTGCTCTGGGTATTCTTTTAGAGTTCATTAGGTGTATTTTCTTTCTTTTCATCTTTTGGAACCTGGAAATCACATTCCTCCAGCTTGTTCCATTTAAATGGTATAACATTTTGTGATGAAAAAGGGATGTAGTATCTCTTTCGATTTTATAACTGTAATTTAATTTCTTCTTGTAGGTGTAGCATCTATGACTGTGCCAGTGTACATTGCAGAAGTTGCTCCACCGCACTTAAGAGGCAGATTAGTCACCATTAACACTCTGTTCATCACCGGAGGGCAGTTTTTTGCAAGCGTGGTCGATGGAATCTTCAGCTACCTCGCAAAGGATGGATGGAGGTTTGTGAGTCTTCATTGCTAAAAGCAAAATTGGCGTGGTTGTGATTTGGGTGACAGCTATTATAATTCTTGTTGGTAAAATAGAGTTTACATATAGAGTGGTAAAACAGTATACTGAAATGGAACTTTAATAATTAACTCTTGCTAAATTATATCCATACTGCTTTTACTTAGGCTTAATATTCACAGTATGCTTAGTTTTTTTTACTTTACTAACCTTTAAAAAGGATGAGCAATAAATATGCATCAACAAGCTAAATGATTGTCACGATGTTTATGAAAGTAGTTTGCCTTTTGCATTTAGAATAACTACTTGCTGATTTTTCAAAAGGCAAATTTCCAGTAAGTATGATGCTGTATGCGCAAAATAGAGGTGTATTTCAAATATTCTTAATCTGAGCAGTAGTAATCCAATCAGAATTGAAGTGAAGGATATTGTAGCGTAACTTTATGCTACAATAAGCTAAAAGCTTAGGTTGTAGAATAATATGAATCTCTTTTACTCTACTTTCTGGATATTATGTTCTTCCTGTAGACATCGCTAAGTGTTTCTGGACTGCAGCCTTATACCTACCTTCTTTATGGTGGTGTGTCATTTGATAGAGATGAGAAATTTCAGTGGCTCCGTATTTTACTTGCAGTGCTGACTTGAAAAAATAATTAACAGAAATGTGTAGGAGGAATAACTTATACTATACATTCCAACTTCGGGAAACTTGTGCTTAATTATCTGTGCTTTTTTCTTGAAACACTCTTGGGAAAGGGACGCATGTTGTTGTAGGGCCTTCGATTTCTGTTGCTACAGCCTGGAATAATTTTGCTATTTGAAGGATCCTCCCTCCACCCCAGAAACTTGCAACATAAATGTTACTGCATTCTCTGGTTTCTAATGGAGCTGGATAGGGATTTCTAGGTGCGCTGACATTTGAGGTTTAAGTCAGGAACAATTAATTTGGGACTTGGTACATAGAAGAACTTGGAAGCTGATCTTTTTATAGTATGTAAAGAAATATGCATTAAAACAAAAAGTTAATGTTTTCTTCTTAATGAATCTACGGTTTAATTTGTGTATGTCTGAAGATTCAAGAAGTTTGAGGTTTTTACTTTTTATCCATGTGATTGTTTCCTTTGCCTCTTTTGTAAAAAAGATGTCACATTTTGACCTTAAGAAAAAAGTCACTTCATGCTGATTTTGTTTAATTTTAATTTAATTTTAAGTTTTAGCTCTGCTTTGTGCTTTCTGAAAATGAATCGGTTACTTTAGCTCAAGTGAAAATAGCATTTCACATTTTTATGTGAAGCTTTTGATGGCCCTTTCATTATAATGCAGCTGCATTCTCTGGCAGACTATATGTCCACTTATGGAGAATGGAGAAACAGCCTTCACTGAACGAAAAACTTCGTTTTATAGGATTGCTAATCTCCTTCTGCAGTTAAAGAAATATGCTCAATTTTGAGAAAAGTTAATGGCATGCAGTGATGCATTTCTGGGTAAAATACAAACTGAAGTATTTGATCCCTGATGCCAATTATTCAGTAGTTGCTTTATTATTTTAAATTAACTTTTAGCCTAAATCATTTGCTAATGTAATGGCTCCCTATGCATGGAGCTGGGTGGAAGGAATGGACAAGTAAAGATACTTATTTAGAAATGGAGCTCTGAGTCACTGTTACTGTTAGACGCATTGTGTACTTTCTGTTTAGGCAGATTTTTTGAGTTCAGTTTACTTCAGCAGTTAGGGATTCAGCTGGGGGAAGCTTTTGTGGATGTAAATCTGTTTGGTTTTTTTTTTTTTTTCTTCTCCCATTAGTGGGCCGACACATAGGAGGTCAGGATGTGTTTGTAATGTGTGTTTCAGTAAATACTAGCATATTGGAAGAAAAATACAAGCTAACAAAGTATCTGACAGGTATTGATCTTATTGGAGCTGTGTTTTTTGTTTAATTGTTCAGACAAACTAAGATACTCCCTAGCTTGAATTTTTGCAGCTCAAAAGCAGACTTCTAGGCTTCTTTGGAAAAGATCAGTCAAAGAGCTAGCGTTGTGGTATAGGATGTATCAGTTTTCAAATCAAGCAGTGACATAGGATTGACAAGTACAGTTGTATGTGAATGATTATTTAAGTGATAAATATAATTCCAGTTTGTTACACAAGTTACCATCTTTTGATATGTTAATTTGTAAATATATTTAGCTAAAGTGGAAGATTAGGTGGAAGGCAATGATCATTGTCAAATGTAGATTTCATCTTTTTGTAAAACACCGATGTTTCGATATGCCACTATACCTTAAATAGGAATGAGGCCCCTGCCCACTGAAATGCTGCACAACTGTTCTGAGAACGTCTACATTGGTGTAACTTATTCTTCTGTTTGGAACAAAACTACTCTGATATAATTCAGGCCTTCTAACCTATCTGAACTGAAAAAAATCAAAAGTAAAATCTAGAACCTGTGAATTGAGTTAAGACTGGGTGGTTGGGTGTTTGAACAGAGCTGTGTGAGATGCTGACTTCTGAAAATCTCCAACTATGGGCATTTCCACTTCTCAAGACAGCTTGTTCAGATGTTCAGTCACTCTTAATGTGAAGAATTGTGTTCCCTCATCTTTGATCTGAATTTTCCTTGTTGCAACCTGTGATTATTGACTCTTGTTCTTTCACAGTGTATATCTAGGAAGAGTCTGTCCCCATCTTCTCTATGAGCTCCTTTTCAGTTATGAAAGATGCTATTAGATCTCCTCTTGATCATCTCTTTTCTGGGCAGCACAAACCCAGTTCTGTCAGCCTCTTCTTTTATGTCATACACCCCAGTTGCACGACCGTCTTGGTGATCCACTGCTATTCCTGGTTTGTAGCTCTCTTTCATGTTGGTGGTCCCAGTCTTCCAGATTCAGCATGGTGTGTTGAATAGTGAGGAGTAATTGTTTCTTGCAGCCTGCTGGCTCATGCTGGATAGCTTCTGCTAATGCAGTAATGCTATGTTTTATGTACAGGCCAAGTACTGTTCTGCCAGGTTGAGTAGAGCGAAGTGAAGTGAAACTGTTGATGATGCATTGGGCAGAAACTGAGGCTATGCTAGTGATGAGGTATCCAAGGATTCTGAGCTGCGATGCTGGGGCTGTTAATTGGGGATTGTGTACTTGTCTGTCCTCAGCTAGTTTACTGCAACCTAAGACTGAGCAGGGAAGAGTACAGATGGTCTGTCACCTGGAAAGAGTGGCCAGCAAACACGGGGAGAAATCACATATGTTCACTCCTGAGTCATCATATGTAAGAAGGAAAATTACGGCAATTATTGTAGCTCTTAGTGACTGAATGGCTAAGTATTGGAGTGCTACAAAAAAACAAAAAGGAGCTTTACTTTTTCTCGGCTCTGCTTGTTCTTGGAAATGCTGGATATTAAATTAAAAATAAACAAAAGAAAACAAATATTTAACCTGACTCTTACGTCAGGTTAGCTTTATAAACCCTGCTAATGCCATCTTAATAGTATTGCAGCAGTATGTCTGAGAAGGAGAAATGTTACAGCAGACTTATTAAATTTCATGCTGGATTTTTTCAGGTCTGCTAGACATCTGGCTTCAAACGCAAAGTCTTGTACTCTGTATAGGAAAGAACTATATTAGATTTCTGAAAGCTGGCTCACTGCATAAAATGTCTAAAATTGCCTGCTTTTACTCTAAATTGGTTATATCAAAGTTGCTTGATCTGGAAATTGCAACAACTCTTGAACTTGCAATGGAGGTATGCTCTTAACTGAACATTTTCATTCTTACCTGCACCTTGTACTCAACTTTGACCAGAAACATGTTGATTGGAAACTGACTTTAGTGAGCAAGCACTTTCTGTGCATTTCTTTTTTATCTTGCCTGTGATAAACAATCCAATAGAGTCCAACTGGTAGCCTTAACAGGCTGGATCGAGTTTTCAGGAGTGTCAATTGATTTTGTCTCTGAAGATGATTGCAGGTACCCAATTGCTTAGTTCTGGAGGCTCTGCTGCATTTAAGGGACTGAAGGGCTTTGGAGGAGCAGAAATTAGGTAATATGAGCATAAAGGCCTAAATCTGTTTATTTAGCTACATTAAAAGATCCTTTTGCTTGCAGTTTGACAGAATACAGCAATTGTGTTTTTAATCTCTATGATTTTGTTGTACTCTTCATTTGAAATAGAAAACGCTTTCTAAATACTACTGTAATGCAGATATTGAATATACAGTTTGGTGAGCTTGAATGGTGTATGTGTAAAGGTGATTCTGTATACAGCTGCCAAAATGTTTGTGGAGAGGGAAGAGCATAGGAAGAAATGAGGACATTAATGAATGAGAACATCAGTGAATGAGGAATGAGAATGTTAGTGAATTAGTGACACTTGTTAGATATGTTGGCTGAAGACTGCTCAGTTAATAATCCTTCCACAAGCTTTGTGTTTTGAATTTGTTTTCTTCCATCTGCTTTTCTTTTTTTTAACTAATGATGAGCTATACCATTCTTAAAGTGTTAGAAAATAAGAGACTTGCTCACAAATTTCTTTCTAGACCAAGATTTACTTGTATGACCTTTGGAAATTTTTGCTGGTTTTAGGAAGAACTTGAGGGCTCAGCTTGGGGATGGGAAGACTGGCCTGCATGCACATTATCCCAGGATGGCCATCCTCTTTGCATTACCTTTTGGGTGTTCTTTTCCCCATTCTCCAGTTTTCTGCCCTGTGGTATTGCTCATGTTTTTCTTTGTTAAATCCGCAAATGCCTCTAAGAAAGTCTTTTTCCATTTTCATCCAAAATGCATTTGGACTTGACAAATACATTTGGTTCATTGCCCTGAAACAAGGTTTCCATTAATGGTTGTGCTCTCTTTCCTACTCTATTAGCAATTTCATTTCATAGCATGCTTTATAAAAGCATCCAGGTGAGAGACTGCCGAATCGTCTGTGTGAAAGCATGCATCGTGGGGTATGAAGAGAGGAGCTGGAGGAGAGATTAGCAAATCTCCTTAATCTCCTGACTGATGTCAAGGTGTGAACCTGTTTGAGTACAGACTACCTCAGTATTCAGTCTGAGGGCTAGTTTCTGGAGGAGTTTTAATGATTATAACCACTGATGTGAAACCTGTGATAGCTGCAGTAATGTACAGGTGACACCAGCACTGTTTAAAGTCTTCAATGGAAGTGAAAAAAATCTCAGTGAAGCCCAAATGGGAAAAGGTCAGATTTAAAAAGCAGAACAAAATTATACATTGTTCTGCAATTCTTGCTATTCTTCTTAGTGTTTTATTGAAGGAATATAAAAATGTGAAGTGTATAGACCAGAACCACCCATGAAAGTTGGTGGTATGCTTGTCTTCCACAGTCTTTTCCCCCCACTTTAGCTGGAGTGAATCATGGTATCTGTGGGTGTTGTCACAGGTGTCAGCGTTGATCCCTGGAAGCATAACTCTCTGGCCAGTTGTAATTCTCTGTTGAGTAGAGAACTAGCCTTAATGCTGTACATAGTAACCCTGCCGGGCACCTAAAATGCAGTTTTGGTTTAAAACCTAAGGTTACAGCTGGCTGAAGGTTTAAGAGCAGACTTTCTAAAAGATCTGGTGTAAATTGCCGTGCTGGTGAAATGAACTTTTTTCAGTGTTTCTGCTTATAGTCAGAAATTTTCTAAAGTAAAACAGGCATCCCCTTACACAAGAGGTGTATTCCTTGGTCATGTGTGTCTGTGCATACATATTACTGACCAAATCAAGCATTTTTCATTGGCTGGTTTTGGTTTTTTTTTTTTTTTTCAATATGTCTGTAAAACAATTAGCAGGATTTTGGTCTCATTTTTGCCGTCAGCGGTACACATTTGTTCTCTGTGCCTTTGCTTTCTCTTTCTGTTCATTCTTTTCTTATATCTTCACTGAAGGCATTATCAGTTTCCAAACTACTGGAATGTTTCAGGGTTTTTATTTAGTCTGACTTAGTGTCCTTGGGACCGGTGGCTGTAGGGTCAGTGGTGGCAGAATAGTCAACATGTCCTTGAGATTTCCTGGAATTGAAAGCGAGGGTCCTGTTTTTTAAATTACTTGCAGAATATGATTCTTGCCTGCTTAACTTCTGGTGATAAAGAATATGAGGGGAGGAGGGTTTGATTTGTAAATTACAGCTTGAGTAGCTGTAGCTGAGTCTTCTCATAGCATGTTTTTGTAGGCAAATATTAGATATTTATTTACTTACTTCCAGGTACATGCTGGGCCTGTCGGCTGTTCCAGCAGTTATACAGTTTCTCGGATTCCTGTTTCTTCCTGAAAGTCCCCGCTGGCTCATTCAGAAAGGCCAGACGCAGAGAGCACGAAGAATTCTGTCTCAAATGCGTGGCAACCAGGCAATCGATGAGGAGTACGACAGTATCAAAAACAACATTGAAGAAGAAGAAAACGAAGTTGGAGCAGGTATGCTGAATGCTTGTTGGCCTCTCTGCCTATCAATGAGATAAAAATCAGAAGAAATGGTGAAGTCGTAGCCTGTGGGAACTTGATGTTTTGCTTTTTCTTGTCTGTTTTGCTATTTGAAATATTTCATATACTGGTAGCTTCAAAAATGAACAGATGTTTCTATGATCCTACAGTTTTAAATTAGGTTCCAATTTCTTAAGTGAGGAAAAAGTAAAGTTGTGTAAGATTCTAAGTTTATACGACCTACGCTTGTGTGGGAATTGCACTCAAAAAATTACTCAGTTTAAGAATGCACATCTTGAAGAGTGGAAATAAATAAAATAAAGTTTGATTTCTTTCATCAGTGGAAAAGGCCAAACAGACACTAGGGAGGTCGGAAGGCATTTTACATGCCTGAATTATCCAGAGGCCGTATCCTGGCCGACCATATCCTAGACAAGCAGCCTTTGGAAAGATTTACAAAACTAGGCATGTAATATAGAGATTCTTTTTCAGTAAAGGCAGCTTCTGAAAGTCCTTTTGGTCTGCCCCCAAGAGAATAAAGCATCTAAATCAGATCCTTTTTTTACTCTTTTGTATCCTTATGCCATAATTGCTCAAAACTTTATGTATGTACTTATGTGTACCATTCCATTGACTTTCTGTCCACTACATATATTTCCTCTGCTTTGTGCTGAAAGTGTTAACGTGGGAATCTCAAGTAAGGTTCTTAAGTAAGGCTCATCTTAATTCTTGCTTCCTTAACCATTGGTAGGAAAATACTGTAACTTCTTAGAGCTGATGGAAAGAAAAATGCAAGTTATTTTACATCTGTGTAAACTGAGGTTCAACATCTTATAATACCTTATCTCATTGCCTCATTGAGTTTGGCTTTGAGCCTTACAATAAATAATTAAATATCTGGAAAAAAGTTATTTGCTACATACTAGTGAAGGGATTTTCAAAATATTCATCACTGGTGGGAAGTAGGGCTGGATTTTTTTTCTCCCATTATGTTTCTGAGGCTTTGGATACTTTTTTCCAGTTCTTCAGTTTGGCGGGGGGGGAATGAAGCTGATTTGATTAAAAAGCTGAAGTGAATATTCATAGAACAGCTTGGGTTTGAGAGTCCTGTGCCGAGGTTCTTGATCCTAATTAGGGATTGGGCTGTTCGATTCTGTGGAGAGCCACTTAATGTCTAGTATTAAAGTTTTTATGCTTTGTAGAAATAAAAGGAGCAGGTGTTTGACCCATCCAGTCCCTTATTTTAGTCACTGGGCTATAGGGTATGACCTTGTTTCTCTCTCTTAAATCTTTCCTCATGCTGCTGTTTCACTATTTGTAAACTAAATGTGGTGTTGTGAGACTGCATTAGGACTGACTCCAGCTCAGTTGTTAAATCAGTCCTCTACACATTTGTAACTTGGACTGGCATACTAATACGAGGTTGTTGGCTTTCTGGGATGTGTAGGTCTCTTGATTTCCCCCCTCCCTGATAACTTATTGTGTTCCTGGAGTTTAGTTAAATCATGCACATTCCTAGGAGAAATCTTGGTTACAGAGGATCAGTGTTTCCCTCTCTGGTAATCCACAGCTTCAGAGCTGTCACCAAAAGGCATTAAAAAAATGAGGGTAGTTACAAGTATATGCTGTCCCTCTTGTTATAAATGCTTAGCAAGTAGGCATTAGATAGTTACGGTCACTCTCATTTTTGATTATAACTTGGTAATAATTGCACTTCATCCCATTTAACCTAAGTCTTCATTGTTATAAAAAGGTATGTTGTACGTCAGCATCAAGACATACATTATTTTTGTTACCTTTCTGTGACTTACAGGTGGTATTTACAAGTGGTGTTAAACTGTAATTCTTTCATTTCTCAAGGAGTTGTCTGGATCCTCACTATTGAATTTGGCATGCATGGCGCAAGAGCATGATTTATGATTTCATTGCCAGGTGTTCAGGTATTGATGACTCAAATGTGTGCTTCTGCAAAAACTTTGCACTTCATTTTGCTATGTGTATTTTGTTTTGTTTTGTTTTGTTTTTGTTGTTTGTTTGATATATTCCTGTAGTACTACTTGTATTCATTTCTGCTATTTGTGGCAGACAGTGTTTTAAAACGCTAGTTAATAGCAATGACAAATGATGGTAGTAATTCCTATCAGACATTGTGGACATCATTCCAGTTTTACAAAAAGCTTTAATGACCCTAAACTGGCAGTGTGTGTATGTGGCATTCAAGGAAAGATAACTTTGTGGATCGAAAATCATCCGGCTTACTTTTAGGTAATAGTGTCTTTTCCTTTCCTGTCTTTTCCTTTCTTGAAAAAGAACAGATGTTCTTTTTCATTAATTGATACACAAGCATCTTTGCCAGATTCTTAGGGCACCATTTTCTAAGTGAAAATAAGCCTGTGTTTGATTCCTTCTCTGCAAGGGAGTAACAGAATGTAACCATAACATATTCTCCAGTCCCACACTAAAAACTGTAATTCCTTTTGTAACTGTTTCATCAGCTATTCTTGTCACAGAAATAATGAATCACAAGGGAACTTCATCTGTGTTGTTTAAGCTACTTTCTTAAAGGTTTGGTTTTAATGTCTGTCATAAAATCAGAGAAGTTCGTTGCATTTTCCACGTGGTCATCAAGCGGCTTCTGTCTTGAAAATAATAAAAACGCCTTCAGCAACAAACTTCTGTTTCAGAAGTCTTTTGTAGCAATGTGGAATACCTGTTAAGCGAATGATTCACATTTCTTTATCCTTTCCAATACATTTGGCCAAATCACTGCTGCTGATACTGCTTAGCAGCTTATATTTTAGCATTTTCAGATTGGTATCAGGAAAAGGATGTATCTTTTTGACAAACACTTTCCCCGTGACTGGTTATGCAAATGACATTTTTTCTGGCAGTCATGAATACTGCTTTTGCGTGCTCTATTTCTGTACTTCCAGTGTGACTTGGTGTTGTAACCTTTCTTTTTGAGAAGGGAAGGGGAGGACATTGCATTCTGCAATAATGTTACAAGACAAGTTGAATCTTGGTCAAGTCCAGCTAATCATCATCTTTTAACATCATCCCCCTCTCAGATGGTGGGGCTGTAGTGCAAAAGGGAGCTGGCGATAGGAGAATCAAGGGTAGAAGGACTAATGAGGAAGATGTTAGAGAGAAGAGAGCACCCCAAGAGTTGTGGAAGCAGTAATTTATAGGTGCGAAGTGTCCTTCCCCTTCAAATACGCTGTGGATCTTGCAGATTCGCCAGTGCTTGGCTCAGACTCTGAAGCCTTAGAGGAGAGARAAGGGGAGAGAATGGTCAGAAGGGGTTTGCAACCGAGGGAAGGATCAAAGACATTGCTAGAAGAGGGTTCTGGAGTGACTAGCAAAAGGCGTCTGACTCGCACTGCTACTGAATTGTAGTTTTTAGTACAATTAAGGCAGAGGTTCAGTACTGCACATTAGTTAAAAACAGGCAATCAAATCATAGCAGTGCAGGTAAGCACTGGCACAGTGGCTTAATACACAGGTATAGATGAAGTAACTTGCGCTCCTAAGCGAATTAGAGAGTGGGATTTGTAATGCTAATTCTAGAGCAAGCACTTTAGAGTGGATTTGTGGCGTGTTTGTGCATAACAATAAAGCTATCTAGCACACCTTTTGTAGAAGTCTTACAGGCTGCCAGTGTAGTGGTCATTTCAGACCGGAAAGCAATCATTATAGCATCCAACAGAGACATTTTAAATAGATCATTAATTTCCTGTATGTTTAAAAACACTCCAATGTTCAAAGCAAATCAGAGAAGAGTATCAATTTGTACTGTCTTTCTGCGTGAAAGCATCTGCAAACTGCATGGCTTTTCCTCACGCCCCTCTTGTAGCAATACTGAGCTGTGATGTGTGAGGATGCATGGTATTTCACGTGAAATCAGTAGTGATGAGTATAGTACTAACTTAACATCTTTACAAAATGAACATCATTTGCATTAAGACTAGACGTTTATTTTTGTGTAGATGAAGGATGTGTAACCATGGATCATAATTACACTAGGAGAGCAGTATGATCTCCCCCAGCCCTATTTATCCCATGTTTCTCTAACCTGTGAATTAGGGTTGAGACTCTTGACCTTATCTGCTATGCCTGTGGACCTTTACATTTTATTATCTGTTCTTATACATGTATATGTGTCAACTTCTGATCATGAAGATGTCTTTTTTGCACGTTACACTTAGTAATTCTGGCCGTGTAAAACTGCTGGGGCTCAGTGGTGCATGGAACCATGCTGCTTCTGTGAAGTTCACTAAGTGATTTAGAAAACTGATCATTACACTGTAATATTGTTTAACCTACCATTCTGTGTCTGTACCAGAATGTTATGTAATAGGCACTGCTTCTAGATCAGACATTTTCTTGTGTTTTCATTATTTTTAATACATTTTTTGTAATAGCCTAGCTTTTTTTTTTTTTGTGAGACCGAGAAAAAGGTATCCATGCCACACTCTCACTCCTGTAGGCTTGACTCACTTTACTTCTTTGCTGAATTTCCTATTGGATCAGTGAATCAGTCTCCTTTTCTAGGTTTTGTATTTCCCTGTTGGAAATAAATGTTGTATGATATAAAGGTAAAATCACCTCATTACCATTAGGTTTCAGCTCATAACTTTACCCAATTAACTTGTCAGTTAAAATAGGGTATTATCAGGCAGAAGATCTGGACCCTCAGTCCTTCCTGGTTCCAGTATATTTCTATTTCTTGCAAATTTTCTTCTTAAGTAATATTTTAACTTGTTAGTATTCCTGGCTATGGCTTTGGCTGGAACCATTTGACATGCATCTTTCTAGGGAGATGCTGGAAACTTGCAATGTTTTCATTCTTAATCATAATTCTCCCCCTACTCCTGGGAGTCCTTTTTATCCTAGGCCATTGCCCGACATGCCTGGTGTTGAAAAAGATACAGACATGCTTATTATTATTGGAGATCAGGTGGAATCTTATTTAATGAAACTTGGTAATACTGTGATGCTCTGGTAAGGCTGTGCAGAACTCTGAATCATTCCGCTTCAGGCACTCAAATCCTTATTTGAAGTTAATTCCTYTTTTATGATATTAAGTGGCTGTTGTTACCTGTAACCATGAAATTAGATGGAAGTCTTTGGGGCAAAAGGAAACAAAGGAGTTGGGCTAAGGATTCGTTGAAGAAAACCCCAAATCCAATATGGTTGGTAGTCATGTCAGCCTGAAATTCTTGCTTGTGGCAATACCAAATGCCAGGGTCAGTTCCAGGTGGGTTTTGCCTTTGGATTTTGTGGGAAGTGTTGCCAGCGCAAGAGGTACTTGAAAGGAACGTCTTCGTTTCATTCTTGTTTTTTAACCATTTGACGTGTAGAATTTTTTCTTTGTCTGTTCTCTTAAGAACAAAAATTCTTCCTGTGTATGTCTGCATTGGAATTTGTTTTGAGTTGAACCCATAAAAAAGCACTCCTCTGGATAATTTAAAATTCATGCAATGCAGGCAAATAAAACATGGAGACATTTGATCTTGAGAAAGTATACTAACTCAATTCAGTGTACAATCAAATAACAAGAAAAAGCCTTCTACAAAACTTGGCAAGGAATATTGAAAGTATGAATTACTGTATTAAACAATTGATAAAGAGAGATAAGAAGATTTTTGGTTCTCCTTTTATCCTTAAAGTCTTTTAAAAGGCTGACTTACTCTCGCAAATATGACCTTTGAGAAATATAGTGTATAAAGAACAATTATTGTTTTTCTGCCTGGTATAGAAACATGATTGCTATATTTTACAGATAATAGTTTGTTTCTGGTGTCTTAGAGCTCTGCTTATACCTTCAGTTTGCGTGCCTAACCGTGAGTTTGGGAATGTCTGTACACTTTAGGAATCCTGGTGTTAGCATGTTTACCTGGCAGGGCGTTTCGAGTCGGCCTTGCTTGAGTGGCTTATGACCAAAACCAATCCCTTAAACTTTCATCTTGGTTTTCAATGTGCTGACATAAATTCAATGTTTATTTGGAAATGGTGGTTAATTGCCTGTCCACAGATAACATTCTTTCAGGTAGACTGCTTCAGATGTATGTTTTGGAACAAACTCTTCTTTGCCTGAAGTCCAGACAGATTTCGTGTATGGTAGTCCTAAAGGGCAGGAAAAAGCGAAACTCTGTAAAACTTCATGTAAGTAAAGGGAAGCACTGTGAGGCAGGAGGGTTTGGTTTGGTTTTGTTTCTCTTCCCCACTTCAGATTCACTATGAAGTTTCTGGAAGTAAAATTAACTTTTCATTGACAGCGTTATTAGCTTTGTATTAGTTCACAGCTTCTGAAGCCTGCAGAAAATTCAAGCTACAAGTCTGGAAAATAAAAGAAAATTAAAAAGACTTCATCTCTTATCAGTTCAAAAATAATTTGGGCGTAATGATTTTGTTTTAAGCCAAATGACATTATTCACAGATTGAAGCTGATTTTGCTGACGTTCAGGTAGCATTAACTGCTGCTTTTCATCTGAGGTCGCTTGTGGGACTACATGTCTGGAAACAGTATTGGATTCCACTCCAATACTAGTGCATCACTGAACATTCAGCTGCTCTCTATGCTTTGTTTAGGAACAGGTATCTGTTTTGTGAAAACACATGTTTCAGAGTGGAAAAAAATGTTGGAAGAATGACTAGTGATTAACATCCTTTCGTGAGAGAATGTGGTTCTTCCAAAGCAAAAACTGACTGAAGGAGAGGCTGTGAATAAGGATAGCGTGTTTTGTTTCAGTCGTGTCCAGGGGAATAGGGATTGGTAACTTGTGCTTAAAAAACAAACAAATTGCCACACCCCTTACCCCTGCAAATTTAACTAGAATAGTTYATTTTTCTTTCTTAATATGAACAGCCAAAATTAGGCATTTTTGGCTGATTTTTCAGGTGTTATCATTCTCTCTGTTTCATGTTTATTGTCTGTTAGGGCTAGCTACAGTACTTCAGATTTATAGAAAAGTATCTTTTTCCTTTAACACAAAAAATACTTGGTTTTTCTACTTAAACAAGCTAGTCCAACTAACTGGGACAAGATCAGTTTCTAGAAGCTATCAGCTTCTGGCCCCAATTTCCATGCCTTCTAGGAGCTCAGTTCAGTTCTAGAAAGCGGTAAGCTAGACACATTTCTTGGATTTTCTAGTAGTAGTGCTTAGCTGTATAACTTGGCCTGTTATTAGAAGTCTGCTATATAATAGCATAAACTTTAAACAGCATTTGTAACTGTGTACATTTACAATAGTTCCTTCCCAGTTAGTCCAAGGGAAAAACACAAAAATAGTGTGGCATGCGGTGAGATTTTAGGAAAGCTGGCCTAAAGATTCCTGGCAGAAGTGAACTTGAAGGACTTGGGAGGAATATTCTTGGTCAACAGAAAGAAAAATGGATGTGCATAACATCAGTAATAGTAAAGGAGTGAAGCAAGCAGAAAAGACCAGAAATGGGGGGGGAGAAAAGACAAAAAAAAGACGACCTGAAGGAGGTGGTTCTTCCGTTGTTGGGAGGCAAACTGTCCTGGTTTCAGCTGGGATAGAGTTAATTTTTTTCCTAGTAGTTGGTATAGTGCTATGTTTTGGATTTAGTATGAGAATAGTGTTGATAACATGCTGATGTTTTTAGTTGTTGCTAAGTAGTCTACTAGTCAAGGACTCTTCAGCTTCCCA
>JAYKAV010003060.1:479988-500577 GCA_035582835.1 Phoebastria nigripes
GTCTTCCCCGCCCGTTCTTCTTATGGCATATGGGGACAGCCTGTTCCTGCACCTTCAAGACTTCCTTCTTGAAGAACGTCCAGCCTTCCTGGACCCCTCTGCCCTTCAGGACCGCCTCCCAAGGGACTCTCTCGACCAGTGCCCTGAACAGGCYRAAGTCCGCCCTCYGGAAGTCCATGGTAGCGGTTTTGCTGGCCCCCCTCCTTACTTCACCAAGAATTGAAAATTCTATCATTTAATGGTCGCTAAGCTCTTAGTTGGTTCATATTTTCTTCATTTCTTTAACCTGTTTTTATTACTTCTTGAGATCTACCATTGTCTTTTGATTTCTTTAATTCTTGTGATACTTTATAGGGACAGGTACTTCTTGTTTCTTCTACTATTTCAATAACAACGGCTAATGAATTGGTATCTACAAGGAATGCTTAGGAGAAATTGAACTGAGACTTGCTGCTCGCGACTGCAGGTTTTGCTGTACTTTAGGGAAATCAGAACTTGAAATTTTGCACATGCTTACTTTTGCTCTGTATCTGTCATGTCAGCCTGCTTTAAATGAATTTTCTTTTCTTTTATAGCTTATTTGCTAAGGATGTCACATTCAGAAGGATACAGAGTCTTGGGCATTAGTCCTCGGAAACAATGTCCTAAACTTTGCCTATACGTTAGCAGGAAGTAGTGATCGCCTCTGGGGTTAGGATGGATGTTTGATACTTTCTGTGATAGCATTATGCCATCAGGTAACATTTTCAGTAAAACAATTTCCATTTAGTGTAGTGCATCATTTGTGAATGAGTGACGCAGTGGTGCATCTCGGCAATATCCTACCCTGAGTTCTTGTACTTTCCAAAAGATCAGTCTGGGCGCTTTGCACATGCTATGACAGTGTTGCCATACTGGAATGAAAAACAAACTTGGACTTGTAAAAGCCACAACTGAAGTTTGCCCAATAATTCTGAGAATCTACAATATCGGCGTGAGCAACCAGACTCTGAAAAAGAGCAGGGAGAAGGGAAGTGCTTTCTCACTTGTTAGAAGTGTAGTGTTTTAATGACACTGTTTTTCTTTTTCCCCCGCAAGGATAAGTTATTAATGAATTTTTCTGTTCAAGCCTTTCTGGGCTATCCATGTCCAGAAAGATTTGTTACTTCTGGGGCAAGCAAGATCATCAGAGGCACTTCTTTGGTATACCTGGAAGAGATGGCTGAAATATTTATTCTAAGTACATATCTGTATACATTTCCAGGTTAAATTTACTTGTCTTCAATTCTTGAAACTGAATATGTCCACTGAATGTAAGAAAAAATCTTTTAAAATACAGTCTATGGATTTTTTCCCTCTATTTTGTATATAAAACATGAAGTGCACTTTAAGGAGCAACTGAATTATTTGTATAGTTCATTCTGAAAAGTCTTGCATTATTCACGTTACTTTTTTCTTTGATGCCAGGCCACTGGTATCATGGTGGTGCTCTTTAAGAAAGTAAGGGCAAGCAATAAATAAATAAATAAATAAATAAATAAATTCTCCTCTTTTTAACTGAAAAGCTGTTGTCATGCTGTAATTCCTTTTGGTTTTCTGCTCTTTATGTATGTATCTTTGAGACTTGCCTTCCAGCATATACCAAATGTGAACAGCCAAAAGTCACTGTTTCAGTGACAGATTAATGTGTTTATTACCTTCTTAAATATGTCTTTCCATCCTTGTAAAATAAGGGAAGATGTTGGAGATGCAGATGTTAGATCTGTATCACAGTGCTTGAGATTGGAATAACTTAAATTGTTTTTAGTGTAAAGACTTTTCTTTACTTGTTTAAAAGTTACACAGTGCGTTTGTGGAAAACTTACAATCTGTGCAATCTTGGAAAGAAACTGGAAGTTGGTCCTTGTGGTGTAATGTCACAGGGAGTTACTGTCATTGATGAACTTTGAGATTATAAAGCAAATACCTGGCCTTTGGGAGGAACAAAGACTAAGTAGAGTGTGGTGTTAGGAAGGGTGTTAAGAGACCTGATTTACATGATGAAATTGGTTAACAAATGCTGAGTTAGGGGATTGTTCTCCTACGGCAGTACATATTGGTAGAGCTTCATGGGCTGAAGAGTCAGGATGGTTCAGTGTCACCTTGCACAGAAAAAAGGGCACGCTGGCGCTCATTTTGTATGCTGGTAGTCTGAATGGTTACTTAAATGTTGATGTCTCTTTTCTAGACAGAACTATATGTTTTTGCTGTTGTTATGTCACATTGGCTGCTTTTGAGAGCTTCTTTCTACCTGAGGCCCGGGAAGGAAGTGTGTCACATAGGTGACATCTGTGATCATTGTCCACTGAAAATAGAAAAGCCTCCCATTTTAAATCAATGTCATTGCAATACCATCTATCAGATATGAGTGGTGAAGTGAAATACTGCTCTTCTGAATCACAGAATTGAGTTGCTGTCCTTTACTGAGGAAGGTCACTTGTTTAAAATCTGAATCCCTGTATTGTAGCATAGTGGGATGACATTACTTTAATTTCTTCTAGACTTATGCTCACAGGTTAGTTTACAGAGTGAATTATCTGGAAGAATCAATGTGAAAAAATGTTTAGCCTCTCTTCTCATATAAATAGCATCATGTATCACATCTTTGGAGGCTTGCACTTCCTCCATAAAATCCTGTTTCTCTGTAGCTGTGATGGAAGCTGATGGAAAATTTGAGCACACGTGAGTGAGCTGCGTGGCAGGGGGTCACTGGGTGTTTTTGAGGTAAACACTTGGCTTCGCAACGGCATAGGACGACACCCTCGCTGCAGGCCATCTGTAGAGAGCACAAAAGAAAGAGCAGTTGCCTGACTCAGCTGCAAAGCTTCTGGGCACCGGAGCCAGATCTACTCTCCTGTGTCTTTTTTGAATAAGGGCAACATGCTGATCTCCTTTGCTGGTATGTGTGCGGGTTCACTCCTCTGGATCTGTTCTTCTCCCACAAGCTGCTGCCTTCCCAGCTCCTTTTGTAGAGGCTGTTGTTGTTTTTTTTTGAATTTCAGGTGTTTCTTGCTGATAGAAATGTTGCTGGGTCCCACATCTTTGCTGCTTCTCCCATAGTCCATTGTGGATGGTGAGTTATAGCCTAGCCTCAGTATTTCTCATGGGAAACTTGTGTGCCTTCCTTTAACGATAAGTGATACTGAACCACTTCCATTTTCATGTTATTTTAAAGATGCAGAATGTAGTGTGTAGTGTTCCTGCAAAATGCTCTATTCAGTCACCTGGGTTTCACTGTCACCTGGATGACCTTGTCAGCTAGCTGCTGCCCATGATACACAGAGCAACCCAAGCAGAAACAGCTGCTGGTTGAAAACTGCCATGTCTGGACTGGAAGTGAGAGAGCCAGCATGCCTCTTCAGAGGTCTGCAATGCACCTGGAAGTGCCAGCTGTAAATGCCCTGATGTACTTTGAGTCAATATGGGAGAAATCAGTTGTATTTTTGTGGCACAAGTAAACATTTTCTCCTAAGCCCTCTCATCTGACAGCAGCAAATAGTTTTCTTCAAAACTACCTCTTTGAGAAGTTTAGTGTTTTTTTTTTTTTTTCTTTCAGTAAATTACAACTAGACTCACAACCACAGGTTTCTGCTTTCCTTCGTCCCAGTTCAGTCCCGGCTCTTGCTCAGCTTCTTTAAATGCGTTGTGGGTTTTTCTTAATACTGCAAAGGATGGTTTGAAATATGGAAAAACTTAAAAGTATGTTGTCTTCAGTCAGCTCCTATCAATTGAGCTCATCATTATCTAAAGCCAATACAAAATCCACTTTCCTGTGGTGTTTCCAAGCAACCAGCACTGACCGGCGAGGGAAGTGTGAGATGCCCAGGAGCTGAGACCTCACCGGCTGCTGCGAAATGGCCAGCAGCGTTGCAGGGTGAGGCTGGGAAGGAGGAGGTGAGCTGGGATGCTGCAGGTGGCTGCCAGGATGGGACACCTGCCTTGAGACTTGCATTTAAATGGTCAGAAGGTGTGTGCAGGTTGGTCTGAAGAAAAGCTAGTGTCATCATTGAACAGCAGAAAGTAAAGTAATTTGTATTTGATGAGAAGGCTTGTATCTGAAACTATTAAATTTAAAATGCACTTAAATAGTGGCCCTCCCTGAAGTTGGAAGTATGGAGACACATTGCAGTAACATTGATAAGTTAATCTCTTCAATGTTTACATTGCCGTTGGCTTAGTAACAATAATGTGTACCTAAATTTGTTCCTAATGGACAAAATTTGGTTTTTACTTGAATTGAAAGCATACTTTTAGTTTCCAACAACTTTCAGTAGCAACATGGTAAACACTTCTTTAAACTGATTTTAAAAAGTAAAAGCCAATTTATTCAACCTTTCCATACCTCTTCTGACAGATCTATTCTAAAATTATATATTCTTTTCCCATTATTGTATGTCGGTTGTTCCTGAAAATCCAGGATGCAAGAAGAGGGCTATGGTGGGTTGACCCTTGCTGGATGCCAGGTGCCCACCAAAGCTGCTCTGTCACTCCCCCTCCTCAGCTGAACAGGGGAGGGAAAATATAACGAAAGGCTTGTGGGTCGAGATAAGGACAGGGAGAGATCACCCACCAATTACCATCACAGGCAAAACAGACTTGACTCGGGGAAAATTAATTTAATTTATTGCCAATCAAACCAGAGTAGGATAATGAGAAAATAAAAACAAATCTTAAAACACCTTTCCCCCACTCCTCCCTTCTTCCTGGAAATTCTTCCAACTTCACTTCCAAATTCTCTACCTCCTCCCCCCAAGCAGCGCAGGGGGACGGGGAATGGGGGTTGCGATCAGTTCATCACACGTTGTCTCTGCTGCTCCTTCCTCCTCAGGGGGAGGACTCCTCACACTCTTCCCCTGCTCCAGCGTGGGGTCCCTCCCACGGGACACAGTCCTCCATGAACTTCTCCAATGCGAGTCCTTCCCATGAGCTGCAGTTCTTCACGAACTGCTCCAGTGTGGGTCCCTTCCATGGGGTGCAGTCCTTCAGGAACAGACTGCTCCAGCATGGGTTCCCCATGGGGTCACAAGTCCTGCCAGTAAACCTGCTCTGGCRTGGACTCCTCTCTCCATGGGGCCACAGGTCCTGCCAGGAGCCTGCTCCAGCATGGGCTTCCCACAGGGTCACAGCCTTCTTCAGGCGCATCCACCTGCTCCAGCGTGGGGTCCTCCACAGGCTGGCTGCAGGTGGGTATCTGCTCCACCATTAACCTCCATGGGCTGCAGGGGGACAGCCTGCCTCACCATGGTCTTCACCACAGGCTGCAGGGGAATCTCTGCTCCGGCGCCTGGAGCACCTCCTCCCCCTCCTTCTTCACTGACCTTGGTGCCTGCAGAGTTGTTTCTCTCACATATTCTCACTCCTCTCTCTGGCTGCAATTGCTGTTGCACAGCAACTTTTTCCCCTTCTTAAATACGTTATCACAGAGGCACTACCACTGTTGCTGATGGGCTCAGCTTTGGCCAGTGGCAGGTCCGTCTTGGAGCCGGCTGGCATTGGCTCTGTTGGTCACGGGGGAAGCTTCTAGCAGCTTCTCACAGAAGCCACCCCTGTAGCCCCCCTGCTACCAAAACCTTGCCACACAAACCCAATACAAGGGTGTAGAACATAACCAGCTCTCAGAACTTCCCTTTATTTTTCCCCTGCTCCCCCCGCAACCCCCTTGTTTTTTATCATTATTTACTAAGCTTGTCTAGTAAACAGATGTACAGCCCTACTGGAGGGAATAGGACCTTACAATTCTGTTGAGAAAAAAATTTATTCTACAGAAAAATAATCTTCTGTTTCTTGTCAAAAGCTATCAACAATAATGGTAAAGGACCTGAGGTGACTCTCAGGTTTTAGGCTGAACTTGCAGAACTAGTAATGAGAAAAAAAAAAAAAAAAAAAAAAAAAAAAAAAAGACAAGAGAAAGAATAAAACTCAAACTCATAGGGAGCTGCTGCACGATTGAATACATTGTGCTAGAATTACAAAATACTGAATTAATTTTGTCCTATTTCTTCTAAATTAATTTTAAATAAAGCCTAATAGTTCATAGGAGCAGCTAATATTGCTTTTTTCCTAGTGTGGTTTTATGCAGAACCATTCCAGTTGCTGTCAGCTACTAAAAGATGCATTGAATGCATCTGTATTAGCATTTTGGCTCTGAACAGCAGCGTAGCTCTGTAGTGAGTTTCTTCTCATCTCCCGTTGTCACCCCCACGTACTTTTGTTCAGATCGCAAAGCGGTGTTAGTGCCCATGGAGTAACTTCCTTCAGGGGAAATTAAACCAGAGGTCCGCTCCAGGGATGCATTCAATGTGCTTGGACTCTTTTGGAGATGTCAAGGTTCAAATCAATGACAGAGTCTCAGGGCAGCTTCTAACAGCCTGTGCGTGGCAAAGTTCTGCCTAGGGGACCGGGCTAAATCTAGTCTGACATAAAACCTACAAATAGCACGTCGTGTACATCTAGCGACCTCGGATTCAAATGGCTTTGACCTCGTGATCCCCACGTACTGCACTGCATTACTTGCTGAGATGCACATGGTCATACTGCTTCCTAAACTGTATGTTGCCCAGGAGAATTAATTTTCTTTATAAATGAGTGAGCTTCTATGTTAAAATATGTTGTATAACTTAGTGTACAAGCATATTGTCAAACTTAAGGATAATTGGGTGGGGAGGGTTATGTGTATCCTCCCTTTACCCCAGTCAAAGTTAGCACTTCTCCAAAGAGGAAAGGACTTCATAGTATTTTCTCTCCTTAAGGAAACTACTTTTCTTTGTGGTGGAATTGATCTCAAAGTTACCATGCTATGGCTAAACTTTTCATCCCAAGTCTTGTAGCTTGCACTTAGTGTGTTACACTAAGTGTGAATTTACAGTTGAGTAATTTTTGGTAATGCAAATGATTCATTTGCATTTTATTGTGCTAGATGCAGTGATCAAGTCAGATGAGTATTATGTCTCAGTGTTACTCTGCAAGTTTTACTGTATTTGATCTTAAGCATCCACCATTCCCTTCAGATGAATGTTGGGTACTTGAATGATGATTCCTTCGTGCATTCGTAGGCTGGTAATTATCTTTGGCAAAACACTTGCAGAAATCAGTTTATGACTGCAGGCATACTTTGCTTTTTCCTTATCTGTCAGTGTTTCTATGAAAAATGAGCATTGTCTAGTGTATGTTACCCTAGTGCTCTCCAAAATGGAAAACTTCCTCGGTTCGTCTGGTTGCCAAAGTCAGCCTGAGTGTGTGAACTCGTCAAAGGTGCTGTCATTTCTGTGTTGTAAACTTGATTTTCCATTATGTTTGGTATTTACGTACTTTTATATCTGCCTTTTTTTTCCATGTGCTGTAGTCATGTAAGTCATTCTTACCTCCACTTTTCACCTTCTTCCATGCTTGTCTGCTGGTGTCTTCATCCTAGCTGTGTAGGTGTAGAATGCATTTAGGTACATATAGATGTGTATAAATGGACAATGGAACTGAATTAGCTTCTCAGATTAGCTTCACAGCCTGCATGATCAGAAGCAGCGATTTCTCTCTATGACTAAGTGGCAGCTCAGAGAAAGCCAGCAAATACGAGGTCAGTGAATGGAGATATTTGGAAATCCACCCTGAAACGTAGGTGGCCCAAACATTGCAGCTTTCTTCCAGCTTTGCTCTCCCTCTGTTTTTGTTTACAAGTTTCCCCCGGACTTCCTGCCCAAGAATTTTTCCTTTCAGTCTGCTTAATAGGTTGGTGACAGCTGGCAGAAGGCACGGTTGGGCAATGATGCTCTTACTGAGAAACATAAAAATATTTTCCTGGTATCCATATAAAGGTGCAGATGCATCTTATATCTGACACTGAAAATTAACTTTCATTGTTTCCTGACCCAATCCAATGCCAACCAGGCTGTTGTAACTCGTGGTGGTATGAAGCAGTTTTGCTGATGCCTTCAGGTTCGTCAGCCTCTGCAGCCTGACAAATTCTAAATGGAGTAATTGCCCCCTCACTTTTTTTTTTGGTAAACAGGAGGTAGGACTGATACTATTTCTGTTCTTTTTAGAGCTTATCCTTGAAACATCTATTTTTCATAACAAGTTGTGTTGCCTCTGAAAAGTAGTTAAACATCCAGGAAAAGTAGCTCCTGTGAGTTAGAGAGGACGTGCATGTCTGGGTAAAATTCTGCCCTTTCTCTGCGCCACAGCCCATCTTTCTGGCTGATCACGGTTGGGAAATCTGCAGTTTGCCCTGAAGCCAGGAAGGTTACCTGAAATTCCAGCCCCACTAGTGATATTTTTTGCCCTCAAATCTAGGAAAACCAGGAGCTCCTGGGGAAACTGAAATGCTATTCAGTAACCACTAGTTGCTAAGCACATACTTCCACTGGGATGTTGTTAATCACTACATGAAGTTTGTCTTGTGTCATGTTTGGCTTTAGGTAGTGCACATGTGCTTCTGAAGCCCGGGGTAAGAATTCATACCGGTCCTAAAAACAGCTTCTTCCCTTAACGCAGTTTAGGCTCTTACTGCCTTTAAGAAAGGAATTTGAGTCCTTCTTTGGAAATAGTGTTACAGCTGAGAATGCTTGCTGCGTTTATGCAAGTCATAATGTTAAGTTGAAACCTTAAAAATGTCAACAAGGTGGTAATGCAGATGGTTTTTCCCCAGGTATTATTTCTTAACTCCAACAGACTTGGCCTGGAACCTGAGCAGACCAAAAATATTTAAATAGCAGGTTCTAACAGCATCTTCCATTTGCAACAATTAGCCTAAGGGGTAGATTTTCTTGTATATTTTACATATAGAAGTATATTTATTGATTTTGCTGTACATGCCCTGGTGCTGCCGTAGTTGCTGGTTTTGTTTCCATCGTTGCTCTTTTGTCTCCCTGAAAAAATGAGCATTAGCAAATGAAATTAGGGAGAAGCTGAATGTAACATGTTCCCATGTAGCATCTTCAGGGACAGCTGGGATGATCTGAAAGCAGGTTGCTGGCACAGATGTATAGACCCAGGGGCATAGCTTCGGGGAGTTAGTAGTGCCTGCAAAACCCAAAGAATCTAAAGAGCTTGTTTTTAGTAGATGGTTATGTTGATTCTATTATAATAGTGATTTTCTGTTATAGTCTGGAGGGTATACATAGACCAGCTCAAAGGAAAGGATTGTTTTGGTGCCAATCCAGTTTTTACTTGTTTTTTATTTAGTCTTCATTTGGCAACTATGGAATGTTCCCTCGTGTTCTTCAGTGCTGCAGGGCAGTTTGAGTTGCACAGTGGTTTTTGCCCTTGTTCAGAGCTGAAAACCAAAGTACCTGTGCACAGGGTAGGCTGAGCCCTGATTGAATCTGCCCTATATTGAAAACAAACCCATAATTCTTACATAGAAGTTGGAAGCTTCCATTCCTTAAAATAGTATGGAAGTGAATCAAAACCGTGTCTGTCCTAGATGATCTTCCAGTAAAGAAACAGTTGTGCCCTATACCAGTACCCAGTGCTTGATGTGGCATTGGGGATCTGCAGCAGCACAGCTGTTGCCACAGGCAGGACCTCTGCACTGAGCCCCATGGTACCTAGCGGGTGACAGTGGTGGGAAGGGGCGAGGGACAGCTGTGCCTGCTCCCGTGGGAAGTACAGCCCTGAGAATGCAGTTGCAGGATGGACTCTGCTGGTTTGGCAATGCTGTCCTTGTACCAAAATAATGGGGGGAAAAATCAACCCTTGCCAAGCAAAACGAGTTCAAACAACCTTTACTCCCAAACCCCGCTGGATTTTTGGTAGCGTCTTTCCACAGGGGCCTCCTGCCAGCCCACCTGTGTTGGCCTGTAATCGCATCTCCTCACGTCCTGGCGGACAGCAATGCGCTAGTGAAAGTCTGTGCTGTGAATGTTACCTAAAATCTCCCCTTCATCTTTTGGTGCGCAGGGGCTTTCTTAGTGCTTTGTTCCTCTCTGGGAAAAATTACACGTTGTCTTTTAACATGATAATGTGTCATGGTCTGTGCAGACAGCCGACATTGTGGTCTTGAAGCAGATCATCTTTGTGAGTGAAGCAGATGTGTGTGCTCTTCCCTTCAAGTGCGAATTTTTGAGTACAAACTCTGACCTGTCTTTGCCCAGGGTGTATTTGGAGATCAGTTGATCTTCATATATCTTCTAGGGAGTGTGTAACAGTGTGACTCCTCGATAGTTACATCAAAACGTGTGTAAATTTTTTGAAATATTCCAGTTTTCCTGTGAGCCTCAGATTTGTTCTTACTGGCTTGCAGGCTAAAGCTTGCCGTGCTTCTTCTCACTACCACATTGAAACTTGTTTGCTTTTACTCTTAACACTGAAGAAATCCTGATGCTCCCTTTTTATTCTAATAGAATAATCCTCTTGCAACATATTTAGAAGTGGTAATTTAACATTATTGTTAGTATCTATATCTATCACCAAAGAAAGAAATGTCTGTCCCTTGACATTGAAATGGCTCGGATCACTGCAGGTGTCAGAGAAATGTCTGTTCACTTAAATGCTTTGATTTTAATATGGTCAAACATGGTGATGGAGTGGCAATGTGCCCCTTCAAAATGGCGGCTCTTGTGGGGCTTGGCTCCACTTTTAATAGTTCAATTTTCCCTGTATTATTGGGGCTGCCTCCTCTAATTAGGACCAGCTGTAAGCTGCTGCATAAGAAACACAGGTTAAAAACAAGATGTCTGTCCAAAACTTAAAAATTTCTGTTTAAGATTTTAAAACAGATGGATTTCAGTAAGGGAGCACAAAAAGAGACCGAGATGCATCATAAATACCAGTTTTTATGTATTTACACCCAGGATAGTGTTTCCTGAATGATGTCTATCATTTGGATATTATCCTTTCTTTTAAATGGCAGGTTAACTTGATGAGGGTATAAGATCAGCATAAAAATCTAATTACCGAAATTCATGAGGAAATCTCTCAGAATTCCTGCATCTTTTTGAAAAATGGGCCTCAGGCCTGTAAATAATTTAATAAAATCTTTATGATCTTCCTTTCTATCTACTAGATCTGTGAGGTTGCACAGAAACAATGAAAAGATCCTTATCCAGCATGTTTCTGTCTTGTAGTGCAACCAAGCATTAATAGGAGCAGTTAAGTGAGTATGATTCTGAGTTTTTTTTTTTTTTTTTTTTTTTTTTTAAGGAAATGAGCATACTTAACTCAGGGAAAAGAGATGAAGCATTATCTTACACTCTACTGGATTTTCAACAGCTTTTAAAAGAATTGCCTTTTAAAATATATTTATAAAGAAACTGCTAATAAATATGGCATCTAGGCAATCTCATTCTGTCTTCATTATGCTGAAAACGATCAGAAGGATTTCCACTTGGTGTAAGGCAAGCAGCTTGCAGATTAGATGTATTCCATAGTACATGAGAGACCTTGAACTGTCCGTTATGGAGTATTAATTCTATTTTCCCTAAAATCAGCATCATGACACGGGAAGATGCCTTTTGTCTGCTGCTTTGTGCAGCACTATWGTATATCTTTTTTAAATTCCATTTTATCTAGGAGCCTTTGTTCACCGAGTTAGTCACAGCTGATGATACAGGACATCTGTGTGTCAGGTTTTGAAATTACTTTTAAAAAAAGATTTAATGAAAGAGTATGTTCTCCTATTAATCAACAGGCAAAAAAATATTTCAGTTATACAAACAATTGTACATAGATCCTGCTACTTACTGTCAGTCTTGCTGACGCTAGCAAGAATTACTCTTGAGAAACTCTCTGAAGTTTATGGAGAGGCAGTCTCTCTCTAATTCCTGGAAAACAACAAGACTTTACTGCACAGTGGAGGTACACTAAAAACAGTCTGTATATCTTGCTGGAGGAATTTTGTTGCTACCGCTGTCAGCATTATAAAATAAATCAAAAGAGGTTCTGATTCTCCATAGGCTTTCTTCTTTGTGCAAATAGAAGTAAACTGTTTCCATGCTGGTTTTGCATTGATGCTAATGGTTACAGCTGATGCAAAATTGTGAAGAGTCATACTTTATTGTGAAGTACTTTATTATGTCTGAAACTCCAGAGTGGCTGGAACATAAAAATTGACATAGGCTGTATGTGAATCCTCCAGAAATTGGAAGATTTGAAAAACTGTTAGGAACATCAGCTTTTCATAATCTTCAGTTCTCATGATAAAACACTTCTTGGGATCATAGCCCAAGAGGTTATCATCTGTTCTCCGCATTTTTAAATTGTAAACTATTACTAGTTCAGCCAGTGATAATACTTAAGCAGGTTGTTGATTTGGAATCGTTGCTCCAGCGAGATATAAACTGCAGTAGCAAAAACTTGGGCCTTTGTCCCTGTCTTCTGGACTACAGACGTCCACTACACTCTGGATTTTTTACACTTCAGTAAGAATGGCCATGCTGTGTTAGACAAAGTCTATCTCACCGCCATTCTGTCTTGACAGTGGCCAATGCATGGTGGATCATAACTATGCTTTTGGTTTTGCATCTGCCATTTTATACAGCCCTTATTCTGTCTTACCTTGAAACAACCATGTTACCTACTCACCTTCATTGTGCCACTTCTGATTTTATGAAACTTTTGTTGTATTTCCAACTCCTAATCCAGCTCCTTTCCTCTAGCTTGAAGGATGGTGTACTTGATTTGTTGCTTTCATCTGTAGCTAGAGCAGAGGCCCATTATACTAATGAAGGCAGAATCACACTAAACAGACTGTTAATATTAGCTTGTTGTGAATCCAGACCTAAGTACGCTAATATGGTATAATTGTACATGCATTTTAGTACCGAGGGACCTACTAAAATTAGTATTACCACTGCTGTATGTTGGAACTGTTCCATTAATTTGTTTGTTCTTTTTGCCTTTTTCTCAATCTTTCCCCATTTCTACCATATTCCTTTTTTGAGATGAGAGGGAGAACGCAAAGGGGACCAGAACCACGTACAGCTCTTAACAATCATAGAATCACAGGATGGTTTGGGTTGCAAGGGACCTTTAAAGATCATCTAGTCCAACTCCCCTGCCATGGGAGGGGCATCTTTCACTCGATCAGGTTGCTCAAAGCCCCATGCAACCTGACCTTGGAACATTTCCAGGGATGGGGCATCCACAACTTCTCTGGGAGACCTGTTCCAGTGTCTCACCACCCTCATAGTAAGAACTTCTTCCTTATACCCAATCTAATCTACTCTCTTTTAGTTTGAAACCATTACCTCTTGTCCTATCGCTACAGTCCCTGGTAAAAAGTCTCTCCCCATCTATCTTATAAGCCCTCTTTATATATTGAAAGGCTGGAATAAGGTCTCCGTCATTGCTATGTCATATTTCATACCAGTTATGGGAGTTGTCAGTTGAGTGTTTACACTTGCTGATTTCAATATTGATTTGTGTTCTCTGCAGAGGTTATAAATTCAGGGTAAAAACTCTCAGTCTAGTGTGACTGACAGGTTCTCGATTAATGAAGCCTAGGACTGAAACTGCAAAAAGGGGTGGATCTGCTGTTGGCAGTATGGAGATGGCTGAGTTTTACAGGATCTGTATGTAAGGATGCTTTTTTTTTTTTTTTTTTTTTTTTTGACTACTGTGAAGCACCAAACTTACTTTTTCCTGGGGTTGTAATAACCAGTACAAGCACAAATCTTAGAATGATGTAGGTTTCATGTAAGAATCATGTAGATGACCTCTGAAGGTTGTCTAATCCAATCTCTAATCAAAGCAGGACAAGTCAGAGCAGGTTACTCAGGAACTTTTTCAGTGAAGTTTTGACCATGACCTTTTCTGCATCTCTCTTTCTGTGTTTGACCACTTCCATGGTACAAAATAAACAGACTTCACATCTGGTCCAAATTTTCTGCATTCCAGCATGTCTGTTGCCTTTTGTCCTGCCCCTGCACACCTCTGAGGAGCCTGGGTCCGTCTTCTCTTTGGCGCTCCGCTAGGTAGCTGTAGACAGCAGAGGCTTTTCCCTTTACCTATTCTTTTAAAGCTGAACAATCCCAGTTGTTTCAGCATCTCCTTGTATGTCATGTGTTCCAGCCCTGTCCACCTTGGTGGTTCTCCTCCAGACTCATGCAGCAATGTGGTGTGCTGCTCAAGCTGTGGGTCTCGCAAATGCTGGGTAGAGGGGAAGAACTGCTTCCTTGACCTGCTGACAATGCTCCTGCTCCTCCTCCCAGGATGTGGTTGGCCTTCTCTGCTGAAAAACATGCTGTTGTTGAGTGGTAATGGTTGTCTTAGAGCCCTTTGTGTTTCTGATAGAAGATGGTTAATACTAAAATGTACCAAACTAGCTAGTACTTCTAGATAAGGTAAGATCTTAGGCTGCAGTTCAGTAAAATGTTTAAGTGTGTATCTGTCCTTCTGTCTTCAGTGGAACTCAACTTTGTGCTCAAGTTCAAATGCTTCAGTTTAAAAAAAAAAAAAGTAAAATGTTGAAGCAGTTTCTTAAGACTTAGTATTTTTAGCTTCAAACTGGTCTGCTGCCCTCTCTGTCATCTATACATCCATTGATGGTGCTGTCTTGTTGTTAGGAAGCCAAAGTTAAAGTACTTTGACTTTAACCTACAGTGACTTTTTGATTTTTCTCCTCTCTGGTAGTTTTGGAGCCCAACTGAGCTGTGCTAAAATGATATTGATTTCAAAACAGGTTTTYAAAATCTGTTTAAATGTGGACATCATCTCTAATTTAACTTTTTTCTTTACTTTTATTTTTAATGAAGCTCTTATGCTAATGGCATCTGCATTTTAAAAAGTGAGAGGAGTTTTTCAGGCCCCCCTAAATAAATTGGTTTTTTAAAACTTTTTTAAGGAGATGGTCTAAACTAAATGTGCTATTAATAAAGTAAAAAAAAAAAAAAAAAAGAGTGAACATGCAAAAGACTGTATCCAAAAGTTCCCATGGAGACTTCCATTGACCTCCAGGCTCCTTTCTCAGTTTGATTAAATTTCCCTTTTTTCCCCTTCCCTGCTGGGAATGTGTCCCTGTGTCTCATTCTTTTGGAGGGCAAGGAGTAGAAATCTGTTTTCACTGTTAAACCACTGGCTTAGGGCAGCAACAGGGATATTTAATTTGGAAACAAGGGATAGAGGGGAAAAAAAGAATCACTGAAGTAAGACTTTTGGCAGAAAAAAATTGCAAAAAATTTAAGGCTTGAAGTGTGTTGCCCAGGAAATAAAATACAATATCTGTATGGGTGTTAATACAGTAACAGCTGGGAAGATCAGCTTGAGAGTAGGTTACTGACTGGGTTAGAGGGAACTCTGAGTAACCAACTTTTTTGGTGCGCTTTTAATTGAAAAACAGCGGCAACAACAATACCAGCACACACACACAAAAAGCACTTTTGAAATTCCCCTGACTGCAATTTTCTTTTAAGTGTCTTTCCTCAACTTAAAATGAAAGAAAAAAAGCTTTCTAATTTCAGAGTGCTAAATGCTCTGCACTGCACTTCATTACTTGATGAGACAGTGGAGTGGGAAGCTCTTCAGGCTGTTACACCACTTGGCTTATTTTGGTTGTGCCTGCGTAATGCTAGCTCCATCATCTTATCTTTCCTCATCTGCTTTCTCCAGCTTTAAGTGAGGGTCACATTACTGTTTCCTATGTAAAGCGGTTCTAGAGCAGACCATGAAGAGAAATGTTTGTTTGCTAAAACTGTTGTAGGCTGCAGGTATGCACAAGTCCGCCTTAATACCTATTGCTTTATTTCTGAGGTGCTTGCCACAGCCAGAAGGAAAGCTCAATGTGATCCTTGCTTTTCCCTGTCCCTACCCCAGTTTTCCTATCAAAGAAACAGGTAAAAGTCCCCCTCCGTCATTCCCCCACTCCACAGGTCTGACAGTACTGCGTTGGGGTCCCTCCTCTACCCATGTGGACTCTCATTGGTCATTATGGCCGCTTCTCTCAGCTTCCACTGGCATCATGTAAATGGCCACTCTTCTCTGTTTGTTATCTGTTTTGTCATGGTTTCTCCAGTTTTAAAGGTCTTCATTACAGTAGTTTGTTTTCTGTAAAGAACGTGTCGTACAGAGCCAAAATGCACTCCTTTTTTTGCTTCCCTACTTGCCACTGCTTCTTGTCCTATTCAAAGGTATTCTTAACTGCCGCCACCTTTGTGCAAGTACTCAGTCATATAGATTTTCCGTCACCAAAGCTTTATGTCAAAGTATGTGGTATCAAGGGAAAGATTTTTTTTTTTTTTTCCTTTTACAGATAAAAGCAAATTGCTTTGTTTTCAGGATTCCCAAAAGACCAACCCAACTTGCTGTCAAAACAAAACAAATCTTTATTCTCAGTGTTTCTGTTCTCAATGTGTGGATTTAAAAGATCATTTGGAGGGATCATTTATTTGAAATCTAGGTTTCCTGAGCAAACAAAAAACCCTCTCTAGAACCAAAATGGTTATGTCTAATTAGCTTTTATTTGCTTTTAGAGCAGGCTGTCTTGTTATACCATTGGATATATTTGCTGTGGAAAACTGAAAAATACTAAGACTCAGTTATTAGGCAAGCTGACAGTCTTTTCTCATTCTTGGCTGATGGGGGGCTATGCTGTAAAAAAAAAGAAAAGAAAAGAAAAAGACTCAAGCAAGCTTTCTCAGAGGATTAGAGAACTATATGAGGTAGGAAGCTTCCTCTAGTGCTGGGAGTGGTTCTTCCAATGTTACTGGAAACATTGTGAGACAGTGGGGAAGAGCTTGGTACTTAGGTAAAATTGTTTTGTATCTTCTCAGGATAAATAATGCAGTTTTGATCTTAAAGCTACTTCTATTTTCTTGTGATTTGGTAAATTTTACAGAAAGGAAAAATGAATGAAGTTGATACTTCTAGAAAATAATCAGGTAATAGGCTAGGAGTGGGCTAGGAGTAGGGTCTTTGCTTTAGTATATCATTCATGTGCAGAAGATAATAGCTAACTCTAAGTGCTTTAGAGGAGGAGTCTTAGGTGGAGGAATGTTCTGCAGATGATGCAGAGAAAACTGGGCTGGAAACTGTCATTTTGAAAGGAAAGGCAAAACGGAGAGAAATGGTTGCCATGTCTGTCTTCTGTTATCCACATCACCAGCCCAAAGTTTCTTTTTTTTGTCCCATTTCTAACTGTAGACCGGTTCTTTAAAGATTTATCTGGATGGAAGAGAGGGTATTGACTGGCATTAAGACAAGAATGGCTCTGAGAAACTAATCTGAAGGTTGGGCTTAATTGATGCTAAACTGATGAGTGACTGTCTTGTTGCTTGGCTAAGCCTGCCTTTTTCGAAACACTCCTCTACAGCAAGAGCACAAAATGCTGGCAGGAGCCCTACGTAGTTTTAAGCTGTTGCTACAAGCTGTCACCTAGATTAGCTGGCAAAAGAATGTTTGAACCTGCAAATTACTTTGGCAAAGCCCAGTCTCTAACCATAGTTTCCTGGCTGTGAAATTTTGCCAAGTATTGTACTAATAATTTGAGGGATTGGGGATCACAAAGTTTCCAGGCACCAGATGTCTGCCTGTATTTGCTGGGGGATTTTTAGATTGGCTTTATGTCTATCTACATATTTTTATTTCCCTGGAAGTGTATTTTCAGTACATTTTCAGAAGGAGATGCTGAGACATCATTAATACCCATTCTTCTGCTTTTTAGCTTTCATTATTTAAATTCTTTTTAGAACTAGGGTTTTTTTTGTTGTTTTTGAAAGGTCTCTATATCTTTTAGTTAGCAGCAGATCACACCCAAGCTCCTATGATCGCCATACAATCGATTTTACCTACTGAGGAAAATCAAAATGCCTTACCAGGTGATTCACAATTTCTAAACCTAACTTACTTGTGGGTTACGTATAGTAACAAGAACAGCAGCTAAAATATAGGAAGCTGGCGTTAAAAGTTTCAGATAACCACTCATAAAATGTAACATTTGGAAAGCATCACTCTCTTTCCAGAAGTAATGATTTGACAACAACAGCTCCTCTCCCCCTGTTTAGCTCAGTGTAAACTAATAAGGTTTTTTTGGTTGTGAAGCTAAACTTCCAAATTCTGTTTTTGCCTTTTGCTTGTAAGGATGAATATCTAGGTAGGTAGACAGTTTAGACCAGGCTAAGAAAAAGCCAGTTAGACCACAGCAATACACTTCATGTATCACCACTTCATGTAATGTCACCTTCTACAACAACAGTATCCTTATTTTTCCATTGCTCTTTATCTATTGCTGCCATTTTGCACTCTTACTAGAGCAAGCTTCAGCTGCCCTTTACTCTAGCATATTTTGCACCCTTGTAAACATATGCATTAAGGAAATTTACTTCAGATAAAGTAATTATCTGAAACCACAGCACAAAAAGTCCAACCCAATCTAGTTTCATTAAATTAATTATGACATTAGGAGGTCTCATCCTTTTGACTTAATTTTTATTCATAGATTAGGAGGAAAACAAACGTCTCGGTGGTTTCTCAAGTTCAAATGGAGTGGTTCAAATGCAGGAATGTTTCTAAATCTCCTAGCTGAAGAGAAAACAATAGCAATTAAGGCAGAAGTATCATGAACAAAAAATTGACTTTTGGAGACAAATATATATTTTTGCCATTGTAAAAATTGCCAAATGTTTAATTTTTTTGTGATGTATCTTTTGCATCATCTGTTTCCCTCTAGTTCTGTGAGCAATTAAGTTGCTCCACTTTTTAAAGATTTAATGATTTTATTGTTTTGTGCTATTTTAATCATTGTAATAACTAACGGCAGATTTAATGGTTATCAGAAACTCCTGAAGTACAATTTCAGTTTTCAGAAGACTTATTTTCAGAAGAAAAATGTATTTAATTCTGAAAACTTGTTTTGTTTTTCAGTTTTTAGTTTAGACCCGTTCTCTGTTGTTAACAACCATGTTTTGCCTAGAGTTGTTTAGTTTTAAGGCTGTAATATATGAACACAACAGAAGATGGGTGGCAGAATTGAAGATAGGAAAATGCAAAAATAGTATAGTTAGTTTTAGGGCTAGATAATTTTAATAAAAAGTTTCACACTCATTTTCTGTTTTAAAAACAGCCACCTCACAGTCAAAGTCCTTTGGGTTTTTTAGTGGAGTTTGTAAAGCTCCTTTAATCTAGAGATTAACAATTTCTTTTATTTCTTTCATTCCATTTATTGGTTTGTAAACCTGAAGGCTGTGAATTTTGTGAAAGAAAATCCTTTAATTTTGTGTATGCCTATTGATACGTGTGGTTGCCATGGTACAGATTTGGAGTGAAACTTTCAAATCTCTGGCTTGAACCAGTATGATGATTTTTAGCATCATTTTTCTGATACAATTAATCAGAAGTCTGAAAAATTACAAGTACTTACTGAATTTAGCTGACTGGATGCTCTAAAGGTCTAAAGTTCTAAAGTAAAGGTCTAGACTTTAYTACGTGGTCTTAAACTTTCTGCAGGGCGCCACTTCAGGCGTGCAAACTGATCTGTGTGATGAAATTTTGCTGAGAGTTCATGACTCCCTCTGAGTTGCAAGCCATTGTCTGGGAGCAGCTGCTTTAATTTCTAGCTATTCATTTTAATGCCTTCTTTCCAATTGTTTTGTACAATGCCGTATTGTGAATAGAGTTTTATATAACTTTCATCAAATAGCTGAGTGGATCAGGAATTGTTAAAAACTTTGCATTAGTTCCTCAGGACATTTCTGCTTCTTTTCCTGACAGCCCTTGCTGTAGAGTTACAGCTTATTCGATGAGCATAGTCATTGATGGTGGAATGTCAGGTCCTTTGAAGATGAAGATGGATTTTGAACTCCATTAAGGACTTTATAGGAAGTTTATGAAGAACAGAAGATATCTCATAGGCATTCAGCAGCCTGGGTTCAGGACAGATGCTGCAGAATCAGTTGCAGGTTTTTAAGCCCAAAGCCTCCATGCTCAGGTGTGATGCCGAGTATGAAAGCCTGAGGGCTGTTGTTTGTGAATTAAGGTTCATGGTTGCATTTGTTAGTAAATCTTTTTTCTTTGTGAAGCTTGGAGTCGAGGAGAAATCCAAGAGTATGTCTGAGCTCCAGACTGCTCCTAGGTAACAGCGAGTGCTGGTTTTGTTGTTTTTCCACCAAGGAAACGCCACTTTGACTACTGAACCCTTTGATACACTTGTCTAGCCAGTGATGTTATGTGTCTTACTTGAGAATATCTTACCAGATATATAGATTTGCTCTATTTGTCAGTTGATTTTACTCAAATAGAGACATTTTCAAGGTAGTGATGTGGCTATATGGCAGGACAGGTGGGACTGTGTACTGTCTGAACGTTAATGTTACTTGGAAAGCAGCTGGAAAATTTGTCAGACTGCATTCTACTGTTAATAATAAAGAAGCAAAGTTAAGTGATGATACGATTGAGATATCAATTAGAAATACCATAATTTTTTAATGAAAATAAGTTTTTCTTAGGCAGGTCTGATTATCTTTCAATGAAGAAAATGTTATCTAAACCCCCTTCTTGAGTTCCACTATTGAAACTGTTCACAGATTGTCAGCTTTCTGAAGTTGAAACTTTTTGCATGTAAATCGTTCTTCTCTAACAGACCCATATAGTTTTTCATACTGAATCAATACATTTAGTATTTTCTGTATGTTCAGGAAAGACTTTGAA
>JAYKAV010003060.1:509733-531033 GCA_035582835.1 Phoebastria nigripes
TTTTTTTTTTTTTCTTTCAGTAAATTGGCAGAGCTGAACTGAACAGTTAGTTTCTTTGTGGAAATATGTCCACTTAAGTTTGGAAAATTATCACACAGCCTGAAGAGAGCAGTGGTGGCTTTGGAATGTGACTAAGGACAAACTCAGATTCGGAGATGAAGTGTTGCTTGAAGTGCAGGGCCTTAGGTTGGGCAGAAACAGTTTACAAGCTAGCAGTTAAGATGCTGGTGGAGTAGGTAACAGAAATGTTAAACACCCTTTCATCAAATGCTGTCTACAGGAACCATGGGCAGTATTTACAACAGCTGGGAAATGGCCATGTTGGCAGAGTCAATGCTTGCCATTCCCTCTTTCTGTTTGCCTTCACCTCCCCCTCGGTGCAGGTCAAGGAGGAGTCTGACCATAGTTTCTCCAGACCCTGCTCTGATGTTGTTTCTTCTCGGTCGTTAGAAAATACAGACGTGGGAAGGGAGTACTGCCTGGTAAGGGGAGTGTGCCTTAGTAAATCTGCTAGGAAGTGGCTGAAACATAAATGTGTTGATGACAGGATGCCAATAGCTATATCCAAGAACTAAAACCAAACAAGCAAACAAGACATTAGCCTGCTAAGGAAAACTGCAGCAGGTCTGAGAAAAAAAATTAACTCTTTTGTTCCACAGGGAGGAAACAGGCTGCTGACTGCTTCAGTCGTGAATTAACATGACCAGCACAAATCCTAGCCCTTCTGGACAAGAGGGTAGTGGGTGGTAGTGAGCATTGGTATTTAGAGTCACAGAGAGGGATGGAGAGAAAAGATAGCAGGTCATACTGCTGGACATCTTAAATAGCTCTAAACCTGTGCAAGAACTATGAGGAGTAGTTAGACCTTAGCCTTCATTTTGATTTTGTACTCAGCCAGCAAACTGCAAGACTGAGTGATCTAGATGGATGTATCTTGTGCTTGAGGCACAAGAAGGGAGTTCAGTAAACTTGAACATTTTTAAGGCTGTCATGATATTGCTAAAGTTTATCTATCATTTGCTGTGTTTTAAAGACAACTCCTGTGCTTTAGAAGTTTTGTTTAAAGAGTGAAATGTTTTTCTTAAATATTCTTGTGTGTGCTTGTTGGAGATGGCCTACAAAACCCTGAGCAGCTTAAGGGTTTAATGGTTTAGCTCCAAAGGCTGTAATTTATCAGTTGAAATAATTGTGAGAGGGTGTTTAGGATAAAAGTAAGAGAGTATATATGTATTAAAAACAAGTCACCTGTGTATCAGTGTTGCTAGCACTAAAACCACACTATGCTAAGTTTCCACTTCAAAAAAATATTAGAAAGTAAGTGAATCTTTCTTCTCCTGTTGTGCTGACCATGTGTGATGGCCAGAAATTAATCTGAGTCAGTTTAAAAGTATAGATTTGTAATTCACTGTAAAACAAACAAACAAAAACCTGCGGCTTGGATTATTTGGGCAATGCTATACACCAAACTTCAAGGTTCCCTTTCAGACTGAAGCTTCTCGCTGCTAATGCCAGTTCTCTGTGCATTTTGTGTTCTCATTCCTTTTGAAATAGAAAAGGAAAACCACAGCTTTAAGCCACTTAAAGGAGAAAAAAAAAGATGCAAAACAAACCAGTGAATCATGATGGAGTTGTTAACTAGATTAAAGCTGTAAAACGTTCATCTTATTTAAGAAGCTGCTTGCTTTGTCAGTCTAACTAGCCAGAGCTTTTGGAAGGTGGCTTCTACAATACATCCTTGTCCTAAGTATTGGAGATCAAAAAATAGGTAATTCAGATGTAAAAGTTTTGAAGGTTTGAGTACCAGAAAGATCAGGGAAGTAGTTCAAGATGTTATATAATGGGAGTAATGGGATGAAATTAAGTAAAATCTAGAATGATTATCAGAACATAGTTTAGTGCTTAGAGATACTAGATTGAGTGTCTCGAGGGAAGTAGGAAACACTCATCATTTCTAATTGCTTAAACTGTTACAACAGTAGAGAATGTATTAGAAATAACATACTTGGGTTTTTTTGGTGTTGGAATTAGTAGATACAATAGAAGATGAATGTCATTTTAAAAGAAAAGGCTGATTTCCTTTAAATTAAACTTTTTCATCCCACCTCTCCTCTGATAATTCTCATAATCTATCCATTTATTATTAAAAAAATACAACCAAACCAAACAACCCCCTGCTAAAACCTAGACAAACTTAAAAAATCCTAGACTGCCAAACACATTAAATGATATTGAGGTGGATGTTTATTTGCATTAAAATTTTCCTCAGGTTTAAAAATAAACAATAAAAAACCACCTCAAATTGCAGAGGAAGCGGGTTCAGGGAGCTGATGTGAGGTACTATAATGGGCACTTAACTATAGGCTCTTATTCTGTGTTGAAACACTGGATTTTTTTTCCATTTCATAAATTTTTTAATATTAGTCTTTTGTTTCTTTCTCTGGTGCTAAACATTTGTTTGGTTGTGGGGTTTTTGTGTTGTTTTTTTTTTTCTTCCCCAAACCTGGACCTTTAACTCAATGAGTTGAAGAACTACCCCATGAAATATTTTTCTTTTTTCCTGTCTTTGTTGAATTCTGTCCTGGATTGTTGGCTAGAGGAATATATACTGAATAATGGAATAGCATGAGTAAAAGTAAACCTCATGGTATGACAGCAGCAAATTATTAGCCACAGTCTGGACCCATCTACTAGAAGGTCTGCCTGATGGTTTGGCTAATTATTTTTAAAATGTTACAGGTGTATTAAAAAGGATTCTTCTGAGTATTAACTGACGCTTCAATTAAAAAAAAATTTTAAAACCCTCAACAAAACCCGAAGTCAAGTGTCTCTAATAAATCAGCATTTTTCAGTGTAATGCTTTCACAGAAGTAAATTCCTTTTAAGTTTTGTGTTTAATGTTACTAATACAAAGGCTTGTAATATCTTCATTTGGAAATATTAATGTTTATTTTTATAACAYGTTCAAAAGACACGTGTTCAAAGAACTGTATAGGAGTTAACATACCAAGTTATTTTAAAGGAAATCCTGCTATCTGTCTTCTTATTTGGAACATGTTTTATTTTTAATGAAATCTGATGAGCAGGGACTATGTGCACAAGTGCACAATTTTTACCCCCAGTTTTTCATACAAATTAATGTAATCTTCAGGGATAAACCAGCCAGAATGTTGAGACATTTGTATTAAAACATTGAAAAACAACTAGCAGTCCTGCTGATTGTACTTTTTTTTGTTTTGTTTTGCCTTAATGTGATTTTTTTAATGGTGAGTGATAAAATCTGTTCCTGTAGTTCTTCAGGTTGTGAAAGCATATTTAAAGGACTGTCACTTTGGAGAAAACTTAAAGTATTTATTTAAAGAAGAAATGTATTCAAACCAGTATTTTCTACTATTTCTTTTGATGTTATTGAAGGATTTGTGTCTTTAATAGAAATTTTTCCCAATTTTTTTTGCTTTTGGCTTCTACTCTCCCTATTGCCTGTAGTGAAATCATAATACTGTTTGATTTCTATCTGTTGCCTTGGTAATAACTCTCATGTCACAAATCCAGTATTAACTTCACTGCAGGGGCCATACAGGAGGAAATGTGTGAACTGCATGGGTGGGAGCAAAGTCTTTGCTAAAACATATAGCTTGGGTTATTAGCAATTACAGTAAAGCAATTATGTGAAGTAAAATGTCTTTGCTTTATATCTAGTATATACATGGTGTAGCTGTTAAGTCAGTTAAATGCATCTCATTCATGTTGTTCATATGTAAAGCCAAGTAATGAAATGAAGTCAGAGCAGAGATGTTGTTTATAAATCATTCATGAATGATTGCTGGAGGAAGTTCCCTAAATAGCAATACTGGTTGGTTGGTTGGTTTGTTTTAATGTGTTATTTGTCTAGACAGCTCCTGGAGCAGTTTGGTCTCTACAGTTTCTCTTGTATTATTACCTTTCTAATAATCTTGTAAAAATTCCTTTCTTATGTAATTGTTAATTTTTAATATGCATCATTTTGTTGAACTGTTCATTTTCATTATCTCTAGCAAAGGCCATTTTTTGATTTTGAGACCTATCAGGAAATCAGATACCAATCAGTGACCAATTTTTTGTTTTTCCTTAAGGTATAGTAGAGTAGTAAGGGGAGAGGATTTTGTTTGTGTCATAGGTTTGCTCACTTGTGAAAACCTAGAGGGCACGTATTATTCAAATGTTGGACTGTATTCTTAGCAATAAGAAAGTGTCTCCTCCTTAGGTGAAAAACAAGGAATATGTAAATGTGAAACAATTCAAAGCTCACAATGTAACCAATCTTGAAAAGACACAAAATTAAAGTATAAAAGGTCACCTGGTTAGATGCTGCCTGATACAGCAACATGAACAACCTCAGTGAAATATATTACTGATCCCATTCAAACATAGAGTAAGAGATACGATGCCCTTTAGATCTGTTTATTCACCTTTACTTTAAGGGCATAGGAACCGGTTCTGTAAATTGGATTCTTTGCAGTCTGTCAATAAGAGTTAAGCTGCTGCAGGCTAGTCAAAATGCCTTGTGCCACAGAGGTTGAGACACACAAAAAAAAAGGTTGAAAGGTTATGTGCGATCCAAAGATTTACCATAAATGAAAACAGTCCAGAAATGGATCGTAAATAAAACATGGTGGCATCTAAAGGCTAATCAAGACTTTGTTATTGTGAGCAGTCTGCAAAACAAAGAGATCACTATGGTCAAAATACCCCATACGGAAGGTGTGGTATGGAGTACAGTCACCAAATCAAAAGAAAATAAGAAATCACCGAAGAGACTCTTAATTCCTCAGCGCAGTGAGAAAGAATGCTGTCTGTAAGGCCAGCAAGGAGAATGAGTGGTAACGGGGAGAGTCCAGGGAGGGAGTGGGATATCGGAACGGGGAAACTAAACAGCACTTGGCTTCTCATCTTTGGAGGGGCTGGCTCTTTCCTGGAGTGTCTGCCAAGATCAGGTGTTGTCAGAGCTGGAGGGGTTCAAGTTGAGTCTAAGCCCCTGTGGGTGAGGGGGGACTCACCTGTCACTGCTTAAAATGTTTGGGTTTTTTTTCCCCAGAGGGCTAACAAGTCTGTGGGAGGTAATAATACTTCAGAGAGTGATTTTGGAACTTTTTCCTGAAAGAGCAAAATCCTTTTGTGATATTTTATTTCCTTTTAATAGTCACTTGCATATTGTACTCATTGAAAACACGTTTTACAGACATCCTGGAAATAGAAAAAAATTGTGAGACTACATTATTATCAGCAGAATTTCATGTGTTTTACAGAGGGGGCTAATTATTTTCTACACTTCACAAGGGAAAAGTAGAGCAGAGAAACACTGGACTGCTGATTCAAACTTCTGCTTGCTGAAGGCCCCTTTCTCACCTAAACTTGAATTTTTTGGTCACGATTATGAATGGAAGAGGCTTTGGTTTAGAAGAAAGGAGGAGAACCCTGTTAGAAGACAGGGGAAGGAAACAAAAGCACAACAAAAATAATCAGTTAAGACAATTTGGGCTTTCTTACCCCAGTCTACTCCCTGTTCCTACTTACTCAGTTAAATTATTTCTACGGTATGTTTGTAGACTGGGGAAGGAGATGAGAAAATGAGCAGTTAAATTTTATAAGGTGGCAACTTCATGTTTTCAACTTCAGGTCTTTAAATCATAGATTTAGTACCAAAATAATGAAGTTGGTTCTTGAAAACAATTAAAAGTTGACAAAAACTAAAGCCTTCTGTATACTAAAGAAATACTTGTTGCCCTTGTATGTTGGTAAGAGAGGGAAGCAGGTAAAAGTACTGAAAAAAGTACTGAAACACATGTTGGCATCCAGGGCTGTAAGAAACCAGGTAAGATCTCAGTAAAACTTGGACCAATTTGGCTATTTTTTAACAAAGTTTTGAATGTAACCTTTTAAAACCTCCTTCTGTCCTACATCTGAGCCCTTAACAGAGTGTGAGAACAAGGGACCGAAACAGTGTGTAATGACAATTTAATACCACAGTGAGATACAAACTACTCAAAGAAATCTTAGCACTATACTGAGTCAGCAGCTCCATCCCATTTGCACACAGGAGCAGAAGAAAAGGGATCTTGTAAGAATGAGAAGTGTAAATTATGCTTGTTAGTGATAGCACTTTTTCAATTTCATGTTCCAGAAATTTTAGATTTTTCAGCAACCAGCTTAATATTTGAGAACCAAGTTTAAATTTGTGTTTCAGGTTCTGATATATGCCTATAATGTCCTTTGTTTACAGTGAAAATAAAAGACAGGATGGTACAGGCTGATGTTTTTTCTGGTGCATGTAGGAATGGAGAATGACTTAGTGAAATAGGACAGCTCTTAAGGGAAACATATACTCATTCCAAGTAATTTTCCTTTCTTTTCTTTTCTGTTTCATATAATAGTAGAGAAATAATCATTGTGTTAAAACATTTATAGTTTGAAAATTATCAAATAGATTACAGTAGTCTTTTCTATCTTATATGCTTTATTAGAGTTTTGAATAAGTAAAATTAGCGAGACTTAGCTCATTGTGTTTTCCAGGGTATATAGTCCTATTTTAAATGCTTACATCTTACAGCAAAAAACAGTTTTTTGATAATTCTTGTCACATTGTGGCAAATTAACTCAGGCACTGACAGAATTCTGAACAGAGACAGAAACAGGTTTTCTTGTATAAAAAATACAATTGACTGTACTGAGATCTGGAACACAGGCTCTGCAAGATACCGGTCAGGTCTCCACAGGTATCTGGATATCACTGTTTATTGATTTATGGCATTTTTTAACTTAAACTAGCTAGAATATAATTTAAACAAATGCTCATATTGCCAAATTCCTTCTCTCTCTGCAAACACTGGTCTGATCACCTCCTCTTCGAGCATCTCTGCAAAAGATTCTGCTGCCCAACTGTGGTTCAGTTGTGCTTGAGCAACTGCAGTGACTTTTCCTTGCATAGATGTAACTGATGCCACCATCTATGCAAACTCTTCAATGCAGAAATGCATATTAACCAGGCAGTAAATATGGGTAAGCAGCTTGAGATGGTGGACTTCTGTCCAGTTTTGGAAATCTTACACTTAATAGTGTAAGATGCTACTGCAAACAACTGGTGTGGCAGGGAGACTAGACAATGCTAGAGAGGGAAATAAAAAAGGAAGTACAGGAAGAGAGAAGAAAAACACTTCAGCTGAGATGGATAGTGCTTTACAATGTACTGGAAAGCTTCTGTTGGAAAAAGAAATTAATTCCATGGTTAGAAGCTGTCATGGTTTAACCCTGGCAACACCTAAACACCATGCAGCTGCTTGCTCAACCCCCACTCCGGTGGGATGGGGGAGAGAATCGGGAGGGCACGAGTAGGAAAACTCGCGGGTTGAGATAAAAACAGTTTAATAATTGAAATAAAACAAAGTAGAACAGTAATAATAACAGTGATAACAACAACAACAATACACAAAGCAGGCGATGCACAATGCAATTGCTCACGACCTGCCGAACCGACACGTGCCCGATATGAGAGCCCGTCCCCGGGACCCAGAGCCCCCNGTTACATGGTATGGAATACCCCATTGGCCAGCTGGGTCAGCCGCCCCGGCTATGCTCCCCCCGCCAGCTTCCCATGCACCTGGCAGGGCATGGGAGGCCGAAAAGGGCCCGGTGCAAGCATCACCCAGCAACACACAAAACACCAATGGGCCATCAACGCTCCTATTATACCAAACCCAAAACACAGCGCACCCTCCCCAGCTACTGGGAAGAAAGTTAACTCTGTCCCAGCCGGAACCAGGACAGAAGCTTAGCTCACTCTCCCTTCCTCTCAGCAGAACCTAAGAGCCATGTTTAGGTTTTTGCCTTTTGAAAACTGCACAAGTAGCTCTTGGTCGTCTGTGACAACACTTGAGCCCTCATTTCTGCTGTGTCTTGTTAGGATACGTTGAAGCAAATGGTTGTGTAAAAGAAAAGATGCTATTATATGACTTTTGTTCTTTCTCAGGTTGCTCTGAAAGCTGTGCTTGTTTTGTTGACCACGTAGAAAAAGAAAATCTTTTTTCTTTTCCTGAAGGAAAGTTATTTCTGAAAGTTACTCAGCCGAAGGACAAATGAAATCAGTAGATTCCTGCAAAGAATGTGTTATCTTGCCTCCAGTCCTTCTTACAAGGACTTACAAACACCGCACTGGTCTATATGCTTGCGAGCAGCTTTAAGCACATTTTCTAACTCAGGCTGGCAATTTACTGCCCTTAAGTGACACGTTTTAGCTTCCTGTGATGTGTTTGTAGGGTGCATATTACAATAGTATTCACACAGTGATACGATTTCATACTTTTGAGCTTCTCTAACTCAATCAGGAGACTCATTTGGGCTATTAGCTTGGAAGACATTGTAGTTCAGCTCCTGTAAAGCTCTTGGTCTCCCTGAGTCTTCTAGCATTCAGAGTTGTATGTGCAGGGTCATGCAGGGTGGCTAGAGCCGTATGACTGTCGTCAGCCTGGGTAACTCCAAGATCTGTCTTTCATCTTCTCTTGCAGTATCAAAACTGGTCTGTGGCTCATCTTTTCAGTAAATCAGCTTTTGGCTTTTGCTAACAACATAATCTTGCAGTGATTCCATGCTTGCTGCACGGTAAACCGTTGTGTACAGAAGCACTGAAGTAAATTTGACATACACATTTTAACATCTTTATTGATGTAAGCACGTTTTAGGTTCTGTGCATTAGCTTATTACTTTTTATTCTATCTAAATACAGTTATGAAGAGGTTATAATCAACAGTTGTTTACGATCTCTTTCTAAACTACAGGTTCTCCATAGAGTTGAAATAATTTACTTGTTTGGGGATTTATTCTGGTTTCATAAAAGACGTTTTCCTTTCCTAACAGCAAAATTCTCTGTCTGGAACAAATTAACTGCCATTCAAGGACTAATTTCTTCCTCTATGGCAGAAATTTCTTCCTCTGTGGCACTGCTCTTCAGGCTGACTGCTACACTCACTGTCACAGAGACTCCCCAGAGGTTTCAGATCAGAATCACATCTGCTGCTCTGAGTCACAACTTCATCCTATCTGGTGGGGTTTCAGTGTTCATTAGACTAATTAATGATTGAGTACAGCAATATAACATGGCTTGGCTGTTTTGCCATGTCAGTTAGCTTTCTTGAAAATTCAAGGTATCGGCTGTTTTCTGTGTCTAAATGAATGTTTGGTTATATGCAAGATTTTAAACAAGCAGCTTTTTCATGTTGTTATTAAAGTCAGAAAAAGTACATTGCTGCCTGGTATAAACTTGCTTGAGCTGTACAGAGGTATCTAAACCCAGCAAAACCTGTATTTGTGGAAGGGAATGGCCAGGCAGAAACCTATCTGTAAGGGGGGTCTTTACCTACGTGAAATTAGAATTATTATGAGAAGAGAGGAGCAGAAGGGGGAGAATGGGAACAAAATGTAATGCTGAAATTAGTTGCTCTCCTTAATAAAGCAGAACAACATACAGCGCTGAATCTGCTGCTGCTTCATTGTGGCCCTGTGGTTTTCACTTGTAAGAACAGTCTCCCCACCAGTTTGTCCTCACCTCTGCTTAGGTACCTATACTGCTTTACCAGGTTTTTGAGGGAAGGTGCTGAGATAGAGTCACCTTGTAATTCTTCTCAGGATAACAATATCTAATTATATTGTGTGCATAAGTAATTATTGTTTATATGCGTTATAAATCTAACAACGGATAAATGTTAAAATTGTGTTAGTTCTTATGTATCCACAATTATGTACATCATGTATCTAAAGCCGGTAGGCTTTTCTCCTCTCTGGGTAATTCTAGAGATTCGAGGAAAGGATGGGAAATTTTAGGTTAAAGATGGAGTCTTTCTAGATAGAGAAAGGTTGAAGACATGACAGTTTTAAAATAAGCTATTGTTCAAGTACGTAGAAATATATTGAATTCACTTTGCTTTATTTCTGCAATGTGTGGGTAGAAACATAAACATGTAAAACATTCCTATCTTACATATTATTGAAACTGATAAAGGTGTTTTGTGTGTTTAACTGCCTGCAGTGTTTGCACATAAAATTTATTTACAAAATACATGTTAGATACGGTAAACACAGGAATGTTAGTGACCACTGTATGTCTGAGCCAAATTGAACCGATTGATAGTAGTATGGCACTGTCTTCCTCAGAGAAGTCAGAGAGATCACACTGCTGACTGATATAAAGGACATAGATTTACTAGCTTTTGGAGAAGATTGAAAAATTGTGTGACCAGGTGGTGAGAAGGCATTAAAGCAAGTATTTATCTATCCATCACTGTTAAAGGGTTTTGACCCTGTAGTCTTCTAAACCCATGTTTTCTGTCCACCATGCTTGAAGACTGACTTAACTGGGAGAGCATGACCTTTGCTTCAGGAGATGCCACCTTACTTGTGGGATCGGATTTACCCAATAGCATTAAGGAAGGCTTGGTTTCTAATCCTCTGGCTAGGTATTAGCTACCAAAGGGCAATGTGTCAAATAATAGTAATATCTTGTTACTTGCCCAACAAAGTAAACTAATTTTTCTGTGAATTATGCAGTAATTCATTTGATGTTCTTGTGACGCAGCCTTTGAGGAAATTTTCTTCCATGACGTATCTGCATATATCTGTTGAAGAACACTGAAGAGAGGCATACTCTAATGCTGAAGGGCACGATTATTTGCTGTATGCATACTACTATTTGATATATTTTAAATGCTGTGACATTTTTGAACTTGCAACCTACATAGACAGGTCTGCCAGATAGTATTGCTTAAGATTTTTTTCAATCTTTTTTTCATATATGTTGTCTCTGATTCTTTTTCCATGCCCCCCATGTGAGAGTATAATTAGCAAAAAGCTAACATTCTTTCAGTATTCCTTGTTCAGAAGCTGTACTTGTATCGTACACTTTTGCCTCTTCTCAAAACTATAAAAGTTCTGATTTTCTCCAGTCTCCTGTTATGTGGCAGTCTCTTTATGCCTGTAATAAATGTTGACAAATCCCAGCTCAACAGTTATTCCCATCAAGTGCAGATTGTTATGTCACTCAGATTTCTGAGTGCCAGCCTGAGACAAGGACTTGAATGAAAAGGCAGCTGGCTTAAGGTTTGTGTCTGGAGAAAATGTTACTGAGTCTGGTAAGGGGTGGCAGCAGTCTGAAGCAAGAGCAGCGTGTCACCCTTAACCTTCAGGGGATGCCCAAATCTCTAGCATTCAAGGACAAAGCACATATCCTTTTGGCTTCTCTCAGAAGTATTCCTGATAAAAATTGTTGCAAGCTGGCGAGAGGTGGTGCTTGCTTCTTTCCAAGATGATGATGCCATGATAATCCAGGATTTCAGCTACTCTGAACTAGGCTGCTCCAGTGTATTTTGATTAAGAACAGTATGTTGAGCTCTAGCTTATTCAACACACAGGTCTCTGCCCACTAGACTTGTCCCTGTGGGCTGAACAGCTTACTGTAGCCACTGGGCTAGGTGTATAGAGCTTAACATAGCTTTTTTTTTTTTTTTTTTGGTACTTTCTCCCTACTCCTTAAAGGACAAAGTTGTCGGGTAGATACGTTGTGCAGTCGTACAGTTGACCACTCAGGAAAATTGATGTTTCCTTTCTCTGCTGTACCGATCTTGTATTTCCCCAGACCAGGCATTTTACCTGTGTTATCTATTGAAAGCTCTTCACCTTTAATTTCCTTTTCCCCTGCAATGCAAGTTTTCTTACTGAACCTGGTTCTTAAAAAAAAATAAAGCAGCCTTCTCGAAGCAAAATCTCCATGAGCAGTAGAGGTCCATGGTGTTAGTGTGTTGACATGGTTGCAAGTCAGGGATTAGTAGTGCTTCCTCGTTATCTCATCTCTCCCCATCTGTCAGCATCCATTTGTTTTTTTGACTTGTGTTTATACTGCAAGCTTTCTGGGAGAGGTCATTTAATTGTTCTGTATTTGTACAGCACTTAGCACACCGAGTCCTTCCCAGTGGTGGAGACGTATTTCAATAATGCAGTCAACTTTAGGAATGAGGCTATGTGATGTTTTGCTTCCAACAGTGTAATTTTGCAGACAGTTTCTTCTAAGTAATTGATTTTATCCCAGTGTGGAATCTAATAATCTGATTTCTCCCCTCCTCCTTCCCCCTGATGCCCACCGATAGAAAGCTTGCTCTGTCCTTATCCAGGCTTCCCTTCCAGAAGGAAGGTTGTAGTCTTGCACTGGCAAATGTCACAGACAACAGCTTCTGCACTGGCCATAAATATCTCATTTCTCTAACGAAAGTAGTCTTTCCATTTAAAGAAAAAAAACCCCACATAGATCATCCTTTCTATTTATTGCAATGAGAGAAAGGAGCTTTACTGATGATATATGACAACCTTTTTAATAAATGAAGCTGATATTTTAAATTCTTTGTGAGAAAATGGTTAGATGTCACCCATTTTTGCCAGTGCAAGTACAGTCTGGCAGTTGCAACGTCAGTGTTGGTCTTTGAGGGTACAATAGTTATCAAAACTTATCTTAACTTTGTAACCCCAGAATATTTGTATTTTATATTGCAGCATGCTCTATTTTACAGTGATATACTTAAAGGAAGAACATACATGATCATCTAGTATTAGATTTGAGAATTTGACAATTCAGGTATGATAATGATTTACCAATCTCTGTGGTATGCTGTCTTATGTTAAATATTACGCACTTCTTATAACACCTTGGTAACCTGAGTTGTTTGCCAGATAGTGCTAATTATGCCAGCAATTGCAAAAGTGCCCTCAATCTTCTCTTCTCAATGTTAAAACGATGTGCAGATCAATGAGTCAGTCTTCTGCAAAGAGTGCCAGGCTCTTCCCTGATTGGGAGCTGTGGGCCTGCTGAAGCCCCAGTGGTCACAGTGAGATGACAATAACAAGACCAAGTTTTGCATGATGTAGAGAGGTGTGGAGAGTCCAAGGCTGAGGCTGGAGGTCAGACTGAGAGGAAAAGGTAACATTTTAGACAAAAAAATGCACATTTAGTATGTGTATTGTAGAACTAGAAAATAAAATAGGAACTCAGCCTTAAGATATCACCATTGCAGAAGTTTTATTTCAACAAGTGTGTTAACATCTCTGTACGTTAAAATATGTAATTCAAATATGGAAATAAAATACGTTGTTGCAGGTATGTGATGTTATTAGAAGCACTGTTATGAGGGACAGTGAAACTTGTCCCTTGCTACTGTATTTACACATATTGTTCTTCTCTTGGCAAGGATCCTCAAACAAGTTTTGGTTTGAGAAAATCAATCTGTGTCTCTCTTAGACACAGCTTACTTAGGTTTATCCTGGATGTTTTTCTTGATATGTTAAATAGATTCTGGGGTGGAATGAAGGCCAAATAAAAAGCCAAGAAGCGTGAAGACAAAGGCAGCAGTCGGCAGGGAAAACCAGGCAGAAGCACAAGCAAGAGTTCAGATGAATAGTGGAGTTTTAGCATGCTGGTGTATCTGTTAATTTCTGTTATATCAGCATGGGAAATATTTGGAACAAAAAAGAACAGAAGTTGTATCTTATTAAACGTTTCTTTATATCAGATAGTAATAGAGCATCGAATTCTTGAGGGATTGTTTTACAGCCTACATTTTGCTAACTTTTTAGCTTTTTTATTGTCAGCCAGTCACTGTTTGGCTGACTCTGTGTGTGACTAATCCATTACCATCCATCTGATTGTACTTTTTAAAATCTTGTGAAACACTCCAAATCACAAAAGGTGGGTTATGACAAAACAACAGCATTTAGATTGAATGATTGGGAATGCAGAGGTAACAAGAAGACCCAGATTTCCTATATGCAGAGATGCTTTGCTCTGAGTAGGAATGAACGGAACAAGGGCAGTGTCATCCTACTAGTCATTCACAGAGTCACCTGCTGACAAATTCAGCTCTATCTGACCTTAAAAAAGAGAGAGGAGAAAAAAAAAGTAAATGAGTGAGAAGCTAAATTACTTGATCCTAGTCCATACTAGCACTTGCATCTAATAAATATAGTACACAGTTTCACAAGAAGTAGTTTGCTCCAAACATTTTAGGCCATATCTGAGGAAGTTAATATGGCCAGGACAATCAGTGCAAAATGTGGAAACACTCTTCCAGCATATATGCGGATTACATCCAGTCAGGATTTTTCCCTCAAAAAGAGGAAAACTCTATTCATGAACAGCTTTGCTTGAGGAGATTTTTACTCTTCCCTTGCCCCGTATGTCAGGTGTGTCTGCTCAGTGAACTGCTGCTGCTTCATATTTTTATAGATCTCCATCTTCCATTTGCCTTTTGGTTCTCCTCTTGTAAATGAAAACTTGCTCTCGGGACTGCTGATTTGATTGTCCTCAGGCAAGAAGACCTTTCCTTTGTGCCAATGAAACTCATAGAAATTTCATTTATGTGATGGGTTTTCTCCTCTCAGTTTCATTGTTCCTGCCCCTCTGGGATTAATTTACCATGGCCACTTTGAGAAGAAAAGAACTTTTATTCCAATGCTATTTCTAGAGTCCTTCTTAGCAGACCAACAAAGCCAGTGCAATGAGGATACATACTCACAGTCCTCAACTGTCCAATGCAGAATATTTTGTGAAACAGTAAATCATCTGTCTTGCATGCTGTGAAGGCAGTCATCTTCCATCAGCTGGGCTCTCAGGTCAAGATGCAGTTTTTATTCAAGGTTGCTATTTCTAAAAGGACCTTTGGGGAGAATTGACTTTGTCTGAAAGCTGATGCCTGTTGCCCTGTAATTGCTACTTCATTAAAATGTTTCAGTTCAAATTCTTGTATGCCCCTAAGTTCTCCAGATACCTGTCATGAAAATTCTCAAATGTAAAGTAAATTTTTGTTCAATGTGACATTTTCGAGCAAAATCCCAGTTGCGGGATTTAAATTAAAGTTGTCAAGACGACTGGCTTTCTCTAGAGACCTTAACAAGGCATCCGATATCAGAATTTCATCCATATTCTCACTTGAATTTTTATACAGTTCTATTATTTTATCTTAATATTCTGATTTCCATGTAACCTGTTCTAATAAGAAATGATAAGTATTCACCAGATAATCAGTTCAGTAGAACCTACTGGAAGAAGTGTGAATATAAACCAAAAGGAGTTTGTTAAGACATTACAGTCTACAAGCAGTGCACAGTCTACAAGCAGTGCACAGATCATCATCATCATAATAATAATAATAAAAAAAAGAAACAGAAAAGGCCAGAAGAAAGAATCAAAGTTATTCTGTGCATTTTTGGTAATACATTTTTGCTGTTCATTTTCTTAGATTATACTCAAACAGGTAATTACTCTTCTAAAAGTACTAGAGGTGAATTACCTTTGCCTGCATAAGAGAACTCAGGTGATATTATGCTGTTTGATATTTACTACATTATTAACATAAAACCCTAAAGATTGTTCTAAACAAACCTTGTGTAGGTTGCCATTTGTTTTTACCCGCTGAGTGTGGTTGAGTGATGAAAAATGTGTATAAAAACAATTTCTGTATAGAACACAATTCATCGTATGAATAAGGTGATGGCATAGTCATCTTCATTCTTCATTGTTCACACTGTAGCGATAGGACTTTTTTTTCTTCTCTGATTCCATGAATTTGAATGTTTGACTTTTCTGGCTTTCTGCATACATTGTGTTGTATTTTACATAGTTGGTATTGTTTAAAAAAAAGAAGAAAAAAAATTTGCAATAACTGGTGTGTCATTTACTAGAAGTCTTGAAAGGGTTCTTTTTTTTTTTTTCTTCCCCAACCCAGTAATAGCTGAATCATAGCAAGTTTCAGAAAGAGAGAACATTATATCCATTAGCAGCAAGCTTTACTATTGGCATACGAATACAGGAAAACATAGAATTGTTTCATGAAATGGTGCGAAAACCAGGCAATTTTGTTGTAGCCAGCCTCAAGGCTAATAAAATGTATTTGTATTACTGTTGCATTTTAAAGGCTTATTTGTGGAGCAGGACAGTGCTGTGCTAAGTGGTGTAGAAATATAGAGCAGAAGGTCAGCTCTTGTTTCAAGAGATTACAGTTAAAAATTATGATAGAATAGTAGCTGAATACAAAAGGAGTGCAAGCAAATAAAGAAAAATTAATTAAAGTATGAAGAATAATTGGATAAAGTAAAATGGGTTAAATAGGATAAAATGCATTGATTTAACAAAGAAAAACCAAGCTGTAGACCAACCAGATATTATTCTTTGAACAAGTAAGTGGTTTTGCTAGAACAAGAAAATGTTGAAAATTTCATTTATCTGGAAAGTTTTGATTTTTTTTCACATGAAAAATTTTTAGTTTAGCTTTAGTTCAAGAATAGCTGGCATTGCTCAAGAACCATAAGATGAGTAAAGGTCTAAGCAAAGATGATGTGACAGAAGGTTGTGAGAAGAGGTACTGTACTGGAAAGACTAATTAATCTTGCCTTATTTAGTATTCTTGTTATAGCCCTTAGTGCAAAAGGTTTCCTTTTGCTAATAAAATTGAAACAAAGTTAGGATTCATTGCCACTGGTGATAAATATGGGCTCGAAATCAGAAGACAGTTCCTAACTGCTGGAAGAGGATGGTTATGGAGCATAATGTAAGGTGGATCTTAACTGATTTTATCAAGTGCATTGTGGTTTCCTGCAATAGCACAGGATTGATTTAGGAGTTTCATTCTCATCCTTTCTTTTAGATGAATCTCATGAAAGTTAGAAATGGTCTTCACATGTCTTAAATGTCTGATTGTGAAAATGATGAGCAGCCTTTAGATATTGAGTTAACTTGTAGTGAGTGATGTAAGTTAGGAGGAGCATCTGGAGATCATTTGGTCCACCTTGCTGTTCCAAGCAGAGCTACCTTCAAAGTTAGATTGGGTTGCTCAGGGTTTTACCCGGTTGAGATTTTAAAATCTCTAAGGATGGATTCAGCCTCCCTGGGCAACCTGTTTTGGTGCTTAACCACTCTCATGGCGAAGAACTTTTTTCCCTTATTTTCAGTTGGAATTTCACTTCTTGCAGCTTGTGATGATTGTGACTGAGACTGACTCCATTAGCARCCCTGCTTAGGTTGTGGAAAATACCTGTAGTCTTTTCCAGACTACACAAACCCACCTCCCTCAGCCTCTTCTCATATGCTTTATTCCTTTCATCATGGTCCTGTTCAGGACTCTCACCTGGTTTGGTACTATCAGAAATCAGATCTTTCATGTTTTAAAATGATGTTAGAGCTCAAAGAGGATAACTTCCTACAATAATATGCAGCAGGCTACCAGCATTTTAAAGTTTTTATTTTCAGTGTTGTTAAATCTTATTGTTGTTGTAAATGTACACCTGATATGGTGGAGCAGAAGTAACATGGGAAATCCCGGGGCCCTGTCATCATACTAAGGTATGTGTAATAAATCTTTCTTACAGCAGCATGTTCTGCTTAACTCCTACTGAGGCCTCTTGTTCTGTAACTGGCTGATAATTGTGTAACCCAACGTGTTACTGTTTGGTACATTAAATTGATTTCCAGTAAGATAGTACATTGATGGATATAAAATAGATTCTGTATTGAGGTTATGGTTACATTAATTTTTCATTAAACTGTGGAATTAATACACAATTAAAGAAATGTAATTATTCTTCCTTATATCTTCTCTCCATTTCTTTAATTAAAAAAGAATACCTTAGTTTTTCTTCACTTTGCTTTTGTGATTAGTGTTTGCCAAGTGCAGGGCTTAGTGCTGATGTTACTAGTGTACCCTTTTGAAGCATTTTTCAAGCACTCGTCACTTGAGCACGAGTTTTGTTGAGGATTGTTGCATGTAATCTTCAAAACAGAGCCAGTCCCTCCAGTCATTCTTTGCAGAAGAGGCTCCTCATATGGAGTGGAAGATGATCTTGACAGTACTCTCGTATTGGAGTCTGGAAGGTAGCGAGAGACAATTTTAGCTTCTTAACAATTTAAGAGGAAGATCCAGATTTCATTTTCATTGCCCTGAAAAACAACCTCACTCTTCACCTCCCCCTTTTCAAGATCACTGGTGCTGTTCAGCATATTCCTAAGCTGTAACGCAGACCTCCATGGTGTACTTCTGGTGAGCATTAGGAGAACTGATCAACACCTACCTTTGTTTCCTTTCTCTTTTCCAGTTGTTTTCAAGTATTATCCACATACGAATCTTCTCATGAGAGGTGTGGAATAGATATTTTAAAAGCTTTTGCAGAGGAGCAAATACAAAGGAATGAAATGACATCTTCAAGGTTACAAAGTCATAGAACTGAGATTAAAATTTAGATTTTTGGTCTTGGCCTTGAGTTCACGTGATGAACTCTGAAGGACAGAGAACATAAATTGTGTGTAGTCAAGCTGTCCTTGCACGTAGAATAATTGGTCTGAATAGTATAAGCTGCCAGGGATTTAAAACTTGGCAGCTTAATTAGTTGCAACAAGGAAATGATAAACATGAAAGTGATCTTTACCCAGAGGCAACACAGGAAAACAGACAGCTGATATGGAAAGTATTTGTTTGAAGCAGTTAAAAACAAAGACCATTCTGTATCTATCGTCTACTAGGTGTTCACAAGTAACAGTGATTATTTCACAGAGAAGTTAAAATGTAGTTTCAAAAGGGACTCTTAAAAATATCTAGCATAGAATCTTTTCAGTTATTTATTGACTTTGTGTTAGAAATTTTCATGCAATTTTATCAAACTTTATTTTATATGTATTTTCTAGCAGCTTCACTAAATTTTAAATTCAAAGTATATGTAAATATTATACATAACATACAGCAGTAAATGGTGGCATGCACACTTAATACTGAACTGTATACATGGTATAAACAGTAAGTTGTCTCCTATGTGGTTGTCATATATAAGAACATTTAAAAAGTTCTCTATATAAATTCAGAACAAAATTTCCCTGTCAAATAGAAATATACAGTGTATAACACACTCTAGAGATATCAAACAAATCTATTGCCTAGCATATGGTTCATAGATTAAAAGGCTACTATTCTGCACTGTAGAGAATCTAACTCTTTATTACATTAGCCTTTAACTCTTTATTACATTAGTCTTCACAGTGCTTTATATAGCTCTAATAATTCTGATGTGGTGCTTAATTGCTACATTTCATATTGAAGAAGAGAGCAATGTGTTTGTCCTTTTAAATAGGTAGCACATTCACAACACATTGCTTTGCTTTCATTGTCCAGGCTATGTTGAAACATACATTCCCAAAATAGCCATTCAGTGCTTTTCTAAGTACAGTTTTATTTTTCACAGTACATTAGAAATGCATTGAGTCCTCTGCTAGAGGTCTATTTCATAGCTGCTTGTCGTGGTTTAACCCAGCAGGCAGCTAAACACCACACAGCCATTTGCTTACTCCTCCACAGTGGGATGGGGGAGAGAATTGGAAAAAAGGTAAAACTTGTGGGTTGAGATAAAGACAATTTAATAGGACAGAAAAGGAAGGGAAAATAGTAATAATGATAAAAGAATATAGAAAACAAGTGATGCACAATGCAATTGCTCACCACCCGCTGACCAATGCCCAGCCAGTTCCCGAGCAGCGACCGCGCCCCCCTGGCCAACTCCCCCCAGTTTTTTCGTTCAGCATGATGTCATATGGTATGGAATATCCCTTTGGCCAGTTTGGGTCAGCTATCCTGGCTGTATCCCCTCCCAGCTTCTTGTGCACCTCCAGCCTCCTCACTGGCAGGGCAGTATGAGAAGCTGAAAAGTCCTTGACTTAGTGTAAGCACTGCTCAGCAACAACTAAAACATCAGCGTGTTATCAAACATCAGTGTTATTCTCATCCTAAATCCAAAACACAGTACTATACCAGCTACTAGGAAAAAAATTAACTCTATCCCAGCCGAAACCAGGACAATATCCACCCCTTATTCTATACCATCTATGTCATGCCCAGGTCCCACACTTTCCAATACATCCCAATTAATCACCACCACCTTTCCTGTATTTTGATATATATACACACAGATATCATTCCCTTGGTCTAGGGGCCATCCCTCTAAAATGTCTGTTGAGTTCATTTAGTCCATGACTTTGGGCTCCATCTGTCATAGCAGTCCTTCAGGGCAGGAGAGGTGGTGTGTGGTGTTGGATTGTTGCATGCTGAAGCCAGTTCTGGTTCCATCACCACTGTGCTTGTCCGGTTCTATCATTGTTGCACTTTGCTCGGTTTCATCAAAATTCATTCTTCATTAATTTGGGTGATTCTTACTGTAATACTGTTGATATGGCATATAGCAACCATAGTAGTGGTGACATATACAGTGTTATATAACAATTAACATCATACAATTCAGTTCATTGGCTATTCTCACCCAAAATCAAATCCCCTTGAGATACCCCCAGACTTCCCCATCCTTCCGCATCACCCACCAAGTGCACCCAGGTCCTTGAGCAAAAGCAATCCCATGGATCAGTGTCCTGGTTTCAGCTGGGATAGAGTTAATTTTTTTTCCTAGTAGTTGGTATAGTGCTATGTTTTGGATTTAGTATGAGAAGAATGTTGCTAACCCACTGATGTTTTTAGTTGTTGCTAAGTAGTCTACTAGTCAAGGACTTTTCAGCTTCCCATACTCTGCCAGGTGCACAAGAAGCTGGGAGGGAGCATAGTCAGGACAGCTAACCCAACTGGCCAATGGCGTATTCCATACCATGTGATGTCATGCTTGGTATATAAAGCTGGGGGAAGAAGAAGGAGGGGGGGATGTTCGGAGTGATGGCGTTTGTCTTCCCAAGTAGCCGTGATGCGTGATGGAGCCCTGCTTTCCTGGCGATGGCTGAACACCTGCCTGTCGATGGGAAGTAGTGAATGAATTCCTTGTTTTGCTTTGCTTGCGTGTGTGGCTTTTGCTTTCCCTATTAAACTGTCTTTATCTCAACCCCTGAGTTTTCTCACTTTGACTCTTCTGATTCTCTCCCCCATCCCACTGAGGGGGAGTGAGCGAGTGGCTGTGTGGGGCTTAGTTGCTGGCTGGGGTTAAACCACTACAATGGGTTTGCCTTTGCCCGAGGCAGGAGTAACCCGGACTGTCTTCCCCAGCATATTTTTTATGTGCATTACAGGGACTTTATCCCCCTCTACGGTACGTAAAAGTTTTGACTGGGCAGGGGCAGCTCAACTGGCAGATCCCCTGATGTTGACTAACCAGGTGGCTTTTGCTAAATGGGTATCCCAATGCTTGAATGTCCCACCACCCATTGCTCTCAGTGTAGTCTTTAGCAGTCCATTGTATCGTTCGATTTTCCCGGAGGCTGGTGCATGA
>JAYKAV010003061.1:0-86776 GCA_035582835.1 Phoebastria nigripes
TGCAGGTCAGATAAACTAATATGGTGACCAACAACTGTTAACAGATACAAATTCCTTAATATGCTCTAGTTAATCTGTTGTTATCTCAAACCCATCGAGCCCCACATTGGGTGCCAAAAAGGACTGTTGTGGTTTAACCCTGGCAGCACCTAAACACCACGCAGCCGCTCGCTCACCCCCCGCCCCCACTCCGGTGGGATGGGGGAGAGAATCGGGAGGGCACGAGTAGGAAAACTCGTGGGTTGAGATAAAAACAGTTTAATAATTGAAATAAAACAAAGTAGAACAGTAATAATAACAGTGATAACAACAACAACAACAACAATATACAAAGCAGGYGATGCACAATACAATACAATGCCGAAACCTACGCGTGCCCGATACGAGAGCCCTTCCCCAGGACCCAGAATCCTCCCACACCCTTAGTTTTTATACTGAGCATGACGTCACATGGTATGGAATACCCCACTGTCCAGCTGGGTCAACCACCCCGGCTGTGCTCCCCCCGCCAGCTTCCCATGTACCTGGCAGGGCATGGGAGGCCGAAAAGTGCCCTGTGCAAGCACCACCCAGCAACACCCAAAACATCAATGGGCCATCAACGCTCCTATTATACCAAACCCAAAACACTGCACACCCTCCCCAGCTACTGGGAAGAAAGTTAACTCTGTCCCAGCCAGAACCAGGACACAATTGCATATACCTTCCTAGCACAGATCCCCAGAATAAGATCAGAGGCTGGTTCCTCATCTCATGCTCTAAGTGTTCATTTCTGTCAGGTCCTAGGTCCAGTGCCAGTGTCCACTAAGATAAGAGCAAGTCCACAGAAAGTCCACTTCCTGCCCTGTCTGCCCAATGAACTTACCATGTGAGGGAAAAGATCTTCCTGCATGGTGGTAGTTAAAGCTTATTTGAAAATACTCTTAAAAGTCCTTTGTCCTTCTTTTTCACAGGATTGTTATATAAGCACCATAAACCTCACGTAGCTGAACTAGTGTGCTAAAATTTCTATGAGGCATTTTTAGCCTTAATCTAAATTTCACTTTTTTTTCCCTTCATATGATCCAAGTCCCTTTGGACAGGTACATAAGTAATAAGGACACATCAAAATATCTGCTTTGATTAATTTAGTTTAACAATTTAGTGCCCAGGAGGAGCCTGGGGTACTTTCAATTCTGTTAAATTATTCCTCCTCTGGCTTATTTCAACATGCTACTATGAAATGAATGTGCCATATCTTGAAGCTGAAATAATTAACTCAGGAAATACTGTAAGGTCTCTCAGAACTCTTACATTGGCATGATTAGTTCAAGAAGTGCATGGAATAGGCAGACCAATGTGGTTTGTTTTTTTTTTTCTTTTTTAATCATTTTAGGTTGGTTGGATAATGCAAATTTTCATGGGGACAACTCCTGTTGAGTCTCTGGTAGCTGCGGGTAACATATTTGTGGGACAGGTGAGTTGGAGCATAGAAAAACATGCTAGCACAGGACTACTGAATATTGTGAAGTATTGCTGCTCAGCGAGCATCTGTGTATAAAAAAATCATCATTTTATATGAAGCTAGGACTCCAGCACAGCAGGACTGGTGGTTGATTTCCAGAATTCCAGTTCGTTCAGATGTTGGCAGTGAAGCACAATGGCATGGGTTTTGGGAACCATATGTTTTCCCAAGGGGAAGTCAAGCGTAAATGTAGGTGATAGATCTCCCTTACAATGACTACCAGACTACTCCAAGGCTATGAAGAAATAACAATTTCAGGGTTTTTTCAATTGAAAAGGCAAATGGGATGAAAAGAGGGCACATGAGGCAGGCAGGGGCAGGAGAGAGAGACAGACAATGCAGAAAACAAAGATCCAGGGCTGGCTGTGCAAGGCCTTAGCCAAAAAAAGCATGGGACAGAGTCTAACAGTCCACTTTAATTGGAAATCCATTAAACTCACGCTACAGCAGTGTCTGTCCCAGGCTTCAAAGCAATGTGGAAGGATTGCCAAGTAGCATTCAAGCCCAGAAGTGACATTAGCATCTCAGTTATTTAGCAGTGGTACATCACGTGCTGTACAGCAGTGTCACGCTGCTTCAAGTTTTAAACTAGTACCTCTGCATGACATTGCTTCCAGGATGTGCTCACACACATGCCAGAGCAGCTGAGAGCTTTAAGCTGCCCATAGTGGCTGGTATGCATGTTTCACTTGATGCATAGTCTTACCTGCAGCTCAGACCTGTGGCTGTCCCTAACTCACTCAGAATTGGATTAAGATTTCTTAGCAATTTCATTGGGCGTTTGGGGGAGATGGTAAACCAGCAAGAATTGTCTTCAGACAAGATGGATGTTGGTACAATTTTCCTTCTTGGAGTAAAAAAAACCCAACCTATTAACATTCAGAGCACTCATTAGCACTAAGATTAACCAGTCAAAGACACCTAAGAAAGTGTGATGCAGCCACTTATTTTTCTGCCCTGTTAATAAAAGAAACCTTTGAGGGTTTATTAGGAAGTTCTTAATTTGGTAGTTGTTTTTCACTTCCAGACAGAGTCTCCTCTCCTGGTACGGCCCTACTTACCATACATCACCAAATCCGAACTCCATGCAGTCATGACAGCTGGATTCTCAACTATTGCTGGAAGTGTCTTAGGAGCATATATTTCTTTTGGGGTAAGACGGAGAAAGAGAACTGGAAAATATACTGTTTATCTGAAATCACGTAAGTATAGAAGACCAGCTAAAATGTTTTGGAAGTATACCTGAGTCATTCCCATCTTTTTTTTTTCTGAAGGAATTAACCACAAAAATCCCCTGTCTTCCAACAGTAAAAAGGATACCAAGATCTGATCTTGAAGATATTGTTAAGTAGCTCAAACGTCTACCTAAGTAATACAGAGAGACTTCCTGCCATAGCTGCAAGGAAATGACTGATTTGTATACTTTCCTACACTCCAGATGAACTGACATGTGGAATATACTAACTGATCAACCCTCCTACTTCTGTGGCAGTGATATAGATAAAGTCCTTCAGGAACTGTTGCTAGCCATATGAGCCTAAAGAGCTGACTTGTGACTGAGGTTCTAGTGATGCTGTACAAACACGGGTAGTAAACATCTCGTCTGCTAAGGGGCTGGCAGCACAAAGCCAAAAAAACAGGACTGAAGATGTGATTTATGATCAGAGTCATTGGGGGATCATTGATAAATATATTAGTTCCGTATCTGAGTAAAATACAGTGGAGAGACAGAGGCAAGAAGGGAGGATTGGCCAAAAAGGCCAAGAGACTAAGACAAGAAAAGGAGAGATGGAAATACTGCAGAAGTTAGCAAAGAAGTTGTTTTGTGTAGAAATTTGTGGAAGAAGGAGTGAAAGGGGAATAGAAAAATTTATGTTAGGCCATGTAAATTTTTTTTTAAACACAATGTCAAGGAACAAAAACAATTTTCTGCCACTGCAAGGCACAGAGGGGGTGTTAAGGAAGGCTGGCTCTCGCTCACCTGCTCTGCTATTGCTACACCCAGCTGCACTTGATGGACCTGGGTTTTTTTTTCGTTTCTTTTGCCTTCTGGCTTGCCACTAGGGAGGAGTGAAGCAGTTTGCCTCTTGGAAAGATTACTCCATACTTTTCACTACTTAGACTTTTCCTGTCTCCAGTTGGCTTTCTCCTGTATTGCTCATTCTCTTCTTTTCCTTATGAGCAATGTGAACTGTTTAATGACCCCCTGTAGAAAAATCATCCAAGCATCTAATAATTTTAATTGCTTTCCTCCATGTTTGTGCGTGATGTGGTTATCACAGCATATTTTCTGTCACGTGGAATTCTAGGTTTCTGCCTCCCACCTACTGACTGCTTCTGTCATGTCAGCACCAGCATCATTAGCCACCTCCAAACTATTCTGGCCTGAAACTGAAAAGCCTACAGTAACTCTGAGCAGTGGCCTACAAATGGCAAAAGGGTAAGCTGATCTAGGCTCTAGTTAATAGTAATACTTATGCAAAAATGAGATTTGGAAAAGTAACTCCTCACACATAAGCTTTAGGGTTAGTACATGGTAGATGTGCAAGCAATAAATTAATTACACACCAGTATACCCCAAATGAGTAGTTTGTGAATTCCGGTGCAGCATGCCCCTTTACTATGTATGGAGGTATCACTACCCATTGGGACAGGCACAGAGATGTCAAGGACCTGGGCCAGACAATAAACCCTCCAAAGAAAGAGGAAAATGCATACCTGAGGTGAGCCACCAAGAGGTTTTCCCATTTGCTCTGTTGCTGTCTTTGCTTTGTAACAAATCTGTAAATGCAAACGTACAAAAGCAAAGGTGGAGAAATCATTTCAACAATGACAGCAGTGAACTTGTTGCCCATCCGCAGGGACACTCACTTGCTTTGAGAATGACGGGCAAAGCAAAAAGGCTTGTAAGGAGATGTTCCTGAACAGCCCGGGCATCTCTGCAAGGGCTGCCTGCAAGAAGAGCAGTGCCCACTCCCCCATCCCAGTGATGCCACAGGCAGTCACAGTACTGAGACCTGATCCAGAGCTTGCCCAACCACAAATATGCCGGAATTTATCCTCAGGGCACCAAAAGCATACCCTCCCAGTGGCTCCCATGAGGATCAAGAGCAAAAACGTACTCCATCTCATTATTATTTTACCTATGAGTGAACAGACAGCTTCGCTAGTAGATTTCTAATCAAGTCCATGTAACTTTTAGTTCTATGATTTGTTCTTGAATTAAAAAGTGTTCACATTCTGGTTTTCTTTTCATTGATAAAGTGAATCAAAGAACCTGCTGGAAGCAGCCAGCCAAGGTGCCTCTACCTCTATCCTGCTGGTGGCAAACATCGCCGTGAATCTCATCTCCTTCCTTGCCCTGCTGTCTTTCCTTGATTCAGCCCTCTCTTGGGTGGGAAGTCTGTTTGACTATCCACAGCTGAACTTTGAGGTATGGTCTTCAGGTCCTTCATACAGCTTATATACATGCATAATTCATCTTTCTCAAATTAAATGCCTGTGTGGTTTTGTGGTGGGTTTTTTTGTTTTTTTAATATGATCTAAAAATGTATATTTTTACGCACATGTTCTTGAAAAATGTCTTTACAGCCAAAGAAAAATTGCTGCCATGTAAATATTTCTGTATCCATTAGTCCATGTATAGTTTCCCTCTGTGGTGCTCTTGCTAACCAGCAGAGTAAGTTTACAGAGCATTGTATGCTAATACCTGCCTCCTCTGAGCTGGCAGTGCAGCAGATCTGTAGGTTACACACTTGCCAAGCCATTAACATCTCCTTCAGTGCAAACATTATAGTGGCTTTAGCTTCTGAGAGCCCCATCAAGTCCTTAATGGTCACTAGCTTCACTTAGATAAGGACATTGGGGCAAGGCCGGACTCGTCTGAACCCACGCATACTTAATACCACTTAGTTATCAACACAATTAAATGGTAAAACTGCACCCAAATCACTCAGCTGAGCAAACAGGTTTTAAACAGGACTTCCTTTTTTAACCTAGGTCAATACATCATTTTTGACCCAATGAAACAATCTTGGTTCAATGGTTTGGGGATTTTTGTTTTGCAAGCTCCTARTAAAAGTGCTGTGTGAAACACGGATATAACATTGCAATAAAGGTGCTGCAGAAGTGAATAGACAGTCATAGCAGATGTGGCTTCAGCAAAATTAAGGTGTTACCCTGCACAGCTTCCACAGATTATCCCACTGTACAGACACCCACAGCAGAGGAAAGGCACAAGTATGCATACCTCAACCACACTCATGCAAGGGCTGGTATTTTAATAACTGCTGGATGGACAGATAGATAGACAGACAGATAACTGCTGGTGGACAGATAGATAGCCCACAAGGAGCTGAGACCCACAGACACGTTGCATTCAGCTATTCATCACTTTTCAGGGACACTAACCTCTAGTCTTTTGTGGGCAGAGAAACCAACCAGGAATAGTAACTGCCTGAACACCTCAGTTACATTCACTAAAAACAATGTGACCAAACCCTTTCACAGCTGGAGCTATTTTCTCTCTTATGTAAAAATAAGCTATACTGTGATATGGGATTTTTAAAATTTGCATAAAACTTAATGCTAGGAAAAAAAGTACAGCTTTAATTATGTCAGATGCACAGCTTTATGCAGAGACAAGTCTTTTGTTTACACCAGCTGAAGTCCAATAACCTGGTAATTAAGCACGTTCATTAACACACTTGATTTAGTCAGGGGAAGAACCAGACTTCTCAATTCTCTTATCAGCTCTTTTAACTGAACCCTCCTTTGCTTCAAACACTATGCCCAATATGAAGCCATTGTTGGGGAAAAAAGGCACAGAAACTTTTGTTTCACTTTAGGTGTAAAATTAAGGACATACCTAATTACTTTGTTATATCTAGATTGTGGGTTAGTCTTTTAAAAATTACTCAAGCATATCTTGCTATTAAAAAACCTCAGTCTCCCAGACATGTTGGCAGTAAGAATTCAAGGGCAATTTTCCTCTGCTGAAATAAAACCATCCTTATTTTAAGTTTAGAGAACTTATCACATGCCATTGCTCTTCGACCAACCCTATCTTTTGACCTGCTTTGTCTTATGTATTTTGCAGAACATTTGTGCTTATATCTTCATGCCATTCTCTTTCATGATGGGGGTAGACTGGGAAGACAGTTTTATTGTCGGTGGACTACTAGGTTACAAAACTTTCTTCAATGAATTTGTGGCTTATGAGCGCCTCTCAAAACTGATTCACAACCGAGAGAAGAGTGGGAGCATGTACATTAATGGTGTGAAACAGTATATGACTGTAAGTAACATTTTCTATTCTACAGATTTATTGGATCTAAGACTTCTCTGCTGAAACTCATTTTTTAATATGGGCACAAAGGGATAATGGCGGCATATTGCTCTAAAGTGTGTTTTTCAGTGACAGAGTTCAATTATGAAAATGCAGCATTGCTTTGTGAGGCTGCCGTGACTGTCATCACACTAGCTATCTCAAACAAACACAGCAAAAGAAATGCAGAGTTTTGGGGAACATGCAATGTCCCACAGGACACTGCATAAGATCAAGGCTGTCTTCAAGGTGAGTGTCTTCTTACCTCATTTTTAGCTAGCACTTCCCTATGAGATACTCTCCCAGGAAAATCCTGGGCAAGAACTGGAGGATCCTCCTGCCCGCAGAGGTTTAGCCAAGCATTAAGCTTCAAGAGAGGCATCCAGCAAGCTTTAGCTGATGGCATTTAAGATATTACTAGCACACTTCTGCTGGAGGTTATTGTCCCCTGTGCAGAGGGCAGTAATACAAGACCTGTATTACATGGCATATACCTCCCTTGCCACACTGAGTCCAACCAGTTTTTCTCATTGCCAATGAAAGTTAGTTTGCATGAGGATTTCCAGCCAAAGCCTGGGCCCACCTCTCATTCACACGTCCACCCAGACTCACCCAACATAATTCCTACTACAATTCACTGAGGAAGAAACCTAGAGGATGGCAATACAAAGGGCATGCTAGGTGTGTGCACAGGGGCAAAGAGCATGCAGGGATCAAGGCTGAACTTTGCAGCCATGACTGCTCTCCCGTCTGGCATCCACATGCACAGCCTGTGCTGAATTTGTCCTCATTCTAAGCACAGGCAACAAAAACCATGATATCTGGCTTTACTCCTGCACTGGCCTTTCTTCCTCAAATCAAGACAAATTGTCACTGTAGAGGACCCTTAATTAGGAAGCATCCTTTTGTACTGCTCTTAATCTTCATTTAATCTGGTGTGATGCTGTGGATACCTGCTTTATATACAAAACGAAAAACATGTTCCTGACCACTTGCATTCCTTATTACGAGAACGTATTTCACAAGTGTGTGTAGAAATCCAGGTGGTCTGATCAAATACTCACACGCTTGCCTAAGCATCCATTACCAGTGGAATTTCCTCAAATTCCTGGAAATAGGATCCTGGGCTAGATGGACTTTTGATCTGCTCTGCTATAGTCATGCTACATTCTACAAGGGGAATATGGCTCTGAATTGCTGAATGAGTTAATATTTTTTTTTAATCTGGAAGTCAGCCTTAAAATTCAGATCCCATCAACTGTATTCCACCTTTTTTTCTTTTTTTTTAGTAAGACGTCATATAGAACTTCCATGTTCACTTCTAATACCTTCATAGAGCTGTGTAAGCTTCCGTGGTAAAAAACTCCGAGATATAAAAATAATTTAGATTCATAACACTAGTAAAAATTGCCCAGTAACCATTTTAATTATGGCATGACAGTTCAGGTGGGAGTGCGCTTGACTTCCACTTTTAATTCCTCTTCAGCTTCAGAACTCTTTAATACATCCAGGCACAGATATTCAGTCAGAGTGAGTAAACAAGCGGTCTTCTGAACTCCCTCACCTGACTCAGTAATAACAAGGCTTCCTGTTTTCAGAGCTAGGAAAGTGCAAATGAAAGCAGGGAAATCACAGTACACAAAGCCTTTTCTAGGAAAAGCAGGTAGAGTGGGTACTTGAAAAGCATTTTCCTGCATATGTGCAGAATGATTGAAAATATCTACAAATTGGTTTTCATAAAACAGGAATGGAAACAGAGAAACTTCTAATAAACAGGAAACCTATTAGAACACTCACTCAGGCATCTTCAGCTTGGGCCTAAAACACAGTAAGTAGGAGTTCAGAGCTGCCATGGGGCCAAAATCCATTTGCTGAGACGTTGCCTCCTTTCCCAAAATGTTTGAACTACATTTGTCCCAAGGTTTGCAAGGTTTGTAGCCTGATTTCACCCAAAGTCATTTTGTGTCCTGTGAGGGGTCCTTCCATGGGGGCAAAGGCCAACCCAACCTTGTCTCTGCTCTGAGCTCCAGACTGAGCTGGTGTTGCCCAAGGGGAGGAAGGTGGCTGAAGTCAGGAAGGAAATAAGCTGCTAATGGGGATTCCAAAATCATAATGTCCCTCTGCCTATTATCACATCAGAGCACCCACTTTCTAGGAGACCCATTTCCCTTTTCTTCCTCTGTGCACAGGGAGGAGCACGCACACAGCAGCTTTGCACATGGAGCCCTCTGCTTGTTCAGGAACAAAGAAGTAAGGGATACATACCAAAACTTGAGGTTTCAACTGAGTGTTATAGAGGCAGTCCAGCTATGAACAACAAGCTGAGTTAAAGCTCTCTGACTCATACCTTCAAAAACAGCAGCTAAATTGCCACTATTAAGATAAGAATTATTTTTTGTCTTTAATTACTAATACTCTATTCAACAAGACACAGCAATACACATGAAAAATAAAACCATCACATGGTTTATGAGTACTCACATGGGTAGCGGATATGAAAGCCTGCACCTTTCAGCTAGAGAATGAGCCTATGTTGCTGAAAGCTGCACCCTGGGCCAGCAACCAAGCAAAACAGAGTGATTTCAGTACTCGGAGCCCTGAGCTACAATGCCATGTTTTCACACCTCTAAATCAGCACGAGCTGGCTCAAACCACTCAACAGGGTGTGTGTTTGTTTTCCAGGTTCGCTCTGAAGTCATTGCCACCTATGCTCTTTGTGGGTTTGCCAACTTCGGCTCCCTGGGACTGGTAATAGGAGGCCTGAGTAAGAACACCTCATGGACAATTAATTTGGCAAACAAATCCCAAAGAAAACACTCAAAGGAACAGGTTATGGGTGAAGCTTAGCAGCATTAGGGGCTGAGCACCTGCTCTGCCAAGACACAGCATCCAACTGTGCGTGGAAGGCGTCCCAGAGGGGTGCAGGCTTTGGCGTGGAGGTACTGGGAGAGGGGCTGAGGGCAAGGGTAGGGGACCAAGCCCTGCCAGTAGGCCTCCCTGTCCAGCCCTCACACCGCGAGCCTGAGCTACTACAGCCCTTGGGCTTCAGGAGGAGAAAACCATCTCTGTAACTTGCTGGTTTGAAAGGCAAAGTTGGCTGTTTCCTGTAAAAATGTCACATAGATGCAGTAGGCTTATAGGGGGGGAAAAAGAAAAAGGCTTTTCAGATCTCGAGGGAAAAAGAAGAATTGAAAAACCATCTGGGTTCCTCACCAGGCAGCCAGAATTGCTGGCGGCCGCCTTTACCCTGGAGCCTAGGTGGGCTCTGTGGTGCCAGCAGTGGGGCAGCATGGAGGCACAGGACCCAGCCGCAGGGCCAGACCCTGGTGCCGTGCCCAGGGTTTGCATCTGAAAGCCGCCATCAGCCAGCGCAGACGTGCAAACTGCCAAAGCAAACAGAAGTTGCCATTTTATACACAAGCCACCTTCTTAACAGAAAGAGCCAACATTGGCACTAGGCCTTCAAATGGCCTGCTAAAAATGTCTCATTTTTCCTCCTTGTTTCTCCTGGTTCAAATGGCAGGGTGGGAATTTCCTCTTGTGGTGGGAGAGCTGGCAGGTTCATCTTCTTTATAGCTATATGTATGTGTTTGACACACACTTTAATTTTCTTCCTAGCAAGCATTGCTCCCTCCAAAAAAAAGGAAATAGCTGGTGGTGCTTTCAGAGCAATGATTGCGGGAACTGTCGCCTGTTTCATGACAGCCTGTGTTGCAGGTACCGTACCCAAGTTTGGTGTCTCTTACAGCCAGTGACCACAGGGTGGCAATGCGTCGGTGCAAGAGGCACAGCTGGGCAGCTCCTGTCACTCAAATGCTAGTATTTTTGGGTTTGGATTAAAAGTCAATATGCGACGAAAGGTTCCTGAAAACTGGAATATGAAAAGGTTTATTTTATTTCTTCCATTATGTCTTATCTCTTTATTTTGTTAGTCTGTGTGTAACACATGACTCGTGAGCAAAGCAAATTATAGATGAGTTACAATCCCTTCTCCACACCGCTGGCTACAGAAATACAGAAGTAATTATGGAGCAGAAACGGAGAAGAGCAATGAAAGGAGAGTGTAACAGAGAAGGAGTGAGGGGGAAGCTGAACAACTTTTTGGCTTAATGTTAAATTGATATTTTGGGCTGATAGTATTCTCATAGAACATGTAAGTTAGTGAAACTGTCCTAAGCTAGGACTCAACAGCACATCCTCATTTTCAAAGTCTCACCTTCAAGCTGAGTAAAAAGTCACAATGCAACAGCCATTTTAGGGAAGAAATTAAAAAGAACATAATATTAATGATTCAAAAGATGAATTAATTGACCAGATATGATTCAGCAGGTAAAATTTATGCCCAGTATTTAACAGTCCCTTTCCCAGCTTTCTTTTCTGAACATGTGATGTGCAGAATTGCATGATGAAGATTAAAGCACTCATATTCCTCCAGTGAAGAAAGACCTTGGTGCTTTATGTAGCTGAAAACAACATGTCAGTTTCTACCACAGCTTCCCTATCCCTTTGTGTTCACTGCAGCAACAGAAACATACACATTTTAAGGGTAAGCCCACACTGTTTTCTAAAGGTTATAGAACCAGTACACTTGAAATGTCATTAGTCTCACAGCCCTCCACAATATTTTAATACATGACACTACTCTGTATAACTAACTGAGGAATCAGGAAGTCTTACTGAAATGTGTCATTTCACAATCCTGGCCTTGAGATAAAATTGTGAACAGCCACTGGGAAATCTTTCCAAAACAATAAAATCTGCTTTGGAAAGAAAATTACATTCCACCCACTCCTGCCATGACAAATGCTTTCCTTATGCCCAAAAGAAGGTAAAAGAGCCAAGCAATTTCTACTACCCCAGTTAAGATAAGAACATATTAAAATTGTGTCTAGGTTCCACAACACTACGTACAAGAAGGAGCTGCCACTTTGGTATTTTTATGTCTCTATTACTGCAATGAATGCTGACATTACTATTTATAGGAAGTTTAGGAGAACATCTAGCAAAGCAAAGATAAATAAACCATGACTATCTCCATTTAAAACAAAAGAAGAGGTCCTGTATTTACGTGCACTGCTAATGCAGCATAGCTCCATTTTAGTTAATGAAAGCACACTGGCCCAGCAGTGAGAAAGCCATTAGCATACCATTTTAGTAGCATTAAAAGGGGCAGGAAAACAAACTGTTCTACGTGTAACAGGTTACCATAGTTTAATTTCTACATATAAAAAAAAAGTTTATGGTCACTCCTTAATCCAGTTCTGTAAAATGATTCGGATTTTTTAAAAATCCCACAGTTCAAGGGTTTTAATCTTGCACCTTTACAGAACTATCTTGGAGGGTGATTTCATACCAGCCAGAACATGTCATCTGACCATGCCCCAATGACTGACATCCCCAAGTCTTATCTTCCTCTTCATTTCTCTTTAAGAAAATTTTTAATTACTTCACAGGAATGCTGACTGTCCCTGGTCTGGAAGTTCCTTGTCACATCTTATTAGGAAATGCCTTCAACTCCACAGATTTCCCTGCCAACAGCACAGAGCTAGTTGAATGCTGCCAGCAACTCTTCACCAGGTATTGAGGAACTCCTTATCCTTCTGTCAGCGTAATTTAGGGAGCTCACATATTCTCTAAAAGCCTAATTTTATTTTTTGTATTTCGCTTTTTTCTTAGGCTTTCCATGAACTTGCATCTTTTAAAAAAATGAATATTTTAATGCTGCAGAATTGTTTTCCTTTTCTTGAGCATTTCTCTGTTACATGCCAAACGCAAACAGAACCAACAGGGAACTCAAAACATCTTTGTCCAAACCTGAGCTTCCTGAAAGGCTGAAGATAATCATGTAAAGATTCAGTGGTCTAGCTACGCTCATGTCAAATACTAACAAAAAATAAATAAAATATTTGGACTGACGTAATGTTAACATAGTATCTGAGGATAACTCTAGCTGAAAAAAGCCAGGAGCTTTTCCTTCTGCTGTCTGTGAATCTGGCTGAAGAKAATAGTAATCGTGCCTGATTACATAGAAAACTTTGCACACATTTGAAGTAGAAAAATATTCTGAGGTAAATTGTATTTGATAATTCTCTATCCAAGATAGAGAAGAAAGAAATAATTATATTAAATAAGGAATATATTCAGACATACTTAACACTGTCTCACAAAGAACCAAAGGTCTATGTATTTAGATTATGGCAAGAACCTTTTAAATTTGTCCAGTGTGCGCCTTTTTTTTCCATTTTCACAACTAATTGCTTTAGAAATAAACACTCTAATTCATCTTTTTTCCATGCTATTGAAAATAGAAGAACTTAATACTTCTTTTCACATTTCTTTTAGCAAAGACAATGCTCTAAGATTGGGCATTTGTCTACAGCAAAAACATACAATGTAAATGTAACAGTGATGTTCTGTAATCTAACCTGCAAGAATTCTCTCGACAAAATCCTCAAATGGGGAAATTTTTCAGAATTGTTTTGATTTCACTGGATCTGCCTTCACACCCCCTCGCTTAATTAAAACAGGTTTTTTGTGTGTGTAGTAGAGAGGTATCTTGTTACATCTTCTTCGTATCAAGACTTGTGGCGACTTGAAATTTCTCATGATGTTTAACTCCTCATGTTAGGAATCAACTTCAGGTGATTTTTTTTTTTCTGTATTATTCTTTTGACACATATATTTCTTCCTTCCATGCCTTGGCATATAATGTAGCATTGAATATGGGCATATACAATATGTAAGATGGCTTTATTTTTATGGTAACATTTTTAGATTTCAACTACTCACAAAAATGTAATTTAAAAAAATTATTCATGTTGGTATCAAGATCACCAGCTCCTGCCTGAACATCAGCACTTGCATATCACTGCAGGGAATTTCTGTTCTGGCAACCTGATGTTCCAAATGAGTTCATCATAACATTGAACCAGTGTCAAAAACTTTTTTGCACAGTAAAAATCATCTGTGATCCTGGGTACATTCCTTCATTCACATTTCTCATCACTCCAACTTTTCCTCATCACACTAATTTTAACTCTACCAGGTTGCTCCAAAGACAAGAACTTGCTCTGTTTTCACCAGAATCAATGTTGAGCAAATGCTTCAAAGATGCAAAAACCTTGAATAGTGAAGTGAAATCCTCAATCATTTCAGTTATCTAGGAAGATATATCCAAGGCACGAGGGCTTTATACAGAAAACCAGGCATCATCGTGATAAAAAGAGAGAACATCTGGTCATGGCACATGGCCAGATGGCACATCTCTCTGTTTCATTTCTCATGAAAATTTTACCACATTTAACATTGCTTTGGAAAAAAAGAGTGTGTGTGTGCGTGCGCGCGCATGTGTATGTGCATATGTGTGTGTATATATACATATACTACATATACGGGGGGGGCGGGCTGGGGGGAGAGAGAGAGAGAGAGATTCCCATAAGAGAAAAGGAGTATATCTGATTTCTGCTTTTATCTCCTTCCCCAGTGTAAGTCATTCGCAGGAGATCTTCCCTGGAGGAAACTACAGCCTGAGTTCCTGGAAAGGATGTTGCCAAATACTGGATCGACCTGCTTTTCATTGCACTTGAATTAAGCCTTAACTTTTTGGGGGGTTAGATCATAAATAAGAGCTGTGTTCCTTGGTAGAAAGGTAATAAAAATTTTCCTTTTCCACAATAAATGTGAACCCCTGCCACCAACCTTTATTTTCCACGTCTTACCAGCCCAATTCCTCTGACTTGCTTGGAATTACTCATAAATTAAACTGGGATAAATGCAAGACACCTCTTGCTGCAGATCTCTTCTCCCATTACAGATCAGAAGAGAAGGAGAGCATTTCTGAGCCTGGTTCTCCTGATTTCATGTCTACCCTGAAACTGATGAATCTGTAGAATTAAACTGCTGTAGGCAAGAAGAAAATCTGATTCAGAGGATTTGACTGACACTTGCGTAAAGTTGTGAACTAGAAATAATATTTAGAATTGCCATCCATTCCTAATAGTATTTCTGCTCTTTTTGTTACCTAAGAAGGGTTTTTACTGCACGAAGATAAATCACTCTGTTCTCAGAAATCTCTGCACATTTCTTTTGGTAACTATGGCTGCACGTGAACTGAGCTGCTAACATGTGGTGCACCTCAGCAGCTTGGTCACTGAAGCACCCAAATCAGGGACTGGCCACTGTGTGCCCCAGTCCCCCTCCTTCTGCCCACAGAGGTATCCAGGCCACATCTTGATCCAGGAGGTTGGTCCCTGTTTAGAGGTAACTCATATGAACAGAAATGTCCAGACTCCAAGGAAAGTTTCCTGTATTGATTCTTCACAATCTTTGTTGTTAGCAATTGCGAAAATTGATCCTGGAGTCACCAACCAGGAACTCAGAGCAGTATTCCTACCAGAAACAACAGAGCTGTGCTGCAAATCAAATGTGGGTAAAATTGGGTCACAATCTGACTACTCCCTGGGAGAGCAGCATTAATGGATCTTGAAGACCTCTAGAAGATCCTCTTGAAGAGGAAAGTCTGTTATGTTTTTAAGCTTCAGACCTTTCATGGACTCCAAAACTGAAAAGCTCTTTGCAGATCGTTTTGCAGAAGATTGCGAGATATATATTCCTACCCTTTGACATTGTTAGTGCCAAAGACTTGGAAAAAAAGCTAAGAACTGAAGTACAGGAACATCAGAAAGTCCTGACATAACCTCCAAATAAAACTTGTGCAGAGGGAAATGGACCAGTCTATTCTGATAAAACAATAACTAACTTTTCAATCTTCCATTAATTATTGCAGAATCTGTTCTGGGAAATCCAGATTTATAAACTTAGACAGTTGCCAGCACAGCTATTTTCAGGGGGCATTTATTTGGACTTACTGTAAAAGATGCTAGTTTCCTGTAAAACTCAGGTTTGTTTGTTTTTTTTTAAACTCAGTAAAACTCAATCCTCTGAAAAATTATAAAAGCCAGTATTACTACTACCTGTGATTTTTATCACGGGTTTCATATTGTTAGGTAACCTCAGTTTTCAGTGCTTTTGAAGAACGTTGCTAATCCTGATTATGGCAGATATATGCTCAAATATTTTATGCAAACCTGACCTAAAGAAACTGCATGAGTTTGGTCCACAATTTTTAGCCAGCATCCTAGTTATAGAAGGGTTTAGCTTTCAAATAAGTTTAGAGTCTGAAATAGAGAAATGTATTCTTTCAAGGGAAATTAATCAGAAACATTAACTCTCACTGTCAAGCAGAACACACCCCACACCCCCGTTTATAAGTCATCACTGGCACTCTCTCTCCTTGCAGCTCCCTAGCATGCTCTATTTAATATTAGCCTTTTGAAATGTCTGCTCTTCCCATTCCTGCAATTGTAAGCTGTTTAAAAGGGCTACTCCGGCTAGTAAAGACAACCATGCATGAACTTCTAAAAAAGCCTCTCATATAGCTTGAGGCAGCAGCCTTCCTCTCACAGAAGAGATGTGGTGTGTTTCTTTTCTTTTTTAGGACTCGTCTACAGCAGGATTACATGGAAGGCAATTTTAGCAGAGGATATGTGACATTGATCTACCTACACCTGGTCAAAGAGATTGCCCACCTGGTTTGCTGATGGCTTAATCAAAAGATTATGTACATGGGATGTTGCATCCTAAATGTAGCAAAAAAAGCAGCAAAAGCAGGGGGGAATTGCTAACAAGTAGCATCATACTTTCAGATGACTGTTTTCCCTCTGTCCTTGTGATGGTGCTAGGAGTTCGGTATAGGGGTCTTTGTGTCTCTCGACACAAAAGGGGAACTGTGCATTTCACCCGCTCAGGGTTAACCTGGCAGCTCGGACCCTGAACTATCAGCACCCAGGAACACAGTTCCGACAACACGATTGCCAGCGACAGTGAACCTGCAACACAGACCTGAGAAGAAACATTTGATTTAATCAAATGCTTGCTAGCACTCTATACTTGTATAGATTCAAAGATTTACATGAACATTTTGGAAATAATGGATTAAATAACAAATGAAGCCTACGTGGAGGTATCCCTGTTTCAAAGGTCTTGCAAAAAAGGGAGAGCTTAACCTGCTTTGCGGTTACTGGCATGGCAGTGCACAATAGGTTGTAACTAACGCAGATGACAAGTTAATGAAGCACAAGTGGTGTGACTCAATCTGTCACCCTCAGAAGCTACCCACTGGATGTCAGTACGTATCTAATAGCCTTGTGGAGCTTTGTACTATAGCATTCACGGCGTGTTAGTCACTAAAAATCACCGGTAATAATTCCAGGAAATGTTTTACACAGTTCGGTGTACAACAGTTCCAGGAAACATACTGTTTAGCCCTTATCATGCTCAGAGCATATACAATCAAAGAAAACTATCCTTAATGTAAGACAAATTCTCTCTGGCCCCAATCTAGAAAAGCACTGAATATGTAAATGAGCAAGGCTGATAGGGAACAGGAATATTTCTATTTTAATTGGCTGAGAAGTATTTGGATAAAACAAGCACACTTTCAGAAACAAACTCTTTTTCCAATTCTACATACCACAGCAGCACTTGCAACCTATATAACTTTGTGAACATGTGAATAGTTGACTATGTCAAAGACGCAAGTCATATACAGCAAGTTATGGAGCCAAGTAAGTGTTCTCCAAACCAGGTATCACCTCCTTCTCACAAAAGACCTGAGTAGAGAGAGACAAGCTGCTAAAGAGACAGAATATGAATACCAATTCTTTTCTTCTGCAGACTGAAACAGTTTTTGCTACGCAGTGGTTAGACTGCTTCCCACTATGCAGTGCCATAAATCCATGGTTCCCAAATTTTGTGAGTCTGTGGATCACTAACAGACTTCCAAATTTCAACTAGATACAGGTGGCTTTAAAGTCACTTAAGCATGTTGCTCAGCAGTGGCATATAGCTGGGAAGGTGGCTCTGAACCTCAGCCCCACCAGCAGTGGTAGAAGACAAATCTGTGTCTAGGGCATTAGTGCAGGCCAAGGGAAGCTCTCTGCCATTGTGAAGTACGTGGCACAGGGAGCACAGAGACCTGCTTGGCAGCCAGCAGCACAGGCCGATGTGCCCTGGGGCAGTGGTGTGAGGCCCTGAGTTTGGAGTTTATGGGCACAGTTCACCCATGTGGCACCATCCTGACTCTGCAAGCAGGCCCACAGAATAAGTAGGCCTGCTGCTATCCTGAGCTGTTATCTGAAATCAAACATAAAAACAAGTGGCAGGTTACAAAACTTTCATGTTTGAGAGGCTGAATCAAATTCTCCTCTCGTTTACATCAGTCTAAACTTGGGGGATCTTCACTGAAGCTGGAGTTACCATACACTTATACCAGTGTAAATCAGATGAGAATTTGTTTCCTTGGATTTGATTCTGATGTCAAGCTAGTTTTAAAGTCTGCCAGTCCACAGGAGCGAATGGAGTACTTCAATTAATACAATATTGTGTAATGATCAGTGCAACTGTACACATGCTTCTGTTTTGCCTCGTGGAGCTCTGAATCTGAAACCTGAGAATATTCAGAAAAACAGACTGGTGAAAACCAGTTTACTCTTTAGCTCAGAACTACTTCATGATGGTTTTACAGAGGGGAAAAAAAAATCAAAGCATTTTCTTGTTGCTATGGCATTCTGCAGCATAGGGATTTGCTATAGCAACCAGTGCACTACCTCCAAAGGCATTGATCAGAATGCATGGGTTGCCATGGTTGCCATAGTGAAAACAGTATTTTCTTTTTGCTATATTGATTGGTGACTTTGATGTCAGGTGGCTAGAAAAGTCAGGGAGATGGGAGCACCCTACACGAGATTGCTGCGTGTTCCCTGGTGGCAAGCATAGATGGCAGYTCAGGACCATGTTTCTCTAGATGAAATGAGAACATCTTGAGTTTTTATGTGCAAATCTTGCATGTTACCAGGATTAAATATATGTAAGAAATATTATACTTGGGTCTTGTTGCTTACTTGTTTTCCACATGCTAGGGAAGTGTTCCTACCTCAGCAGCAATTGCATTGCAACATTTGGAGTCCCCATGTTAGGGAGAATGGCCCCGTGCATAGGATAATAAACCTGGATTTGTGTCCAGCTGTGAATTTTGCGACAGGCCCCATGTGTACTTGGGAAAGTTTCTCAGCTCTGAGATGTCTCTATTCCCGACCTGTAAAATGAAGCAGTAGCCTGGGGGTGTTGTTAGCAGTTGCAGTACAGCAAAAATTATTAGACAGCAGAAACGGGAGAGCAGGACTTTTGCAGTTGTAGGATTATACACCTGGGAGCTCCCTCTAGCCTGATTCTGTACTGAAAAGTAATGAGGTACTATGCATTACATGCCTAGTTTCTGTCAGAGGCTCTTACACATGGATCGAAACAGATAAAACTCCACCAATCTGGCACTTTTCCTAAACGAACAGCTCTGGTTCAAATAAAGGAAGAAGACTGTAGATGGGTTCATACCAATGTTATTTCCCCACTCTAAAGAAACACTATTGCATTGCTGTAGCATCTGAGCTCAAATGACTGCTGTTACATCGCACAATCCCAGCTACTTTCCATAGCTGCTTTATTATCTCTATGACCCCAAATATTCCCAGTATCCTTAACTGCTGACTGAACTTGTCCTACAAAACTCTTATTTGACTCTAGTTGGCTATTTGGCCATATTACAACAATCATTACACAGAGAAAGACTCCAAAGTCTCTTATCTGTTTAGCTTGAACCATTTCTGTGTTACAGGTACTTCCCCAAGAAGCACTGAAAAAAGCCTTTATCTATTTTCAATTCACAAATACCATGTAAAAGACATCCAGCCCCCACAATTTTTTGAATAATCATGCCCAGGCATTTCAAAAAAGGAATTTGTCCTTGCAGTTACACACTATTCTTGCAAACAGCTCAGCTGAAGTCAACCGAGGTACTCTCTGTACTATACATGTACCTTGCATAAGTGATTGCGGTATCTGGCTTGACCTGAAACCACCTAGGAAAACTTGCAGAACTCCCTCAGAGCTATCAGTTCTCTCCTTGTGCTACCTTGACTGCCATAATAAAACCATGGCAGAGCCCAGACTGAGATTTCAGGTCAGGCTTCATTTACCAGGTAACTGTTGTATTCCCAAGCCTCTTGCTCCCCTCCTTTCATCCTTTCTTCTTCTGACCACTCCATGGCTTTACAGTAGCACTGTTCACATCTTGCCTTCTGTATCTGCTGCTTTTACTCTTGCACCTTTGTTTTGATTTCACACATCACCACAGGGGTGCTGGAATTTTTCCTTTCTCAGATCACTAGGTGGCAGAACACAATCAGTAAAAACTCTTCCCAAGAAAACACGTAGGGCTACAAGTATCTAGCCTTTTTGTTTGTATATATATGGCCTACTTGGGGTTTTTGTTGTGCAAAATTTCAGGTTGAATACTTTTATTAACTACCCCCCATTTTCAGGTAATATAAAAATATGACATGCTTTGGCCAAGGCGGTTTGCTTTTAAGGGGCCACTGTGGGCACTTTGAATAGCTCCACTTTTCAGTGTGCCACACAGCCATCCCTGAAAATGATCTTTTCCTAAAATGCTGCTTGCTGATCCCCCCAGATTTCTTATTACCTTTGTAGATTGTGGTGAAGGGTGTTAATGTCTGTCTGTAGTAAGCTTAGTGGAAGTAGTAGAATGAATTATGGAATAAATAAAGGCTTAGATACTGCAAAAACTTGCAACAGATGGTGTGGGGAGGGTAGTTGTGCACCTTGCTACTGTATTGCCATTCTACTTAGCTGCAAGTAATATGGAGCTAAAAGTTTCTAAAACTCATGCATGGCCCAGAATAGCAACACCAGTAACAGTACCAAAGTCCATTTTACTGTAACCTCCACCACTGGCCCAGGTCTCAGCATGTCCTCTGCCTTGAGGCTTGCTGAATGCAGTAAGGCTTTTCACACGCTGGTATAGTTTTCCTTAGTTGCCTTGTAGAGGTAGGGGGTAAAGAGGGTTAAGAAAAAACATTAGTAAGGATGACATACACCATGAGTAGCAGCCCTAGAAAATGGTACCCTTGGAGAGGAGAAGGAAATGATGTATTGTGAAGAAAGCAATGACAAGACATCCTTATGAGATGCGATTCAAGTAAATGGCTTGTTTCTGGAGTACCAACTGTTGCAGTGTCTGGCAAACTCTTTATTTACATGGAATAGGGAAGCACAAAGAGCCTCCCTTGCCTTCCAGAGATACTAGAACCACTATTCAAGAGCTTAAATACTTACTGCTAAATATGGCAAAGTAATCCACTTCACAGAGCAGTAACCTGCTCACAGTGAGTTGCAAGAGCTTGTACAGAATTTAAAAAGCTCTTTAAAAGACACTGGATGGGTATAGTCTTCTCAAAACCTAAATAAGGAGGGTCTCTCCATTACTTTCACTCCAACTGAGAAATGTTTCATCAAATAATATGAGACAGCAGAGCACTTGCTACCTACTTTGGGCTGTTCTTCATCTCAGATCTGTGATTGTGTTAATGGGAACATTCGGGAAAGGCATACACAAAGGCAAGGSCATGTGAGTACCCATCCTTCAGAAACCTGAACTGGAACCATCCACAGAACACTCTCAAAAAACCCAAAGGGCTCAAAGCCAGAGGCAGTGTGCTGTTGAGACAGGCTCAGATAGATTTGGCTTTCTTACATCAGCTTTTCTTCATATTTCCTAATGTCATTCTATAAAGGCTGTTGTGTATGCTTATCGCCAGAGTTAACTAAAGCCCTTGTGGGCTGTAGTGAGGTGGGTGGTGGTGTTGCTCTTAACCAGTGATGCCCAGCTTTGAAAAAACTCTCCCTTCTGGAACATTGCTCATAAAAGCATTTTCACCTGGACATGAGAGGGAGTGTATTCTCCAAAGATATTTTCAGCTAGTTCCAAAAGGTACATTTCTGTCCTGCAGACTTCAAGTTGACTGTTTCCAATGAAGAATTTGCCAAATAATGGCCAAAAGGAAAAGATTAAAGTGTTGGTCTAATTCACTGTAGTGTTTTCTCTATATTATTTTTCTTTCCAGGGAAATGCAAGACTTTAAATAGTGATAACTTTCCATTCCATGAAGCTTGCTGCCTAAAGTTCCTTCAAAATATTAGGGCCAAATGGAGGGACTTTCTTCTCCATGTCTAAGTATATTGCAATAACTAGAAAAACGTAATTCTTTATCTAATCATTGCTATTCAGATCTATAGAGACGTTGTCCTTTGCGGTTCCTTGAGGATTCAGTAGGATGCTAAAATTATACAGAACTTGTTCCTCCATTAGAAATCACCCTCACCCACTTCTTAGTCTTTCAGCAGTCCCTAAAATAGCAATGGGAACGTGCTTTCAACTGCATCTAGATTTATTTCTTCTCTGAGACAAGGTCTTTGGTCTGTGCAAAAAATCCTACAACACAGATATCAGGCAAAAATGGCTTCTGCACTATATATATGTTCACTTAGATGTGCTTAGTTATGTGGCAAAAAATATTTTTCAATGTATTTGACTCCCACTAGAACTATATGAGGCGATGGCAGATAGTGAACTGGATTCCTTTTGTGCTTTACGCTTTCTCAGATACAGCTGTTATAGTTACTTCTGCGCAAATCCAACCAGGTAATTACTCATTAACCATCAAAGAGAGAAGTAGCCTGATTCCTGAGAACTATTTGACTTTGCAGCACTAGTAGTCAAGAAAAAAATCTTATCTGACAAGCTTGAATCTACCAAAGAAAGTTCCAGTTGAACCAGACCTGATAGCGCTGGCCAAAGCAGAGGAGAATGGTAATACTTCCCTTGGTTTATTTTGAGAGGGGACATTGAGGAAATCAGTTTTCAAAAGACAAAAAATCTTCCATTTGCAGATTGTCTTTGCCAATATAGACATTTCAGAGAGACAAGGCTGAATCCTGAGGTCTTGGTACAAATGACCCAGGAACTATTCTGGTGGCATTGTGAACTATTACTGTTCTTTCTCTAAAAATTATCTCATTTAAGATTCTTGGAAGAGCCTCTTATAACTTATATGCCCCAGAACAAACTGCTGCTAGATGTCTTTTTCCTGATTGTGACAAAATATGACTATGTTGGTGATGGCTGTCTTGTTTGACGGCACTGTTTCTAGCAAAACGTGTTCTAAAATACAGTAGGTATAATTCTGAGTGTATTACTTTCACAGAGACCATGAACAGGCACTAATCTCCATTTTACTCTGCATTGTACAAACAAATAGACCAAGCTTCAGAGAGCTTTTGATCCAATTTTTGTGGAATAAACAGAAAAAGCATGTGTAGAGATCAAGGCAGCAACAGACACAAGTGCATAGAATAGTAATCATAGTAGCGCTATCATAGATAAATTAAAGGCAGTACAAATTAAGCAGCCATTAATGATATAATATAGAGCACAATACAAATATAACCAGGCCTCTTTTCCTAAGCAAGAGTATGAATGTGTTACACTTCTAATCTATTTGTACAGTGTAGTCCTCAACTGCTGATAAAACAACACATTGCCATCAGATAATCTCTTCCTTTCACTGCTGTGCCCCACGTTTAATGGTCCATGGCTAGGTCTGTGTTGGTCGGCTCCATCGCTGGCCATGGATAAGAGCCAAAGTTTTCATTTGTTATCACAGGAGGGCCCATGGGGCTTTGTTTCCACCACAGACAAACAACTGCCTCTCAGTGGGTTGGTACTTGAGTTTCATATACATGTATCTTCTGAAGAGACCCATGTATTGCTCTAGCATCAGTGAGATTATTTGGGGGCAGTTTTTTTGTTTTAACCAGTGTTAGCACCAGCCTCTTCATCACAAGTCTGGATAGACCAGGACTGAAAATGTATGTGTCTGGTGCTGCTGCTGGTAGCACCTGTGGAGCTGAAAAGGAGCAACAAAGACAGACTTTTCACAAAAGTGTTTGTAAAGGGAGGGTGTGGGAGACAAAAGCTTTGTTTGGGTTTTTTGTCTGCTTAGTTTATAAATAGTCAGCTTGATAATGTTCAAAAGCGAAAGAATATATCAGTTTTGCAATATCTGATTCAGCTCTCTGCACTACATTGGGTCTAAGGACTGGCCCATGAGGTCTAAGTGGCTCTGCTAGRTGGGTGATGGCTCTGTGCTAGATCTCCACCATAAACCAGTGTAGGTGATGCCATTAGAGCTCTTCTGACATCAGTGGCAGAACTTATGGAGCTGTCATTACTGGAGCACTCCAGCACACAAGCACACAGGACTGAGTCTGTTATGATGAAGTGGTGTATTGGGTTTACGTGGCAAGGTTTTGGTAGCGGGGGGCTGCAGGGTTGGCCTCTGTGAGAAGAGACAAGGGCTGCCCCCATATCAGACATGGCTGGTTCCAGCCAGCTCCAAAACAGACCCATCACAGGGCACAGCTGAGACCATCAGCAATGGTGCCTCTGTGGTAACATATTTAAGAAAGGGTAAAAAACACGTGCATCAGTCGTGAGAGAAAGGAGTGAGAAAAACATGAGAGAAACAGCCCTGCAGTTAGCAAGACTGGTGGAGAAGGAAGGGAGGAGGTGCTCTAGGCACCAGAGCAGAGATTCCCCTGCAGCCTGTGGAGAAGACCATGGTGGAGCTGGTTGTCCACCTGCAGCCCATGGAGGTCCACGCCGGAGCAGCTATACACCCTGCAGCCATGCTACAACAGGTGGACATGCCCTGAAGGAAGCTGCAGCCCATGGAGAGCCCATGCAGGAGCAGGTTTCTGGCAGGATCTGCAGCCCGTGGGGGACCCACACTGGAGCAGTCTGTCCCTGAACAGCTGTACCCCATGAAAAGGACCCAGGCTGGAGCAGTTCTTAGAGTTGCAGCTGTAATCTCTTCTGGAGGCAAAGTCAGCACAACATCAAACCCCAGACTGCTAAAAGAGCACTATGGGCTAAAAAGGAAAATTTTTACACCTCTCTGTTGCAGAAAATCCTCACTTGCATCTGCTTTTCCTTTATAGCAAGTGAAAAACTGCTTTACTGCTTAAACGTAATTTGGGCATGGTTCCCTACCTTGTTAAAGTACAAAAGGTAGGTCTTGTTCTACAGCTGTGCCTTACAATGACTGTACATGAAGTCCCCATATTATGTATATGGAAATATTTCCATAGGCTATCAATGTGCAGCCTATGGAAAAGGTTCAGGCAATTAAATTGGCCTGGATGACCCAGCAGGCTGGACATGAAAAAGAAAACAGTAAACAAATACATTCCGAGTGCTGTCTATTAAAAAAGAGTCATGAACACCATAAATGACACTAATGGAAATATTACTGGCCTATCACCTTATGCTAACACATTGTCTAATTAGAAATACAAAACAACCCTGTTTAACTATTATTTAACAAAAAATGAGTTACATGAACCAGTCTGAGCCTTCTAGTTAGTGTAATCACAATCTATGTTATTTTTCTCATTCTTCTTATACAAACTATAAGAACATTTAAGAATAAAGTTCATTATTTTTCATTTCAGCTACTTCAGTTACAATGTGTTCTTGAGTAGCTAAAATCTGCCCGGGAAAGCCTGAAGAAGGAGAAAGACATCTGCAGAGGCAGGCTTTGTTTCTCGTCTTGTACCTATTTCTACAGGGCTCAGCAGTGTCTGCACCAGGGCTGTTCTGTGGTTCCACCCTCATGAGGACTGGGTGCACCAATGATAGAAGTGACTGAGCCTGGAGCTGCCACACTGCTGTGAACGTGTCGGATGAGCTGGGTTTTGGGGACAGCTTTTCAAGCATATCACACTTTCAGACAGCTTTCATGTGCTCAGCATCAAGCTCTTTGCATACTGGCCCAAGTGGCCAAAAAGGCCAGAGAGGTCAGAATCCAGAGTCTTGTACATCTTAAGAATTTGCTTCTTTTCTGATGCTGAAATGGGATCTAAGCCCCTTCAAAACTGTCTATGTACCAACTATGTCCCCTGGGTAAGCTCTTCAGAACAGACTCTCCATAGTGCTTAGGCTTGTGAGCTGTGGTGAGCACTGGTCAGTCAAGGTCTTTTTCAAATGTACCTTCCTCTCCAGCATTCTTCTGCTTAAAAATGCCTTAAAAGTTGCTTCAATTTACCAGTGCATTGGAATCCTAGGATTCTTCCACGAAAGTATGTCAGGAAAGAAAATAATTTTAAAGAACAACAAACAAACTAGCAAGGAAGACATGGGGCATGTAGGACTGAATGAGGAACATTCCCTGGGGTGAAAGGTCCATGTGACTGTTTTCTGCCTGTCATCCATCAGTAATGGAGGATCTCCAAAAGAGTACTGCCTACTCCTCCAGATTTCAGGTCTAGGCAAGGAAAAAGCAGCAATTCACAGGATTTCTGAAGGGAATGTAGAGCTTCCCTATGTTATAGAATTTATTATTACAGGATACTCTCTGGAGACGACTGCTACAAGTGAAAAAAAAGGTGTGAAATCTCCAGATTGAAGGATCCTAACCATTAACACCTCATATATATGCTTTTAGGCTGTTTCTAGTCATTCACTACAAAGATGTGAAAAATCCCCCCCATGCTGTTTGCACTGTGACATTGTAAAGATCCATACGGCATTGGTGACATACTGACATATGTTGTGGCATATGTTGTGAAAACATGCGAGCCGGAGTCCTCCCCTAAGGAGTAAGAGGATGGAGAGGCGTGGAAGAACGTGCGTCTCCAGGCATGACGGATGCCTTCTCCTGCTTGAGTGTTTGTGTTTCTGGCAGATGTTTCTCTGAGTCTGTGGCATCTTTTTGAGATCTTCAAACCTCTTTTCTGCTCTTCCCCTCTGCTCTGATCCTTTTGTGAAGGAGCTTGCCAAGGAGGTTACCGTGGCTCACTCCTCTCCCCAGCACCCAGAGGATGGGGACTCCCCTCTTCCCCGCTCTGTTCTCCCTCTGATACTTTTCTGTCTCTTTTCTGTTCTCTCCACTGTGCTTCCCTGTGTCTCCCTGTCCCTCTTTTCGGAGGCTGGAACGTGTTGCTGCCTCCCAGGCAGCTGCTTTCCCTTTGGGGGACAGGAAGGGGGGAAAGGCATGCAGCAAGGAGGGAGGGGTGTAGGCAAGGGAGCCACGGGACGACAGTGTCGGGCGGGATGGGGTGAGGGCTTTGTCCACATGCGGAGCGCCAAAATTCAAAGCTGTCTTTGCAAAACAAGGCCCTAAACGCCACCCGCAAGCTGAGGACTCTCATACCCCAAAGAGGATTTTCAGTACCATGTCCTCTGGGTGTACACAGAAGTATCTACAATTTCTTACCAGCCCAAAGGTAACAGATGAAAACACTTAAGAAAGCCTGGAAAGTGGACTGAAATACAAAATGCAAAACAGGGGAAAATTAAAACCTTCGAGTGCTGCTTGTACAATTTTCTTGTGACTATTATTTTCTGAAACAGGCTTTTCAGAACACACTTTGTTTTTCTGTATGGGCTGAGACCGCGATTCTCATTTTGTTGGTGTTCTGTGTTTGGACTTCCTAACATTAAGAAATGTACGTATGTCACACATCTGGCATATAATAGGTTCATTGTTGTTAATTGACAAATTCAATTTGTTTAAAGCTATATTTTTTCATGAGGCAAAAGGAAGCAAAGTTTGCATTTTAAAACTAGCTTTTGGACAATGTTTTAACAATAGGCATGTCCAGAAAATGTATAATAATTCACATCAATGTTGGAAATTTGACTATTCCATCTCTCATTGTGAATCTCTCATAGATGTATATAGTTAATTTTGTTGCCTGATATTTTCCCCAGCTCTAGTGTTATCTTGTTTCCAAAACATCATTTTTTACATGCAAAAACAGAGAGTGAGATGTCTGGGAATATTTTTCAGAGGTGGAATTTATTTTTCCTCTGTCAACTTTTTTACTTCAGTTTCAGGTTTTGGTTTTTTTGTCTGCCACAACATCTCTTCACACAGCTCGAGTTTACCTACTGTGGTGAGGAACACCCTAGAAAAGCTTGAGACTGGTTTGTATCCATAGGCCAACCGCTCTGTGGGAGTGATCTCACTCTGCGCTTCCTGTTATTTCATTGTCAGTTTTCCAAGCTCAGGTTTTCAAAGGATCAGAGAATTGGCAGACACAACATTTGAGAGAAGATGATAGAATATTAAGTGCACTCACTTTTCATCAGGTACATTTCCTGCAGTAATCATTCTTGAACCCAAAGAGGCCTATCACTGAAAACACCCATCACTAGAAAACCCTCAGCTTCAATGTGACAACTAAATAGTCATTCCAACTTTTGTCTAGATTTTCTCAGAGGCATGCTTGCTCTATTGTTACCTTGTCGTCCCTGGCTGACTGAAAAATCCTCTCCATCCTCTTCACTCTCTGAGAATGATGGGAAATTCATCTACTTTAGAAACTCCTGCCACCTTCTCAAACTTCCTCTATTTTTACCTATTGCCTCCTCGCCCGTCTTCCCTGGTTTCAAGCTGTTGTTGTTCCACTCTTGTCCGACTGACTCAGCTGTGTGCTGTTTCTACGGTTCCCTGCTTTTAAAATCACTTTTCTGAGCCCATCAGCTACATTGCCTTCTATTTTCTAGTCCCTTCTCACAAACCTGTTTGATAGTTTGTCCTTCCAGACAATTATGCACACGTTAGGGCCGTCCGGCCACACTCATCCCTTGGTTCTGGGCTTTCCTCAGCTCACTGCTGAATTTCCTCCTCCTCCTGTTTTTCTAGTCTTAAACCCAGAATACCTTTGAATAGGGATTACCTGTAAACATATGATTAAATGTCCATGTAACTAACATCTGCTGATAAAAGGGGGGGCCGGATCATGGCAAGCATTAGGAAGTTTTCCAGTCTACTGCCCTGTCAGAGAGTCACAGCAATGTGGGGCCTGTTTCAAAGGCAAGCAGAGTCAGAGGAAGCCACACCGATTTCTGGGAGCTTTTGGGTTAGATGGTCCCTGAGGTGCGACGTGTCATTGTAAGGCAATAAAGTAATAGATCTGTATACGTAAAACATTGATTAAGTTACCTGTCATTTTTATAACTCTGCAAGCACATGAACAGGAAATGCGTAATGTACGTGGGTTCTCGAAATGTCACTGTCAGAAAAGACTGGAAGGAACAGGTTTACATGAGGCAGGTACAGTGTAGACTTAGATGTTTGACACAGTCTTTCCAAARTCACTCTGAAGTGGGATTTAAAATACCAGAAGTAAATATGCTTTTACACAGGACTAGGCAACTACATATTCTGTTAATTGGTCTACGTCTGAATTAATGAATAAAAACTTTGTTCTTCCTCTTTTTCCCTGGAGAAACTCAGAGAATGACATCAAGATCTGAAGAACGAAGCTTTCAGGGCTTAAGTGAGGAGCCCTCTCTCTTACGTTTTTTAAATGTAACTTTTCAGGGGCTGATTATATTATATTGAAAGAGAAAAATCATTACTGGGAGCTGTAGCAGTGCAAAAGCTCATTGAGGAGTTGATGACATGGTAACCACAAGAGTGACTCTCAAGTGGCTTGCCACACTATGAAATCCTGAGAGGCTGAATGTGTGTCACTACCCTCATTGGCAGTGCGGTTCATGGATTGGTGGCTTTTGTCAGGCTTTAAGAAGAAATACTTGTCCCTCTTCCCTCTAATGTGAGCTGTAGATATGATTCCCACAGGTCAATTCAGTCTTGTTACTGTAGTTTGCTTTTGCCGTTTCTGCCTTTATTTTTAATTCTGTTTGCCAAGGAACCCGAGTGACCTGCTCGCATTTAGGCAAGGATCAGAAAACTACCGCATGTAATATCCATGGTGCTTTTGACTGTAGAAAAAACATGTCAATTGAATGTTCCTTCCAGAATCATCGGTAAAAAGAAAGTTAATAATATTGATACAAATAGTTTCCTTCAGGCATCAGACCTCTCAAATGCAGTAGCACATCTAGTGTCTGTTTCATGTTATCTGCTGGTACAGGTTGACCTCACTGCACTGGCCACATTCAGTAGGTATTTGCGAGGTTTTCTTCATAATCACAAGTATTATACAAGTCTTCTGCAAGCTCTGGGTTAAGTTGCCACCTATCAGACAGTCTCAAATATTTAGAAAGGTAGGAAACAGCTATGGGTAATATTAAAAGAAAAACAGCATGAAAAGCATGTGAAACATACAGATACTTGTCACTTGGACAGCTTAATTTTGCTCCTCTTGTGATACACTGATAATTTGGGCAGCGGGGAGAAAAGAAAATGGCAACAAATGGGATAACTGCCATTCAGCTTTATATCTTACCAAGAGAGAATAACAGGGGAGGGTGCGGGGAGAAGGGAAACCCATGTGAGCTGTAGCATAAGGAAAGGACTAAAGTTAGAACCAGAGGATGGGGAAAGAAATACAAACAGAAGAGAGAGGTGGGGAGTCAAGAAAGAGAGACTAGTGAGAGGGAGAAACAGAAAGGGATAAAAGAAATGAAGGGAGAGAAAATAAGTGGGGAGTGGGAATGGAGAAAGAGGTGAGTGGAAGAAACAAAGTGGTTGGAGTGAGAGAAAGGTTGAAGAATGAGTAAGAGCATTAAATTGATAGGACCAGGATGATGAAGTGGAAATAAAAATCAGAGAAGAAACTATAAGGACATTAAGTAACTCAAAACCCCAGGAAAACAAATGCAAGCTCCAATTACACAAATGGATTTTTTCCCTATGCATTAATCCTCTTGCTGTGGTTATATTTCTCTGTGAGGAAAAAAAGTGACAAAAGGATAGCAGACGGTCCAGATTAAGAAAACCTTGGGCCAATCCTGGCCTACACAAAGTGGGAGAAAAATCTTCAATCTCTTGCTATGGACAATCCATAGATCCAGTTCTCAGTCCTTGTAAGAAGGCCAGAAGGAGCTGCTTGTCTCAGGGTATCAGGGGAATCTTTCTAAATGGGTAACTGGGAAATACAGCAAAAAGATTCAGACTGGATGCCCTGCCCTTCAGTCAGGGGAGAATTTGGTTCAGGTCAGTTAAAGCATTTCTTTGGCATACTTCAACAATCTATTAAAACTGCCACTATAACTATCTTGTATTTTGCACACTAGTGAAAAAGACTGGATTTTGTATTTTGAACAGGCTATTTTGATAATTTTGAAACTTTTCCAAACATTTTTCAAGCTCAGGAATTTGTTGAAAGGAATGCTTTCCTAGCAACAATTTTTGTTTTGAGAAATTAGCATTTTATGGGAGAAAAAGGGTGCTTTGACTAATTCCTGGCTCTCTGTACTTAAGGAAAAATATTTCCTTTAAAAAATCTAATGTGATTTGCTGATATCGATGTAGAAGCCTATAATCACTGTTTAAAAGCTAAGGCATTGCAACCAAATACTTTTTGTACTTCATGAGTAATGATCCTTTTTACTCACTCTGATTAATACGAGAAAGCCATAAGTAAGTTTATTAATAATCAAATTATCTCCGTTAACGAATCTAATTGTGATTTTTAGTAATGGGAAACATAGATTTAAGCCCTTTGAAAATGCCTTTGCAGATAGATGAAAGGATGCTGGATATGGGCATTCTCAACCAGAATCGTGCCAAATGTCTTGGCTTGTCACCACGTTCAAAGGCTGTGCTGAACGTTGCACAGAAAATGGACCTCCAAGTTTCTTTAAAGACTTTATAGAATTTATATGGGAAACCATCCAAGCCAGCTGTTTTTCCATTATTTAGTGAATTAATGGTCTCCTCAACTAATGATTTTTCTAAGACATCCCTTTGTGTATGTAAGCATGTGGGGCATTTGGAGGCTGTTAAAGAGTCCATTAATGTTTTTTATGTGCATCACAGTAGTCATTTTCCAAGTATATATCATCACAGACCTGCCTACAGGCTTTATCTTTTTGTTTGCTTAAAGTTATTTCCCTTTATCTTGAATTTAAATGGAACTTATTTTATTACTGTTGCTTCATTTTCTAAGTGTACATTCCAGATATTTTCCCTTGCCTGTTCTCCATTTTCCAGTGCTGTTCCCTTAAATGCTAATGTACAGCATACTCTGCATTGGGGCTGGAGATCATTTTTATCTGTAAAAGCTGTAAAATGGAAGATTTGTCCCTCCACCACTATAATGTGTCCTGAGGTTTGATTTTTCACAAATCACAATTTGAGATGGATCAATAATAGTTGGCTTTTCTATAACAACTTGCATTTCAGGAACTAAAAGCACTTAAAAAAAGATTAGCAGAGCCTGAGAAGGCCCTGTAAAGTTTTAGTAATTTTATGGTGTGTTATTTCTCCCACTTGCTGGGCTACGCAAACACGATACTTTGGAACAGAAAGTACCACTGACAGCTCCTCATACTTTGGCTGTGGTACTAGGACTGAAGCAGAAGATGCTGACATGGTTGTCCATAGTCCATGCACAACACCCAAGAAGGGGACTGAAAAGGTTCGTTGGTGGGACTCGTGGGGAGAAGGGGTTGCCAGGATCAGATGCAGGAGCTGAGGATTTTGTATTGGGGTTATTATACAACAGTAGCAGAGTAAGGGAGAGTAGTTGTAGAAAAAAAGCCTGCCATTTGTTGGAAAGATATTATTTCATCAAAATCCTTTAATTAAACCTTCTTCATTATGTCTGTACTATACCAACACAATATCTATGTTGTTTTCTGGTGCTCAGCTCCTTTCACTTATTTTCTTTAGCTGGAACTTTAAGTTACTTGATACTTATAATCAGCTACTTGAGCTCCGAAGATTATTTGTTATGTGTCATTGCAAAAGATTTCATTGGGTGCTTTCAAATGAGAGCTGATCCACTGATAAAAAAATGGCATGGTTAAAAAAAAAAAAAAAGGTRGGGGAGAAAAAACCACGTTTTGTTCTGTTTTTTAGTTTAACTCCTTGATTTGAAAACAGCTGATGAAAATATGAGTAACTGGGCCCACAGACCCCAGAAACAAAAATGCTTTTTTGAGGGGCTGAGAGGCTTGGGAGATGCAGCTTAAGCCATTTATTTTTTCATGGTCAGATTTCGTTATCCTTGATAATTCCAGATCTGGAATAGAAAGCAGCTGAAGAGCAATGTCAGCCCCCATGTATGGCAAATGAAAGGAAACAAATGGCCTTGAGAATAGGAGTGATTACATCTTGAAATAGGTCTACTGGTGACAGATTAATTCATTTGCATTGCTTTTGAACACTTATGTTTGCTGAGCTGAACTTGGTGATTAGGTTCAGGAAATCCACACTTTTGCACCCAAACGTTTTTGCTTCACCCTAACACAAACTATCCATTAACTTCTGTAGCTGAGGTTTCTTGGGCAGTAATTCCTGCAGCCCTTATGCTGAACTCATTTTTTCCTGGTTAGCTTACTTGCTTTTGGTACTCATCTGCTCCCGCAGCAAGGCTTCAGGATGCCCCTCAGCCAGATCAAAAAGCAAATCTCCAATTATTTCCCGAGGGTCCAGTGTTTATACACTCATTTTCTGCTCTTTCACATACTACTCTAAACAGCCTCTAGTACCGATACTGACATTGTTCACACTGCATTATGAGAACTGTAAGACTGATAGCTTGCCCTTTGTGTATGTGTTCTTTTGGCAAACAGGGGGAGCATTCTGGCTGAAGTATAAACATTTTGAAGCAATCATGGTGGAGGGGCAGCTCTATTTAATAAACTAGCAAACTGAGGTGGGACTGAGAAATATAGGGATTATTAAACAAATAGCATTCCCCTCCCCAAACAAAGGGGAAGTTACCTCTTTAGAATACTCCACTGCCCAGGAAAATTCCAGCTTTTGATCACTCTTTGTCCAGTGAAATCCATTTAATAACAAGCCAGGCAAGCCTCTCTTTGCATGTTGTGGCTGTCTATTCCAAATGGCCGACTGCCAGCAGTTTTGCTGAGAGTGGGAGCCCTCTTCCATCACAGAGAAAGAGAGCAAAAGCATCAGCAGGACTCAGGGGATCAGAGAACCGAATGGCATTCAGTATTTTCTGTGCAGTTTGAGAGACAGCACAAGTTGTACAAAAACATGATTTGGTTGGTAACCAGCTTTTGTCCAACAGGCTCTTTTTAAGCTCTAAAAATGTAAAAGATATGCTTATTATTTACAGCTTGTTAAATAAGGGCTTGAACAGCTCCAATATGAGTCAAACTGTCCTTCAAGACAGGAGTGAAAGTGAAGGACCTTACAGATCTTTCTGATGAGGGACTACAACATGCTGGAATACTTTGTGCTATGTGTTAGCCCCATGTTTGCACTTTGCCCAGTACCAGACTTCAACACAATGTGTTCACAATGCTTCACATTTATTGACCTAGATGTACTTTCCAAGTTCACTTCTCTTTGCCTGAACAGTAGCAAAACTTCCCACCAGACAGTATACCTGCACATACCTTTACTATAGATTGGGCATTTACTACACTGTTGACATAAATCTTCTTCCTGTTCACCAGCTAAAACCTCGCCCAGCCTCACTGTCGCTCTCAAGCTGAGCTAGCTTGCTATCTAGGCTAGATGCTAAACCCTGAGCCAGGTTTTGGGCTCAGCTTCATAAGTCATCCACTTTGCAGTGAGGTTGCAGCCTGTGTCAGTCAGCTGTGGGTAGGTCTCCGGTGCCTCCCATTTCATGCCCAAAGAAGAAACATGCTCTTTTATGAGTCAGCATGGAGGAACCACAGAACCTCTGAGTTTATTAAGGCATCAGGACATGTCTGCCTTTACATCTGGGTGACAAACACCAGCTACCACCGTGCCAGCGAGGGCTCACTGTTCACACCTGGGTTAGGCCGACCTGCAGGTCAAACTGAAGTAGAAAAAAATCTGGCTTGACTCTGCAGTGAGGACACTCCACTTGACATTAAAGCCTAGAGTTCCCAAGTCTGCTCTCAGTTTAGTACCCTCCACGCAGCTCTGTGTAACAGTAGTGAGCTCTCAATCCTTTCCATTGCCAGAGAAAACCCTTACAGAAGGAGTCAAGTACCTTGACTCCCCTGCAGTCATTACTTGAAAATTATTGTAATCAACATCATTAAAGTCTTTGAAAACAACATGCCACTCTTGTACACTCATATTGCAAGTATTTATGAGCAAAACTTGACGATTTCTATATAATTAACAGAAAAAGCAGGATTTAAATACAATCACTCAAGGTGAGTAATGTCAGACAGTTTAAAGTTTATATTTCTCATAACTCATGCTGTTACTAGTGTACTCAGCTCAGTAATAACAGAGACATTTCATCCCTTTAATATCATATATTAATGTGTTCCACTGAATTATTATCATGTGGGTTAACCCCAGTAGGCAGCTAAGTACCACACAGCCACTCGCTCACTTCCCCCCCTCATCCCCAGTGGGCTGGGGGAGGAGCAAAGGAAGAGTAAAAGCAAAAAAACTCGTGGGTCCAGATAAAAATTGTTCCATAGGTGAAGGAGAAGTGAAAGAAGAAAGAAAGAAAGAAAACGAAACAAAACAAGTGGTGCAAAAGCAATCATTCACCACCTCCCACTGGTAGACTGATGCCCAGCCCATTCCCGAGCAAAACATGGCTAACCTCCCTAAACCCCCTCCTCTCTGTTTCATTGCTGAGCGTGACGTTATATGATGTGGAATATTTCTTTGGTTAGTTTGGCTCATCTGCCTGGTTGTGTCCCCTCCCAATCACTTGCCCACCCCCAGCCTCCTCACTGGGGTGGCAGAGGGAGAAACAGATGAGGCCTGGATGCTGTGCAAACACTGTTGAGCAATAACTAAAACRTCAGTGTGTTATCAGCATTGTTTTGGCCACAAATCTAAAACACAGCACCATACAAGCTGCTATGAGAAAATTAACTCCATCCCAGCCAGACTCAGTACTGTTGGTTTTGTCAATAATCTCCAGCATGTATTTCCTTGACTGGGTTTCCATAGCTGGAGCCATTCGAAAGGCAAATGCCATCACCCTTTCCGTGACTAAGGCAAACGGATAGCAGTATAAACCTGCTTTGGTCCCCCCAGAAGTCACGGCACAAGTCCTGCTTCAGTAGCCACAAGACTGAGCCCTTGCACAGTAAAATCCGTACCATGGTCGCTTAGGGCTACTAACAGTACCACAGAGGGTGAGGGGTAGGAGTGCACCAAATGAACCCTCAGCTGGTCCTGCTCAGCTCAAAAAAATTAAACTGAAATGCGCTTTCTGCTGATAATGGTTTATCCAGATTCAGAAAGCACCATGTCATTCCTTGGAGGAGGTAGACTCTGACTTAAGGCAGGCTTTGCTGAACGGTCTCTAAATAAGCTCTAGGCAGTAAATACATCTACTTTCTGTTTAACCTAGTGTCTTTTTTGAGATGACCCCAAGCTGCCAATGTCAGCACACATTATCAATGTCAACTCTGCAGCTGTTTTCCAAGCAAGACAAGAGAAGAACACAGCCGCTGACTGGAGGCCCCACACAGCTGTGGGTGGAAGCGTGTGCTGAAACGTGGTAACGTTTTCCCATGGGGACCAGGGGATAAGTATGGTAGCAAGGAAGGGGCCATGGTGACATGAACTCTTGAGGTGGTGTGGAAGGGCGCTCAAGGATGGAAATTTTTGTGTCAAAGTACTAACCTGTATCCTCACTGTACTTCTCACTGGTCAGACTGGTGATCCACAGGAGATGTTAATTTAGCTTATACCCTGATGTGCGTAGCAGTTTCAGTTCACTTACTCTTTTGAGAGTGGATATAAAAATGCTGGTAGTGAGTTTGTCTCATTTTGTTTTCTTTTATTATATTTTTATAGAAAATTGTGTTAATTTTAGTGGTCGGGGGATAATTTGGGGAGTTTTTGGAATGAAATCTGAAATTACAGATAATGAGATGGCACTAATAATAAAACTGTCGAGTCTCTGAAGCAATGTAGTACAGAAGGATTCAAGCTCTAGAAACAGGTGCTGGGGTAACTAATAATAATAGTAATAATAATTACAGTTCAAGAACTTTTGACTACATGCATCTTAAGCAATAGTTTGATTTATGTGCCTGCATGAGTTAACAGGACATAAATCTGTAAGAGGGTGGCATAATTTTCTATTCAAATTATTGTATTCATGTACATATGTTGTGTTGAAAGAGGCAGAGGTCAACAAAGGAAAAAAAATATGGCCCAGCTTAAATATTGCTTTCAGATTCACTCAGATAACTCCTGGGCTTCAATTATTTTATCTGACTGCCAGGGAGGTGCTTGTAGGCACTTTTCAGCTTGGTTTCTCTTCTTAATTAATGAACAAAGATGTTAAAGGCAAAAGGGAGAGGATAATTTCAATGTTTCTGTTGACTTAAAAAGCTAACAGTGGATGACAGGGGGAAAAAGGGGAATCTGATTTCTTGAGTACATCTAAACAAACACAAATCACTTAAGATCAGGCCATCAAATGCCATATAAAGTGCCTGTACTTTATACTTATGAACATCATTGGTTGTTAGTATGATACAAGGCATGTTTTCTAAAAGCAAGTATTAGGGTAATAAGGGTGTTCAATTTTGCAAAACAAATTGCTAACATTAACCATGCCAAATGTACAAGTGGTTTCAGGTGTTGGAAATTACAATGGGATTTGGGGCTTCAAAATGGCAGAGGGATTTAGCCACATAACTTCCATTAATTTCAAAGATAGCCGAATGGCTAGGTGCTTTGGTTAACTTTGTAAAACTTTTTGTCTTTTAAAATCAAAGCCTAATACTAACTAGTATTTGATCTCAGCTTAGTTTTTCTTGCAGATGTTTCAAATCAGCAAGGAAAGACATTAGTGCCTAACCTTCTGTTCAATTACTTTGCTTCTCCCCAGTTGCCTTTTCCTATTTATGCTAATAAGCAAAATACTAATAATAGCTTTTTAAGCATTATTATGTTCCTAAGAACCAAASCGAGGCCTGTTTGAGTTTACTTAGCAAGACCCTTTTTATTTGGGAACACATGTACATGCTGCTTAATTGTGAAACAGAGCTACTGAAAGAAAGATCCAGCAACCAAACAAGTAAGGGGCTGAAATGGTCTATAAACTCTGCTTAGTCCAAATTAGCAATGTGGGCAACGATAGTGTGTTGTGTTTTTGTCGTCAATTGCATATATTAACAGCTACACATGCAAAACAAATTCCCCTTTGTGGAGAATGAATTATGTAAATGTAATTTATAGCATTAATTTGGACTTGTAAATTTAATCCACTCAAACATAAAAAGGTTTTCGTGCACTGAATATTCCTGAGGTGGTTTAATATGCTTAAAATAAATATTGAGCAGCTGACAGAAAAACATGCCCTCCATATCACAAAAGCTGTTTTAAAACAATAATTTAAGTGCCTAATTAATATTTACTACCCAGGGATTAAACTCCTAAGTAAATTTTTTTCTAAAATATTAATTGTGCAATCTATACAGGTGGCAGGTTTCGATGGGAATAGATCGCAAATGGGCAAGGCAAAGGCACATTATAAATGCTGCTATATTCAAAAATACTTGCCATGAAATAAGAGCAGTTGTACAAAAGAGACTTCAAGTTTTCAGGTCTTCGGCATATGAAGTGCATTTTCCACCAGCTCCCACATTTCCTGAAAGTAAAAGTAGTATAATTTCAAAAAAAACCTTTTGTTTGAAAGAGTTTATGTTAGTAATATACCATCAAATGCCTGTTCACTGAAAGAGAAACACAGTGAGGGTTAGCCCCAAACACAACAGTGAGGTTGCCGCATTGTAGCTGTTGGGCTACCTTGTCTTTCTTCGACCATTAGCTACTTCAGCTTTTGAGCTGATCCATACCTCAGAACTTGTTAAACTCTACCAGATGAAACTAGCTTGTCTTTCCTTTTGGTTCTAAAATTTAAAAAAGAAATTTGACTGGGTGAAATAAGGTAAATCTCCCAAATGAAAATGGTACCAATTTGTTTCCTTTGCTTTATAGAGCAGAGAGAAGAAAGAAAAACATCTCTGTAAGTGTGAGTTCTCTATGATTTCTCCCTCTGAAGTGCATCTTCAAGTATCTATCTCAGGRACTACAACGTGCTCTTTTAGAACCAGTTGTCTTGCCTTACTTCAGCCAAATCCTCCTTATCCTCAGTAATGGATTAGTTTGCATTTAGACAAACAAAAAACTTGTGTTATTTTTCTGAGCACTATCTTTATTTAAAAATTGTGTTTTGCGACTTCATCTTCATGCAAAGCTAGTAACTGAATAATATTAAACCTTGCTGTGTGTCCAGCCAACTGGAAGCAAGTCTGAGGAAATCAAACCTTCCACCAGACACATGAGATCCAGGCTTGATGGAATTAAACAAAGCTGCTGGTGGGAGGACTTTTGTAATCTGATGAGGGTTTTTTTAAGGTTGAAGGTGGTGGGTCTGCTCATAAAGGAAATTAATTTATATGAAATCAGGGTTCTGTCGTGACCACTGAAAAAAGAAAAATATAAAGAGCCAGAGTGTTGTAGAGGTAGAAGGTCTGTTAGGCTTTTGACCACTGGGCATTAGTGTAGACCGATGGCAGGGCTTGAAGAGGGTGAAGCGATGCTTTGGAAACCCCTTCTGACCTGAAGGAGCGGTCCCCAGGGACAGTGGTGTAGCAGCATTGGTTTGTCTGTATTTACTTACATGTTTGGTGTTTCAAGCCAGGCTGTGTGAAAGGAGTGTGGTCTACACTGCCAAAAAACAACAGGGTTCCCACACTCTCAGGGTATTGATTAGCAGCCTGCCAGTCAATCACTATTAAGTGGAGAAATCTGATGAAGGCAATCAGTGATTTTTATATAAATATTTAAGTAGTTACCTATATAGAATATATTCACCCAAATGTGAATTAATTTAAATTTTATGTTACACATTCAAATAAAGGCAGGTGCATGTGATAAGTTCATCTGCAGGTGCAATCATTCATAAGCTCTTAATTTCTTTTCTTTATAAAGAAAGACAAAAATTACCTGCAGATGATCATAGTACATTGGAGGCATGTTTATATCATTTGCATGCGCTCATGCCAGGAGGCACAAAGTTGCTGTTTCTCTATTACGAAGTTTAGACATGTTTCACTTTTTTGTAGGCATTGAAGTTAAATAAGTAAACTGTAATGACAAACTGCCTTATTGCTGTTTAGCTTCTAATACATACAAATCCAATCCTGGAACTTCTGTAATCTGTGAAAAAGAAAGACAAGAAAAAGATTAGTTTTAACTCAAGGCTATTCCTCATGGTTCACTGAAATTATTTAAGGCTTACTAAATTACTCTTCTGCGAAAATTAAAGCAGAACTTTATGATTTCCCAAATCATGTGAAGAGTTTGGACAAGAGCTATAACAGCTTTTGGAAGAGTCTTTAAGTGCTGCAGCAGCTAATTAATTCAGAAATAATTTTGGAATAGGGATCTGCACCATGCTCCTGAATTTTTTTCTGAATTACTTTTAGCTGCCTTTTAAGTGGGATTCATACAACTTTGTTGTATAGATCACTTAATATTTAGGAAAGCTTTGAGAATTCTAGCAGAGAGCATTTTCAAAGAATTCAAAGACTTTATAAGTTTAATTTCTCTAAATATTTTTTTTTCAGCTACTGTTATGTTATGATAGTTGTATACTTCCTCTGTACAATCTGTAGCAGGACTGTAGCGTGGGAAAAATGAGGGAAATTAATTCTAGCAAAGTAGTTTTGTTTAGAGTATGCAGCACTTTTTATTGCACTGATGCAAATAGAAATGGTAATAATACGGTGGCAACTAAGTGTATTGAAGTACAACACAGCAAATGCTGCCAGCTGGCTCTTGCAGGAGTTTCTAGAATATACATTTCCCCATGTCTTTCCCTGATGTGACCTCTAAGCCTATTTTTTACAAACAAGGGTATATGGTGTAGCTCAGCAACATTTGACAGCTCAGCCCCTTTCCTCTCCAAAGAGCCTATGAAGGCTTTTGGCTGGTAATCAAGAAGACTCTGATATCTCCTTGTGGCTCTTTCAATTAAACATGGGGATAACAGAGAGTGACCTTAAAGATGCCTGGGACCTATCCTTTTAAGTTAATTAATAGCTATGGAGAGATGCCATCCATGTGATTCTGTTATGAAAATGATCCAGGGTGACTTAACAGCCCCCACACAAGGCATCACATGGAGAGAAAGCTGGAGCATTAGCTGTCCTCAATGACTGACATCTGAACCTGCTGGACTGTTTCTTTTGGTGTGAGACACAGGATAACAGAGATCACACACGTCTGTGGCAAGAAGGGATCAGCAGCAGCAGGAGTCCCTGGTGGCAGGAGAACAGGATGCAATGGTGGATACCAAAGAGCAAACGCTCGTCTCCTAGCTGCATCCTGTCATGGGAGAAGGGGCAGCTGAGGGTCAGACTGAGGATGAAGACCAGTTCAGGCACAGAGGCTAACTGGGGATTAGGAGACTTGTCAAGGCTGAGAGTCTGCACTATGTCCCAGGGAAAGGGGCATGCTCACGGGACTGTATGAAGGGAGAAAAAAGCAGTTCTCATTACATTTCCTTTAGCTATTATAAAACTTACAATTTTACTTGTGCGAGAAAGAAACAGATTCTTCACAGAATGTGAAGAATTCTTAATTCCTAAGAATTAAAAGGTGTAATCAAGAAAATTTTTGATGCAGCAGTTCTGCCACAGACCTCATATTTCTTGCCAAAAGCCCGGCAGGAAATCTAGTATTATCCCAGTGAACTATCCTAATCGACTCCTCTGTGGCATGAGTGACCTCACTGTGTCCAGCAGTGAGTGGCATAATGCCACTTTAATGTGTATGCTCCTGTGAAGTTGCTAAAAAATGAGGCCATGCAGTACCTTGCTAGACCAACTCTGTATAACTCACGTTTTTCCTCCCCTCGCTACTCTCCACAAGGTTCCTTGAGTCTCTTTGGCTATAGAGAGCAGCCGGCCTTCTCCATCCCTAGCTTCACTTGCAGGACATGCCTACAATGTCCCTGCAAATCACCCTATGCATAGGGACTGTTGGGCCTGGCCACAAAATGCAGCAGGGATACAGCTCATCCTCTAAAACAAGAAAAAAAACCCAAAACCTTCAGAAACCCAAAGCTGCAGCACTGTATTGCAGCACTGTATTGCAGCAGACAATTTTGACATTGACTATTTCCAATTATTTTTTTATATAACAGATTGCTTTGGAAGGTGAATAATACAACCACTTCTTTCCTTAAGTAAGGCCTTTAAATGCAGGATTTGTAATTTAATTACAACATTCTCACTTTATTACCACTAGTGTGTCCGCCAGAATGAAAAAGTCTGCTATGTCTTTTACCTTATATGTAAATTGTTCAGGCCACAAGAACACAGTAAGAATTCCATTTTACTCTTACAAATTCAAGCACAAGATACCCAACCAGCCTGGTTTTCATTTCTTTCAGTTAACAAAAATATACCTTACCTCTAAGAGAGACGGAAATTTGAAAGCCGATACAGCGGTCTTCCAGCACAAGCCATAATTAGAAATGAATTAGAGTTTTATCTGAAATAAAAAAGCCTCATGTTTTTTGCTGACGATGTTTAGCAGCTTCATCTTTGTTAACTGCAACAGCAACAGAATGCTTTTTTTCTGGTTCAGGACATGTCTTTGTGTTTCAGTGTGTCTAACAGTGTTGTGGTATAGCTTTGGAATAAAAAATTAAGAATGGTTCTGTCATATCAATAATCATTTGCACATCAGGGAAGACTTGATAACAGCAGGAAAGACAGGATCCACAATGCAGCTAAGTAATTTTATTATTATTGCCAGAACTTTGAAGTTATAATACTGAAATACAGAAACCACTTACTCTGTCAATTATCTAAACCTGTTTCCAGATAAATTATATGGATAAATTACCTCCTAAAATAAGGGTGCATTAAAGATCTTCTTTAAAAAACAAGTAGAATTGAAGGCAAATCATCTAAATCTCCCTCCATGCCCAAATTTAAACAGCTATTTTTAGGTTTGTTTAAAGCTCTGAGTTCCTATGGAGAAGATTTGCCCAGGGAAACAAAAAATGCACAGCTTTTCTGTATCATTATCAGAAGAGCTTTTACAGAATAAACTATTTTATTTATAGTAGATGTAGTGCTCTTGAAACATGCCAGACTGACAGATTTCAGGGCCACAGAGGAGGCAGAAAAGGAGCATGTAACATGCACATCATGAATCCAGTGCATCTTTGCAGGGGAGAGTTTACGCTTGTGCTGCTAGCTCTTTTGGGTCTTGCGTTGATCCTGACCAGGACCCTGTTGCACAGGAGCCAGTGACCCACAGCACATCTAACCCGGGCAGGCACCTGATGCCCAGCGTGTCCCTCAGGCTGTGCCATGCCGTGCCGTGCCGTGCCACATGCCTCCCTCGGCCGCAGGACTGACGCAGCCCATGCATGGTGGCAGAGGAGCCTGTGGGCAGCTCCTGCTCGGCACCACAATTACACTTCCTGTGTGGCTTTGCACTTATCTAACAGTAAGGCAAGGAGTTCTCATGGGAACATCTTTAGAAACAGAGTTGTCTTCTTGTAAGGAAATTATACATGACCTCGAATGACCGAAATGGAGAGTTTCTCCCCACGGACAGGATCTGCTCTGCACAGCATGCCATGGGAAAATCCATGGGGGCTCYGTCCGATGCTGCACGAACACGGCGTGCCCAGCATCTGAGGGGGTGTAAGATGTTACTCGCTACCTATATTCCTCTTCTTATTTTGTCTTATTAAAGCAGTTATCTTACTAAAAGTCATTTGTTGTTGGGCCTTTCTTACTGAGATTCAGAAAGATCCCTGCACCAGCTTGCTCTCACCTCACCCCACCTCCCACCCCGGTGCAGAACAACTCTTAGCTTAGACAGCGACAGCTTTGGAGATGGTGGCTTGTTACTTCTAAAAGGGGTATTTGTTATTAGAAATTGAAATAAAACTGCTTCAGTCTTTCCCATTAGACAGCCACCCACAGCTTCAGCTCCAGGCAGGCTGGACCGAATTCAGCACACTGACGTGGAGGTGAACAGTTCTGCATCCCATCACCAAGTGCCTAATCTATCCACTTCTTCCACACGTAAACATTTGTGAGTGTAACAAATTACCTTGCTAACAAAGTTCCCAGATGTGTTGTATACTTACTCTACTGGACGCTAGCAAAAGGGGGAAAAAATGGCCCAGACAGGAATGTTTGATTTTTCTGCAGGCAGTTGTATTTGGGGGCAGTCTTTGACTCAGTAAATCTGTATCCTTTCAAATATATGCACTAACAGATCTTCATGTTTAGTAGCATGTTTAAATGCTGGGTATCGTTAATATTGAAGAGAGCACAGCCTCAGTAAAAGGGACCTGCAAGGAATTTTGTCTTCTGTGTTTTCATGGGCTCTCTTAGTTTCCTAGCTTTCATATAGGTCATTTTTGCTTTGGAAGATGCCAGAGGAAGGCGGAAACCAGCTCAGCAGTCATTTCTAGTTTAGGCAGTTCAGATGATTAAGTATCGACTTTTCTTTTCTGAGCTGAGCTCTGTTGGTCTGAAATCCCTGAGTGACAACATTAGCAATGCTCTTTTTTAGAAGCTTTGCATTTACATATGCAAGAAATAATGACAAAATTCCTCCCAAAATGGTGGTGAGAAGTGCTGTCCTGGCATAGCACCTCACGAGGTGCTATTTTGAAGCTGTAAGCCAGAAAGCAGAGTTCAGAGCTATTRTTGTTTTCAGATTCCTCTCCAGCTGGCACCATTTGGGCATGATAGGATGGGAGAAAGCAGTCCACGACAAAACTAAATATGGGTGTGTTGGATTCTGTCTTCCAAGAAGAGGAGGTTTCCTGTAAGGTAAGTACTGCTATCTTTATATCAGGTCCTCGGGCCTACAGCAAACTAGTACACTAAGAGTACATCAGTGTTGCAGATGCAACTTCAAAGATTGATGATTGAGTCGGGAAGACTGCTTTAGTTTGAAACCTGAGGGCACAGGTCAATAGCTGCCTTAGAGAATGTGATTTGCTAATTTTACAGGAACCAAAATCTGCCTATACAATAGAAGAGAATAGAATAGAGTAGTATAGTTCAGTTGGAAGGGATCTACAACAATCATCTAGTCCAACTGCCTGACCAATTCAGGGCTGACCAAAAGTTAAGGCATGTTATTAAGGGCATTGTCCAAATGCCTCTTAAACACTGACAGGCTTGGGGCACCAACCATCTCTCTAGGAAGCCTGTTCCAGTGTTTGACCACCCTCTTGGTAAAGAAATGCTTCCTAATGYCCAGTCTAAACCTCCCCTGGCACAGCTTTGAACCATTCCCGTGTGTCCCATCACCACATCCCAGGGAGAGGAGATCAGCACCTCCCTCTCCACTTCCCCTCCTCAGGAAGCTGTAGAGAGCAATGAGGTCGCCCCTCAGCCTCCTTCTCTCCAAACTAGACAAGCCCAAAGTTCTTAGCCACAGGACATTCCTTCCAGCCCTTTCACCAGCTTTGCTGCCCTCTTCTGGATGCATTCAAGGACCTTCACATCCTTCTTAAATTGTGGGGCCCAGAACTGCACACAGTACTCCAGGTGAGGCCGCACCAACGTGGAATACAGCGGGACAATCACCTCTTTTGACCAGCTGATTATGCTGTGTTTGATGCACCCCAGGATGCGGTTTGCCCTCTTGGCTGCCAGGGCACACTGCTGGATCGCATTGAGCCTGCTGTCAACCAGCACCCCCAGATCCCTTTCTGCTGGGCTGCTCTCCAGCCGTTCCTCTCCCAATTTATACTTGTGTCCGGCATTACTCCATCCTAGGTGCAGAATCTGGCATTTGGACTTGTTAAATTTCATCCCATTAATCATAGCCCAATGCTCCAATCTATCTAGATCCCCCTGCAAGGCCTCTTGTCCCTCAAGAGAGTCAACAGCACCTGCCAGTTTGGTATCATCAGCAAACTTACTAATGGCACATTCAACTCCTGCATCCAGATCATTGATACATATATTGACCAGAACTGGCCCTAGAATTGAGCCCTGAGGAACACCACTGGTGACCGGTTGCCAGCCAGATGTAGCCCCATTCACTACAACCCCTTGAGCCCTGCCATTCAGCCAATTCTTCACCCAGTGTACCGTAAACCCGCTCATCCCACAGATGGACAACTTGTCCAGAAGGATGCTGTGAGGGACAGTATCAAAAGCCTTACTAAAATCCAGAAAAGCTGCATCCACCACCTCCCCTCCATCCACTAAGTGGGTGACCTTATCATAGAAGGATATCAAATTAAACAGGACTTTCCCTTTGTGAACCCATGTTGACTGTGTCTGATGATTGCATTATTCTTTAAATGCCTTTCAATAGTATAATCTTCTCCATAATTTTTCCAGGTACTGAAGTTAGACTAACAGGTCTGTAGTTCCCTGGGTCTTCCCTCACACCCCTTTTGTAGATTGGAGTAACGTTGGCTAGCTTCTAGTCAGCAGGGACCTCCCCAGACTCCCAAGACCTCTGGTAGATGATCAAGAGAGGTCCTGCCATAACATCTGCTAGCTCCTTCAGAACTCTGGGATGAATCCCATCAGGCCCTATGGACTTGTGAACATTCAGCTGATACAGCTGGTCCCTTACAATTTCAGTGTCCACAAATGGAAGGTCACTGTTCCCACACTCATGGTCCTCTGACTCAGACCTTGGGCTGCCTGGTCCCCCATCAGTATTGTTAAAGACTGAGCCAAAAAAAGCGTTGAATGCCTCTGCTTTTTCTTCATCCCTATTAGTCAGATGACCATCTTCAACAAGTATTGGTCCAATGTTTTCTTTAGACCTCCTCTTGCTACTAACAGACTTAAAAAAGCCCTTCTTGTTTTTTGACACAACACTAGCCAGTTTCAACTCTAATTGAGCTTATGCCTTTCATGTCTTCTCCCTGCATATACAAACCAGAGCCCTGTAATCTTCCTGCGAAGCCTGACCTTGCTTCCAGAGTTCATACAATTTCTTTTTCCTCTTGAGCTCCACGAGGAGTTCCCTGTTCAGCCAAGCTAGTCTTCTGCCCCACTTGCTTGACTTACAACACAGTGGAGTTGCCTGCTCCCGTGCTTCTAAAAGGTGGTTCTTAAAGACTGACCAGCACTTGTGGACTCCTAAGCCCTCAAAAGCAGATTCCCAGGATGCTCTGCTAAATAGCTCCCTGAATAGCTTCAAGTTTGCTCTCCCGAAGTCCAGGGTAGCAACTCTACTGTCCTTTTTTCTCATTACACTGAAAATTTTAAACTCAACCATTTCACGATCACTGTGGCCAAGACAGCCACCTACTATCACATCTCCCACAGGTCCTTTATTCACAAGTAGCAAGCCTAGGAGAGCATCATTCCTAGATGGCTCACTGAGTAACTGTGACAAGAAGTTATCTCCTACAAACTTCAAGAATTTCTAAGACCTGCTCATCACAGCAGTGTGATATTCCCAGCTGATGTCTGGGAAGTTGAAATCTCCCATAAGGACAAGGGCTACCGATACAGAAATTTCTTCTAATTGCCTATAGAACAACTCATCAGTGCTTACATCCTGGCTGGGTGATCGGTAGTAGACACACACTACAACATCTCCTTTGTTTTCCATCCCCCTAATCCTCACCCAGAGGTTCTCAACCACATCATCACTAACTGTAAGGGCTGTACAATCAAACCTCTCCTTTCCATATAGTGTGACACCTCCACTTTGCCTGCCCTGCCTATCCCTTCTGAACAGCCTGTAGCCCTCCATCCCAGCACTCCAATTGTGGGACTCATTCCACCAAGTCTCACTAACACCAATGATATTGTAGCTCTGGGAGGTGACCAACGCTTCCAATTCATCCTGTTTGTTTCTCATACTGCGTGCGTTGGTGTACAACCATTTCATATAAGTTCCTGAGCCCTCCGTGCTCCCAGAAGCAGTGTAAATGTTCCCACTAGCATTGCTACCCTGAGGTGATGCTATGTCAACCCTTGGCTGACCTACTGCAATCCTTTTGGTATCCCCTTCCCCCATCGATTCTACTTTAAAGCTTTCTCAATCAGTCCTGCCAGCTTACGCCCAAAGATGGGTTTTCCCCATTGGGACAGGTGGATCCTGTCAGGCCCCAGCATACCTTGTCTCTCGAGGGCTCTTCCATGGTTTAAAAATCCAAAGTTTTGGCAGAGGCACCTGTCCTGGAGCCAGATACTGATATCCTGGGCTCGCCTGTCTCTTCCAAAGTCTCCCCCCATTATTGGGAGGATTGAGGAAAACACTACCTGTGCTCCCAAATTTTTTAGCATTCTTCCCAGGGCTCTGTAATCTCTTTTGATTGACCTCAGACTTTTTATTGCAACATCATTTGTACCCACGTGAAAGAGCAGGAATGGATAGTAGTCTGAAGGTTGTACTAGGCTCTTCAGTCTTGTGGTGACATCCCTAATTCGGGCCCCAGGGAGGCAGCAAACTTCCCTGAAAAGAGGGTCCGGTCTGCAAACGGGTGCTTCCGTTCCACACAGGAGGGAATCACCAATGACCATAACTCACCGTTGTTTCTTCTCRGCGCTGGTCTTAATGCAGGTTTTGTTGTGAGGGGTGTATAGCTTTAATGATCGCAGAACCACAGCATAGTTGAGGCTGGCAGGCACTTCTGGAGACCGTCCAGTCCAACCCCCTGCTCAAAGGCTCACCTAGAGCAGGTTGCCCAGGACTTCTGTCCAGTTGGGCTTTGAATGTTGCCAGGGATGCAAATGCTACAACCTTTCTCAGCAACCTGCTCCAGTGTTGACCACCCTTACAGTAAAAAAAGACATTTTCTTTTGTTTAAATGGAACTTTCTACTTTTAAATTTGTGCCCATTGTCCTGTTGCTGGGCACCACTGAGAAGACTATGGCTTCATCTTCTTTGCTCCCCCTCACCCCCTGAGCTAGTAATTTTGGTTTAGAAGGCTATCAGGTTGGTCAGGCATGATTTCCCCTTCCCAAATCCACGCTGACTACTCCCAATCACCTTCTTGTCCTTCATACACGTAGCAATTATTTCCAGGATTTGTTCCTCCATCACCTTTCCAGGGACTGAAGTGAGGCTGACTGTCGTGTAGTACCCTGGGTCCTCCTTCTTGCCCTTGCTGAAGACAGGAGTGACATTTGCTCTCTTCCAGTCCCCAGGAACCTCTCCCACTTGCCACAACCTTTCAAAGATAATCAAGAGTGGCCTTACAATGACACCTGCCAGCTCCCGCAGCACTTGTGGGTGCAACCCAGCAGGCCTCATGGACTTGCATGTGTCTGGTTTGTTTAAATACTCCCTAACCTGATCCTCCTCCACCAAGGGTAAGTCTTCCTTGCTCCAGACTTTCTCACAGGTCTCAGGGGCCTGGGACACCTGAAGATGGTTCCTACCTGTAAAGACTGAGGCAAAGCAGCAGCAGGCCCACATTTTCCCTAGTCTTCCTTGTGCTGGTGATATACCCATAGAAATCCTTCTTGTTGCCCTTCACATCCCACTCCAGATTCAACTCCAGGTAGGTTTGGGCTTTCCTAACCCCACTCCTGCACGTTTGGGTAGTGTCTCTCTGTTCATCCTGAGTTACCCGATGCTGCTTTCATCTCTTGAATGAAATGTGTCTGAGTTTTGTTACAAGCTCTTTGTTCATCTGTGTAGGCCTCCTGCCAYCTGTGCTTTAATTCCTGCATGTTCTTKWGCTCGGAGGAGGTGATCCTTGGAAATCAACCATCTTCAGTTTTAGTTACACCTTGCAGACTGTTAGTCTTCAGTGTAGACCTTAGGGTTGTTTTTTTTTAAATAAAGAAAACAAGAGAAAATGGTCATGGTATTAGAACATCAACACAATTACTATCCATATTTCTATTAAAATAATAATGGCTTCAGACTGTCGTTAGAAAATGTATTATAAAGGGATCATCCTTCATTTTTCTAAAAGCATTAGGAGAACAACTTTGCAGTGAAGGAAAAGAGTGACTAGGGTATTTTGTGCACAAAATTGATCACACAGGATGAGAGGAAAGGGGGATGTCACCCTAAGGCAGTGGAAGGAAAGTGACTTGTCTGTGGGCTGAGTTATTTAAGAATCAAGCAAGATTTTCAGAAGTACTAAAGACACTGAGGACCCCCATCTGTTGCTGCCTTTGTACATTGGGAATCTATAAATGCAGCTCTCCCTTCTCCAAATCTTTGTATCATCTAGCCTCTAGATTTGTGCTGGCAAGGAATCCTATTTCGTACACAGGGAAAAGTGTCCACAAGCAGTCATCTGCAGAACTGGGGCCCGAGACTATTAGATGCTTACAAAGAGGATCTGTTTCTCTCTTTGTTTAAAAAGGGCCTAAAAAAGTACTCCATGACTCTCTAAATGCTACTAAAATTCAAACATTAAATTATAATAATGTTATGGTAATTTCGGTGATCTAGTCTGTTAGTGGTTTTTTTTTTTTACATGTTGCAGTCTTGATAGTTCTTAGCCTAACATTTTCACACTTTTTAAAATTTAAAGATTGGGAGATTAAACTTTTTAAGTTTGTGCAATATTTTGATCTTTGTAAAGTCACCATTTACCAGTAAAATACATCCATAAATAAATAAATAAATAAATAACATGTTTCCTTCATGATGCAGTATCAAATAAAAGCACAAGAAATGGAAAGGTAGGTCAAGTCTTATGTCACTCTTAAGATAATTGATTTTAAATGCTAGCCAGGACACTGTGACATTGAAAAATGAGAATTGAGGGAAAATAATATGCAGAGGTTTCAATTTAAACCAATATTTACTGATATAACTCCATTTTTAGATATGGCTTTAAGTATCAATTTACATTTAAATATGTCACATTGAATTGATATTACTGCCTTTGGAAGTGTTATTCTCTGACTATCTGAAGAACAACAACCTCTTTGAGAGGAGCCTACATTTTACATAAAAAAGCTCATTATTTAGCAGTTAAATAACATCAGACCTCGCTAACCTCTGCACTTCAATGAGCTCAGAAAAACCATAGCAAAATCTGCTGTTGCATAAGGTTATTACTCATTCTGACCACCTGCTTTCAAGATCCTTTGCCAGATATCTTTATGGTCAGTTTTCATCCCTGAAATGAGCAAAAGTTAGGAAGCATCACTTCTTCAAAGGGTTTTCATTACAAAGGTGGGGAAAAGAGTATTTGCCACCCCATGTCTTGATTTTCTCTGTTTAACAGCGCTTAGTACTCTCAGCTTGCTTTCAGTTCACTGATACGATACCTGTGCATACTTGGGACTTCTGAAACCCAGGCCATCTTTACTTAGTTTCTTTAAAAAAAAGGGGGGATTTAGGCACTCTCCAGACACCCAGGTTTGAAGTCACTGACCACACTGAGCAGATTATTTTAATAGCAGGATTGAAAATCCACCAGTTTAGAAACTTGCAGCACTTACTGTTAAAATGATCTAAAACTGTTTCATGTCATAATGGCAATACCTAGCCCAAATGATTTATTTGCAGTATTTCATCTTATTGCCAGACAAGAACATAGCTGTGTTTCCTTACACAGGTAGTTATAGCTCTAAAAAACTTTGGAAAAGAAAAAAAATGTGTATTTACTCATTTGTGACTAGCCCCTGTGTATATGACAGCAAGATAGATCCATTTTCAGTGCTTGCATATCACCTTTATTTCACTGCTGTCTACAGGGTTCCTGCTCCTACGATGAGGACAGAAAGATGATGACAGAGCTACAATCTACTGTTCTGCTCAGCAAAAGAAACTTCAGTGCTACAAGTTCCTCTTTTCATTGAAGTCAATATTATTTTGTCATGAACTGCAGTGACAGCAGTATTTTGCCCGTAGCAAATAAAAATGCTGCTAAGCAAAGGAAGAAATCTAATCATGGAACAGAACCAAAGAGGCAACACATAATGATCAAATCTTCAATTACAATCAGCTATTCAAAATAACCATAAAGGGCTTTCCCTGCCCTTTCCAGTAAGGTACATTAATAAATAGCCTCCCTTAAACAAATACAGCTAAGATGTACTCTAAGACTAACTGGATCTAGTTAATGAAAGAGAATGTAGTATAACATATGCATGAGGAGGTGCTCTTTGCATCTTCACAGTGATTTGAAATTGCCTGGTTCACCTGGACATGTGTATTTTTTAAATGTCATTGGTGAAAGAAAACTGATTAAATGTAATGCTATAGTAAACAGGAGGCTGCTGTGGATGGGTCTATAGTATAACAACAGATGGCACAGGTTAAATCTATTTATTAGCAGTCACTTGGCAGGGAGAGGGAAAAAGAGAAAGAAAAGAGACAGATGCCAGGTGTAACATAGCACTTGATATAATAGTTCCACAGCTTAAAACTGAAATACATTTCATTTTCCTGTCTCTCTCACTCAAATTTCCCTTAGTCTTCCACCAGAAATGTTAAAAATTTACTGTTTCCGATTAAGAATTTTTAAAAATCGGCACAACTCCAGGATATTGCCGGACAGCTGGTTTTCCACTGCTGAAAAACAGGAACTTTATTATTACTCCAGTGGAAAATCAAGGACCAGAAGTAATGCAAAGTCATCAAACAGTGACAGAGAGCTAGTTTGCCATGGCAAAGATGGGTAACTTAACTGCCTATCAAGTGCTTTCACACTAAACTTCCCCCCCTCTTTGTTTATTGTACCACTGCACAGTAGTTCTTTAAGAATTAGGATGCCATTTTTCACAGATATTATTCTTGTTTTCTCTGTGAAGTTTCTGAAGGGATTAAAAAAAATATTTTTAGTGTTTTATCTTTGTTTTTAGCCTCAAAAACATAGTGGGCAATAGAGTGGTCTGTGTGTTTGGATGATAATTATCCTATTATTGTTCCTTTAGAGCTCATTAAAATGGCAATGCATTTTTTTTTAAGGGCACAAGGCTGCTAACTCTGGTGCTAATAATATGGTGATCATCTCTCTGGTTTTTTTCCCCCTCTTCTTTCAAAGGTTGGGAGTTAGTGGGAAAAAGGGTAGCTTGGTCACTATTAAATCAATCTCACCTCATATCCTTTCATAAGCGTGAAATTAATTCTGAGTGATACTGATGATAGCAACTGTATCCTGGCCTTGGTCAAACCTAATTGCTATTTCATATGGTGTCGCACTCCATTATTGTTTCCAGGTAATGTGGCCTCCTTTTTGCTCAGCAGCCTTTACAGCCCTGTTAATGAATAGTAAGAGCTGAAAAACCTACAAAGAGTCTCAAATGACCTCTTTTGCATTGTAAAAAGATATGCGGATTGATAAATACACTAGGATGTGTTATTATCCATTATTCAGTTTTACAATTAGTGAACACCTGGCATGGGGAAGGTGAGATGGCTGTTTGCTTCCCATCAGTATTAATGTTGATTTCCAACAGGCACCAGAGAGCACACCAATTCCACACTTTTAGAGGAGATAAAAATGTGAAACAAAAATAATTTTACCTAATATTAAGAGATATAAATTTAAATATTAACTTTAAAGGTTATGGATTACATGCCTTTTCTTAAAGTATCATTTATATGAGGCTTCCTTGTAGCGTTGAAATAAGACTAACAAGGATTGTGAAAGGTCAGTCTATTTCAAGTCTACAAAATAACAAGGAGATAGGTCAAGGAGGTGTAACACTGCAGTTGGGTATAGCCAGACAAAGAACATTTTGTTTTGTCTAGCTGATATTATCCAGTAGAGCTGAATCAAGTTGATTTTCAAATATAATTTAAAAAAACCTCTTCTGTAAATCGCAGATATGAAAGCTTGATAATGTTTGTTTGACGTCTGTTGGCTGTTGATTGGTTCTGTGTCTTTGGTCTCCAGATTTAACATTTTCCATTTTAATGTGTAAGCTACAAACTTCAAAGAAACGTATGGGTACATCAGGCTTGCCAATCAACAGTATCTTATAAAAAAGTAATGTTGAATGCAATTAAAGGGAATAGAGTATTTGTTTAAAACAGCCTTTTGAACCTCCAGAAATTCACAGCTAAGACTGCAAGTAAAACAAACGGCACAGGTGAAAATATTAATTTTAACTTTGACTAGTCTTCATGGAATAAAGGAAGATTTATGCACAAAGGTGTGGATTATTTTTCTTTAATGTGTGCAGAGGTATGTTTTTCTCAGCACTGAATGAGTTTCTTGATGGTTTATACTAAAAGCAACGTGACCCTCAGATACCAAGTAGTATATTTATCAAGAGCATTGATCTTTTGATCAATATATATGTCAAAGTAACCCAGAATGCTTTTCCAGAGGGAATGGGCAGAGAAGGAAGAAAAAAGAAAGGCTTATTAAAGACTTACAAGGAAGAAAAAAGAAAGACGTTTTAAGGAGTATGTTATAAATACAAAAAAACCTGACTCATTTATAGTGCCAGTCCACATAAAGCCTTAACTGTCCGATGCATTAGTAAACAAGGAATAGTCAACCACAAAACACTAAGGCACAAAATGTTTTGCATAATAAGCATCTCTTAAAATGACAGTGTGAGTAGATAGGCTGGAGTCTTTCAGTGCAACCTGCAGACTTTTTCACACCTGAGGATATTTTGGCTGACTTCAGTGGGCTGCTGAGATTTGTTGTCCTGAGTTTGTGGTTAAAGGGTGTTGGTCATTAGAGGTGGCACAGGGCAACAGAGGCATTGATGCTTTTCCAGCTCATAAAATGTACTGACTAAAGCCCAACAACACAGCACTGCATTTATACCACCACCTCATAGGAGAAAGCATGTTTTTGTTTTCCTTTTCCCGTTCCTGCCTCCCACTCTACCCTGTCTATAGGATCTATAGGACGCACAGAGCCTGGCAGATGGACACAACAATGCTGTAAGGAAGGGCAGGAATCAATGTCAGTGCCTCTGGCTGGCCAGACTGCAGGAGCCCACAACTCAACATAAGCAGATCTTCCTTTTTTCACCAGGTAAAATGTTTTTCAGGCCAGGCTTTGAAAAACTCAATGCTGTCTTTTAAAGAACAGGTAGCAATAGCTGCTGTCTTGAGACATACGGTTGTATTTGACATGTACAGATGATTTTGTCTGCTGGTTTAATGCTAGGCTAAAATGACTAATACAAATACGTGAAGTTTTATTAGCCATGAAACTTGCATCTCCCACTGACACCTCAAATACATATGCGTTGTCATCTTTAGGGCTTTGGTATCAATGCAAGTTCACGAGACAATAAGTTTTTAATAAACTCTTTTTATTAACATCTGTTCTACAGGTCATCTGGAGCTAATATATGTTTAGCAATGCTTCAGTATTTAAATGGTACCAAAAATCTTATAGACTGATATTCCCTGACTGAAATTAGTTCTTTGGCAAGTACTGTCCCAGCTTTTCTTTGCAGATGCTTGTGTCAATGGAAGAAGTGCATTGCTGCATCTCAAAGCAGCATTAGAACTGGGGAAAATGCTGCCACTTTTACAGTGAAAGCAGATCTCTAGAGGTGAAAAAAATTACAGGACACACAAATGAACAGAATGAGAGGCTGTTCCTGTGGCCCAAGGAGACAAAACAAGACTAGTAAAGATTAGTTCTGTGAAATACCTCTTCAGGATACAGACATTAAAAATAAATGTAGTCTGCAGACACCTGAAAACTTAATATAGTAATAAATTTGCTATAGACTGAGATGCAAGGTTGCAGGCACTGTTCTCCTACCCCTAAACATGCTTGCTTGGTGCTCAACCTCAAATTCATGTGAGGAAAGACACATGAAGACATTTGTTTTGGATTGGTCAATTAATAAGCATAATGCTTTAGATATGGCTAAGTGTACCAAATGCTGTCCTTGGATAAACGGGTGTGATTGTCCTGAAAGTCCTCGTGAGCAACAATCCTGTGCAAGTCAATAGACATCCATTTACTGTGAGTTCTGATGATCCTACAAGTGCCAGGAGGCAAACAGAAACACTTCTTTTCCAGCCTCTGCAAAGTTAAATAATGCTGCCTTTTAACTGCTCTTTATACTCGTCAGCTCTGTTTGTGATCATCTGTCATGTGTAATACATTAGTGTCTGGGCATTTAGGTCAAGACTGGGTATGCGCCTGCTAGGACCATGCAAAAGCAAGATGGGAAGCTGCAGGCTGAAAGATGGTGCATTTATTTGCTGAAGTACATTCCACTTTAAAATGACATTTGAAAGATGAAATTTTCTAAAATTGTGCCTTTTCATCACTGACTTGAAACAACAACAAAAAAACCCCATACTATAAGACTGAATGTTTCCTAAACATGAACGCAGGGCTTTCCAGAGTCCTTGAAAATATCTCACTAGAGCTGCTGTAAAGGTTTACAGTAACATGGTACATTGAAGTACATTCCAAAACAAGTTTTCTGTTTTTGGGGCAATAAGAAAAATAGTACTCCATCTTTTTAAAGCAGTTACAGAATTCACTTTGACATACTAGTCACTATTTAAAACTTGTTAACTTTATCTTGACTGTTACTTCATTAATATGTATATGCATTCCTTGCTTGCTAACCACCATGTCAATGTTTTACAAAGAGCTTTTAATCTTCTAGTGTCATCTAATTGGGTAGAAGTTCTGTGTTAAGATAACATCACATTCCATAACTTTAAAAAAATTGTAGGGCTAATAAGCCTTTAGATGTTCTCTGGTTAGTTATATTTGGCATTAATTCAAGAGCAGATGTCTCCTTCCCTATTAGTGCTGAATATAGGGAACCTCAAGGGATAGGGACTGAGAGAAAAATGTAGTACCTTCTCTTCTCTTTGACTTAGTGAAAAGCCATCACTGTTGGAGGCTAAACATCAGCATTTAAATCAGTGTAGGTACATGTAGAGTCAGCTGGGAGTTTACTGGGGTATACAGATTGCTTAAGCAGAGAAGAAAAGGACTTAGAATAGAAGAGACTAGACTATTTCAGTTGGAAGGGACCTACAACGATCATCTAGTCCAACTGCCTAACAGGGCTGAATCTGAACAGCAGGCTACCCAGCACTGTTTTTTAGTAAAAGATGGGGAGAAGGGTCTGAGCCAGACTTGTACCAGTAGGTAACCAGGAATCATATATGGCTTGACTTCTGCAAAAAAAAATTCTCAAAGTTTATTGAATGTTTTTATGTGGGAGATTCAGGTCAGGCAAATAGGAGTTTCATTCTTACTGGTTGTACTGATTACAGTCTGGGCAATAGTGAGTTTAACGGGTCCTAGGAAAAGATGGCTCTTTGCAATAATATTTACAGGTTGCCTGGCTATTCTTCTAAGAGGAGGGAGCCAACAGAGTAATTGGTGCCACATGGTCCCAAAATTCTCCATTAGTAACTACAGCAATTCGGTCACCAGCTAGGGTAATTTCACAATGTTGTGAGAATACTGTGAAGCCAAAGTATTAATCAGGAAAGTAGATTTTGAAGGTGCTGCTGGTGAAGCTGCACAAGAACAAAATATACCCAGCAGAAAAAACCCACAGTGGGTTTCTGCTACCTACAAAAGCAAAGAGGATACCAGTCTCTTCTGCCATGCTGCAAATCACCTATAGATGACTCTTCCACTTCACTGCATACTTCTTTTACAAGTGGCTTTTCAAAGCAGGTGTTCCCATTTACAGAATTTCTCCCCCTGAGAGGTCTTTACTTTTCCGCCTACGATTAGCATTTCTAGCATTGTTTTGCTAGGCTCTTTCATTCTCATTTTCTTTTGGTCCTTATATTGTGAGATTTTTCTTTTCTTCTGAGTCTCAATGCTTTTCACCTTTTGTCTGGGATTGAGAACGTCTTTATGATTTGTTGCCAACCCTGTCTTGTTTTTTTTCCATCTGAGGTGTGTCCTCTGGGTGTATCCTGTTCTAAGACAAATCTTACACTCCCAACATTTTACACAAATGTACTTCCTATTCCATTCTTTTTCTCCAGTTCTCCTTCTAATGAGGCTTGAAAGATTGTCACTCTGTTTCCTACCAGGCCTGCTGTGTAGTAAGCATTGCCTACTTCCATTGAAGCAAGTTAAGCATACTCCACTCATTTAGGAAGGTACTTAGAACTCTAAATTATATGTGCTCCACAGGACTGTATTAATCTGTACTCTAGCAGACAGACTAGATTCATAAAACTAGTATAACTACATGGTAGCACATTTGTCTGTCAGAGTCCAGGGCATTTATAACAAAGTACAAGTTTAGTTGTACAAATGTTACAGTGCCACAAATAAGGCATGTTTAATTTTCAGTGATTTCTTTTTAATCTGATACTAACATGGACAGTAGAATAGAATTTTATAACTGTGTTACAGAAAAGGCTCAAAGCTTAAACGAGGAAACTGAAAAGTAGAGTATCATCAAATTAGTGACAAAACTGGGAACATAACAGAGGTCTTTCTGTTCCCAGTCTCAACCCTTATGCAGTTACTCAGGCTATAAGACTGTGAAATAAAAAGTGTTTGTTGTCTATAATAGCATCCCTGGCTTGCCTACATTAGCTGGCAAAAAACAGAGATAAATGGAGCTTATTCACCTCTACTTTGAGCAAAAACATTTGTCAAATGTTACTTACAACTTAAAGATGAAGTTGTGTTTTCACCAGTAAGATAGTGACTTGGCATGTTTTGATATATGACACCTTTAGCAGTGGCAAATCCATATATACAGTTTGGAAAGGCCCTGAGATTTACAAACCGTTGTCATGAGTCCCACAGGTACTTCTTTGTACTTAAAAAATATTTTAGTCACAGTAAGAAATTTTAGCCACTGATACAGGAAGAGATTAGACTACATAGACCAACTGCTCTGGAATATAACACAGACTCTTCGTTATAGTGAGAAAGGTGGGTGGGGGTGTGTTGGGATGGGGTAGTTTGATGCGATTATCCTTAAAATGCATTTTACTGAAACACTGTGTAGGAAGCATAATTCCTTCTTCTACTTACTTCCCTTGCTTATCATACAGTATGAAACAACTAAGAAATGCCTCATTAAAATGTTTGTTGTAATTTAAAGCTAGCTCAATTTGGAAAAGATTTGACTCTTTGTCTTAGATATAATGTTGTGATTCATCTGTTTGCAATTCCTTCTTGTTTGTTTCAGTGTTGCCATAGCAATTCTTGCCTTTCAAGTACCAAGTAAATTGTTGAAAAGTACATCTTTTCTTGATTATGTAAACAGCATGCTCCTATAGAAGGAAATACTTTACTATTATATGCACTAACATTTCATCTGTTGTAGCTACAGTCCCCCTTTTCAATAGAAGTATAACCATTAAGGTCTTATTTTTAAATTCTTTTTTTATCATGACTTCAAAAGACTGTCTCCTCACAATGACATTCAAAAGATTTGCTCCTCAAAAAGTGCACAGTAATCAAATTATAAATGTTAATATATTTCCTTTTCCATAACTGTTTTGGAGTATCCTTGTGCAAGCCAAGCACTTAACAACAAAAGTCTGTGACACATATGTCAGAATTCCAGTCYAGTATCTCTCTGTAAATGGAATTACTTTCAGGCATCTGAGAACCCCCAAAACAAAAAGAAATGCATTAGAAGATACAAAGCTCACAAATGATTTGGCATTTCCCTGCATATAAAAGTAATGTCTTGTCAGAACTGCAAACAAATGTAAAGGGAAAAGGAGAATGGATATTGCAGAGTGATGTCATTGGTTCTTTGGGCATGGGGGTTCAAAAGTTTTTGGTTTTTCAAGATCATAGGATAATCTAGATTGGAAGGGATCAAAGTCTCTAGTCCAACCTCCTGCCCAAAGCAGAGTAGGCTTTGACATCATACAAGACTGCTGAGGGCTTTATCCAGGAAAACCTTCAAAGCTAGAGATAGCACAATCTCTTCAGGCCCCTGCTCCACTGCTTGGCTCTCCTCATGTAGAAAATATTTCTCCTGATATCCAGTCCAAACCTCTCTTATTTCAATTTATGCTTGTTGAGTTTGTCCCTCAACTTCCTGCCATGGACCGCTGTGAAGAACCTGGCTCCATTTTCTCAGTGATGTCCCCATAGATACTGGAGAGCTGCTGTTAGCTGCCCCCCAAGCCATTCCTCTTTCAGGCTGAACTAACACCAGACCTGCAACCTCTCATCACAGGGCCTGTGCTCCAGCCTCCAACTGTCTTGGTGGCCCCCTGCTGAACTCCCTCCAGTTTATCAACACATTCTGTATAGGGGGCCCCAAACTCACTGCAGCATCTAGATATGGCCTAACAAATGCTGAGTAGTGAGGGATGATCACCCCCCTCAAACTCCTGGCCATGCCCATGTTCACACAGCCCAGAAGGCTGCTGGCCCTTGCTGCTGCCCAGGCACACATCTTGCACCTGCTCAGCTCACTGCCCATGAGATGCCCCCAGGCCATCTACACAGTGCTTCTCCCCAGATGGTCCATTCCCAGCCTCTGCCATTGCCAGGGTCTGTGTCATTTCCAGGGTCTTAGCCTTCCCAGGACTCAGCACTTGTCCCTGTTGAATTTCATCAGGTTCCTGTCGATGGGTTCCTGCAGCCTACCTAGGTCCCTCTGGATGGCAGCTCTTTCCTTGAGTGTATCAACTGGTCCCCCCCAATTTGGTGTCATACAACAAATGGACAAAAGTGATGATGGACAAAAATGTCCATCATCACCTCCCCCACATCACTGATAAAGATGTTAAATAGGGGAGGTCCCAGGACAGACCCCTGATGTATCCCACTTGTTACCAGCCCCTGGGCAGAGTAAGATTCGTTAACTACTACCAATCATTCAACCATTTTTTATCCACCTGATTGTCCACTCTAATGTCCTAACTTGGATACAGGAATATTGTGGGAGACAGTGTTAAGAGCCTTGTTAAAGGTAAGTGACATCCACTGTTCTTCCCCTGTCCACAAATCCAATCATTTTATTATCAAAGGCAGTCAGGTTGATCAGGCATGATATATCCTTGGAAAATCCATGCTGACTGTTCATGGCTTACTTCTTCACCTTCATCTGCTCAGAAATGGGCTGTAAGAAAAATCTGTGACTTYTCACAGAATCATAGAATCATAGACTCATAGAATAGTTTGGATTGGAAGGGACCTTTAAAGGTCATCTAGTCCAACCCCCCTGCCATGGGCAGAGACATCTTCAACTACATCAGGTTGCTCAGAGCCCCGTCCAACCTGACCTTGAATCCCCTTCCAGGGATGGGGCATCTACCACCTCTCTGGGCAACCTCTTCCAGTGTTTCACCACCCTCATTGTAAAAAATTTCTCCCTTATATCTAGTCTAAAACTACCCTCTTTTAGTTTAAAACCATTCCCCCTTGTCCTGTCACAACAGGCCCTGCTAAAAAGTTTGTCCCCATCTTCCTTATAAGCCCCCTTTAAGTACTGAAAGGCCACAATAAGGTCTCCCCAGAGTCTTCTCTTCTCCAGGCTGAATAACCCCAACTCTCTCAGCCTTTCTTCGTAGGAGAGGTGTTCCATCCCCATGGTCATTTTTGTGGCCCTCCTCTGGACCCACTCCAGCAGGTCCATGTCTTTCTTGTGCTGAGGGCTCCAGAGCTGGACACAGTACTCCAGGTGGGGTCTCACCAGAGCAGAGTAGAGGGGCAGAATCACCTCCCTCGACCTGCTGGCCACGCTTCATCTGATGCAGCCCAGGGTACGGTTGGCCTTCTGGGCTGCGAGTGCACATTGTCAGCTCGTGTCCAGCTTTTCATCCACCAGTACCCCCAAGTCCTTCTCAGCAGGGCTGCTCTCAATCCCTTCATCGCACAGCCTGTATTGATACTGCAGGTTGCCCTGACCCAGATGCAGGACCTTGCACTTGGCCTTGTTGAACCTCATGAGGTTCACATGGGCCCACTTCTCGAGCTTGTCCAGGTCCTTCTGGATGGCATCCCGTCCCTCAGGCGTGTCAACTGCACCACTCAGCTTGGCGTCATCTGCATGGACCAAACTAAGGGTAATCACCTTGTAGTTCCCTGGATTGGCTTTTGGCCTTTTTTGAATATGGGCACACATTTTGCAGCATTTACATTTCTTCATTTGTGAGAAACCTTTCCCAATCCCCGTGACCTTTCGAAGGTGACAGAGAGCAGCCTTTTAAGGAATGTGGACGTCTCCCTCAGCACCCTTGGGTGCAGTCCATTGGGTCCCAGGRACTTGTGTGGGTTGATGTCTCGCAAGCAATTCCTTACTCAACCCTCATCCCCAGCTGGTAGCCCCTCTCCTCCTTGAGCCCTGTCACTGAGCACAAAGGTCTGGCAGACCTTGCTGGTGAGACAAGGAAGGCCACAAGCACTTCAGCCTTACCTGTGTACCCTGTCACTAAATCACCCCCAACCCATCTGTCAGCAGCAGTCTCACATTTTTGTTGTTCAGTCTTTTACTGTCAATGTCATGGTAGATGCTCTTCCTTGTGTCCTTGACATGCCTTCCAAGTCTCAACTCTAGCTGAGCTTTGGCTTTTCTGATAATGTCCCTCCTGCACAGGCAACATTTCTTAAATTCTTCCTTTGTAGCCTTGCCCTCCTCCCCTTTCCTGTATGCTGCCTTTCTGAAATGAGCTGTGCCATGAACTCACCACTTATCCAATCTGATCTCCCAATACATTTACTTGATATCCTATGTTTAGTGGTGGGCTGCTCTTGTGTTTCTGAATAAGCCAAAATCTGTTCTCCTGAAGTCCAGGATCAGTGCTCTGCTGCTCTCCTTCCTCACTCCTCTTGTGATCTTGAAAACCACTATTTCATGGTCACTGTAGCTGAGGCTGCCATTGATTACCACATGCCCAACAAGCGGCTCCTTGTTAGTGAACAGCAGATCCAGCTGTGCATCACCCCTGCTTGGCCCATCCAGTACCTGTGTCAGGAAGTTACCCCTGACACTCTCCAGAAATTTTGATTGCTTGTGTCCTGCCAAACTGTCCTTCCGGAACATGTCAGGGAGGTTAAAGCCCCTCAGAAGAGCCGGGGTCTGTGACACAGAGACTTCCTCGACTTGTTTAAAGAAGGCTTCACCCACTTCCTCATCTGGACTGGCTGGCTGTAACTCCCTCCCACTATGTTGTCAGCTTTACTGGTCTTTCCTCCGACCCTGGCGCACAAGCTCTCCTCCACCCGCCATCTGTCCCACACATCTGACTGCTCCTTCGCACAGAGAGCATCCCCCTCCTCCCTTCCCTGTGTGTGCCTCCTGAAGGGCTTTAGTCTGTCCACCACAGCACTCCAGCCGTGCGAGTTGTCCCACCTCCTCTGAGATCCCAGTGACGTCCTAGCTGTGTGACTGCACATGGTGTGCTAGTCCTTCCTACTTGTCTCTCAGGCTGTGGGCATATGTACTTAGACACTTGAGATGCCTGTCCCTTCGCTCCATTTTACCATTTCTGAGGCTTCTCTTCTTCTTCACCCAACATCTCCTCACTTAACTGTGGGTCACCACCTCCTTTTTCCATCATTCCTAGTTTAAAACTCTCCTCAACAGTTTGGCCAGCCTATTGACAAAGATGCTTTTGCTCTGTTTTGCTGGGTGGATCCTATCTCTTCATAGCAGTCCTCAATCCACAAATTGTGTCCTGTGGGGATAAAAGCCAAATTCCTGTCCATGACACCTGCTGTGCAATGACGCGTTGATTTGTGTTGATCTGTAGAATCCATCAGCTCCCCTCCAAGCCTTTCCCCTGAACCAGCAGGGCAGATGAGACCCAACCTGGGCTATCATGCCCTTGACCCTCACCTCCAGAGCCTTGCCATCACTCTTGATATGCCTTGGCCATATCACTGAAGCCCATGGGGCTGAGCAGCAGGGAGGAATAGTCCAAGGACTGGGTAAGCCACAGATTCCCAAATCCGAGCTCCCCACAAGCAGCAATCCTCCCTACACAGCAAGTCAGGTTAGCAGATGTGGGCCTCTGGAGTCACCCACTATTACTCACTGATTCTTCCCGGTGCTCCTACAGGATTCAGGCTCTGATGTTTCTCCAGACAGGGCTTTCTGCCCCTTGCCTACTATCAGGGCCCTATGCCTACTATGCAGCTGCAGATCTGCAGGCGGAACAGCAGCTGTCTTCCTGTTGCCAGGAGTCACAAGCTTCCAGCATTCCCCCTCACGGGAGTCTCTACACGCCCCACGGTCAGCCACAGTCTCTGCCTGTCTCTCCTTGTGGGCAGTTGGCCGTTCAGGCTCTGCTCTCTGCAGAGTCTCTGTAAAGATCTTGTCAGCACAACACCTCCAACCGCCCCAGCCCTGGGACTGCCTGCAGCCCCAGGCACAGGGACCTGCCTCCTCCCTCTGGAGCTCTGTCTGAATCCAGGCCTCTGACGTGTTATACCCTCTATAGCTCAAGTAAACTGTCAGAACATCGATAGCAGGGGACAGTCAGTTCCAAATCCCAAAATATTTCAGAGAAATTCAGTTGCATCTCTGTGAATGAAATGTGTTGAAGGTAAAGGCCATTCTGCATCTGGTCTTCCTAGTCATGGTATTACAGTCTTTTCCCATGAATGCAGTACCCAATATTTCCAATACTATCTGCCACCATGTGGCTTGGGCAGAATAGCCTTTTCCTGTAAGGCATCACGCTGCCGGCCATTAAGGTGTCTTCTCACAGCAGCCATTCAGTCTGGTGTTACCTCTGGTACATGTCCTGCACGTGTAACCTACGTACCTAGCCCCATGTTGAGGATCGCACCACAGAGGAAGATCTTGATGCCATATTAGGCCTTATTTATTCTAACAATTTGCACGGACAAATCACACAGTCACATTCTGACCACCATAGTTTTCCACTCCTGTTAGCTAACCCTCTAGCGTTTACAAGCAGTCCCAACACCCAGTCTGAAGCCCAACGGCCTGGTGCCACGTTGTCCCCCCTTGGTTCGCATCCCTCCCACAAGTCAATGGCAGCTGTGATTAGTCAGTGAATTTCTACTGGGCCCGTATCAGTAAAGAAAAGCATAGCAAGACCTTGAAGGACTAGTAAATTTAATCAGAATCTGAATTCTTTGTCACAGACCTGCCAGAAACTTCTGCTGCCTGACCACCAGCTGAATTATGTATCTTCTCTTGGGTATAAGAGTAGCTCACAGGAAATACCAGACCTTTTGTCAGAAAAGTCTGTTGACTGAATTACTTGGAGAATTAATTTCCTAAGGGTAGATTCACCAGTGTGCTCCTCCTATTCTCCTCTGCATGAGGGAGAGAGAGACTGGAAAATACAATCCTTTCTGACTCCTATTTTTTCAGGGACTCCTAGGAAGATGTAGATCTGACAAGCTCTCCTACACTTCTGCCTATGAGACCAATGCGGAGGACTGGAAGAGCATGGCTGCTGTTCAACTGCCAGCCCCTGTAAGCTTGAGTCTCCAGCCAAGCCCTAATTAGTTTTGGGGTTTGGGAAGCAGGTAAAGAGTCACAGATACAGAACCACATCTGCAGTCAATTTCTGAGTGGAAGCTATGTGGGACATAGCTTGGTTTCAGGCTCAGTATATTGAATTGCATGGAAAAAAGCTGTTGATTTTCTTTTCAAGGTGGTATTAACCTAGGGCTGTGGCCGAGGTCTCTAAGAAACAAAACATATCACCATTCCCAGAGGTTGATAGTCACATATCAACAAACAGGTAAATAATTCAATTCCATAACTCTCCTGTTTTTCTGGAACAAATGGAAAAATGTACACATCTGTATTTATATAAAGATGTACACACCTATATACCTTCATGTTTTTATGTACAGAAATCCACACTTTCATGCTGATAAGTGTGGTGGCAGCTAAGCTAAGTCTACATCCCTTTTTAACATGAGTTTCAAAAGATGTAGTAATATTCTTCAAAGCTTCCATAATACTGGTACTAAGTCTTATTTTCTTCTACCTACCTGCTTGCTTTTCTTGAGCTAGCTTATAATAAGCAGGTCCAATATAAGGTAGACCTGCAGTCTTCCACCCTGGTGCAAGTAATGCTAATATCACCTTATTCTTTACATTCCAAATTCTGTTTCAGCTCCAGCCAACCCCTTACCTGCACTCATAAACACCAACCTTTTCCAAATATTTCTGAAAAATCCCTTCCCACACTCAGAAGCAATACAGTATCCTATCTGGAGCTGCAGGTGCACTCATTAAAGGACAAACAACAACAACAACAACAACAACAACAACAACAACAACAACAACAACAAACCATATTTCTTATCTGATGTTTGAGACCCAAATTTGGAGGCTGTGGGATACAAGCAGCGAGCATCATGAGAATTTTTTTGTAACATGATTGACTGCTCAGCCCACATCCCTTCTCCCGGAGTTCTGCAGAACCAGGTAGACACATTCTCTCCCAATCTTTGGGAATTCTGTCGAGCACTAATGACAACTTTTATCAGTATTAGATATGAGGTCTCCACAGATTAGAATCTGCTTTTTTTTTTTCCCAAGCTAGCTTTCACTGGCTGTGAGATAAATTTGGAAGCATATACAAATCCCTGCTGTTGTTCTGGGACACCTTCACCTAAAAAGACTAACTCACCATAAAGTCCCATTCTAATCAGAAATTTGCCCTATAAAAATTCCAGCACAAACGTTCCTTTTCATTGGGTCCAAGAGACTTCCAGTCAATATCTTTTAGTCTTAAAAATTCAACCCGGAAGTTATGAATTTGGATTTTTTTTCCTTTACTTGCATGCTGTTCACCAAGCAAACCCTGCAACTGAAATGTGAATTTTCATTGCCCGTATCCATCTACAAGTCAGAATGGAACCTGTTCACTTGCTCACTGCTCAGTTCTCTGGTGCCAGGAGCAATAATCTACTGCAGGCATTAAATTCCACACAAGCAATTTTCACATGTGCTGTACAGAATGATTGCACTAATTTACTTCTTAAACAATTACAGAAGACATCTACCTATCTCAATGGACTTTCAGCTTTCGAATATTATTATCGTATACCAATAGGAACATTTTGACATTCTGAATATTTTGCTTTCGGCAAAATTAAAACGGATACAGAAGCCACAGTTGAATAACCTTAGATCATAACTTCTTTGGGAATGTGTGCAGGTACATCACAAGTAGGATATAATTGATCAGTAAATATTTAAATCAGTAAATCTGGTTGCAACATTTTCAAAACACATTTTTGTGAAAACATCCTGATTGTCCAAGCTGAAACGTATGAAAGACACTAACTTAGCTCTATGGAGTTTTTGTTGGGAAGGTTTAAGAGCATCCCAGGTCAGACAGTTATTTCAGATGAGAGAGGATGAAATTGAAAATCTGAATATTTTATCCAGAAATTGATATTTCAATGCAATTTTACTTGTGAAAATGTTTTAAAAGTTTTGGTTTTACTTCAGTGCAGAACAGAAACAAACTTAAAAAGCTTGACTGTTATAATAAAATTAAATGATCTTTCACCAACTCTAATAATATTATTATTTTCCAGAGGATTACAAAAATGGACTCAAAATACTCATTCAGACAACAGTACTTTTTAGAGCCTCTTTCATCAGAGGATCTGAAGTGTAATTAATTAAGCCTTGCAATACTCCAGCCATGAACATCATGCCTACATACTACAGAAAATACAGCACAGAGATTAAATAATTTCCTGTTGTCAAACTAGTAGCCTGCCATGGAAATCATATCTCCTGACTCCCAGTCCTTTTACCTGAACACAATGATTCCGTCAAGTTGTGGGAACTAATGACTATCATTAAACCAATCCAAAATATTACTGTCCACAAAAGCAGAAGTCACACTGTAGGTCTCAGAGGAGACAAAAGCTAAAAAGAACTTGTATTTAGTAAGTGACTTGCTCTCTGTCAATAAGGAAAGTTCAAAATAATTTATTTTCTTTTTCAAAAAATGAGCTATTTCAGTATTATTGTCATCAAGTGATGCATCATTTATTTATTAAATAAGAGACCACTATTACATCTGAAATGTGGACTAATTAGTCTAAAAGCATTAATCAATTTGTTAAGAACTCTTCAGTAATAATGTACTCTCTTTGTTGCTACCACGGTAAGATTTACCTCACATAACCATAATCTGCTTGCTGATACAAATACCACCTCCTTTTAGTTAATTTCAGGAAAACATTTTAGAAGTGCTCTAGGCTGAAAGGGATGATAAATAATTTTTAGACTGAAAGTTGAAGTGGATTGATTAGGAGCAATTTTTTATGTTTTACACAATAAAAAGATGAACTACGTGGTTCACGGAGCTAATTTGCAGAGCAACCTCTTCTCTCTAATTGCTGCTAGACTAATGTAGAAGCACACTCCTAGGAAGTAGAGAAATCCATTTACCCAATCATGTCATTTAAGTAGCGAACACAAGTAGTGGATTTTTCCATTACCTTTCATATTAGCCTTTCTACATTCCACCTGTGACCCTCATTTTAAGAGTGCAATGCTCTTTTATACAATTTTGTAACCATAATAAAGGTCCACTTCAAAATTTTTCAAAGTAGACTAAGGACATTTTAAAAAAAACATAATTAGGGACATAACCAATCTCACTAATTCCTGGTAATGTATTGTAAAACCAAATTATTTGCTAAAAGGTCTAATAAATTCCCATCTTCAGGAGCAGAAAGAACATTTCCTCTATTTCCTCTGGCACAAGAATCTCGTGACTATTCTCTTCTGACTGCTTACTCTGTGGTTGTCCCAGCTACTGCAAAATTTATTTTAAGAATTGTTTGGGTTTTTTGTAACAGGAAATGGACAGACTTCTATTTAAATCAAGATAGGATTTTTTTTTTAGTACTGTTCACATGAAAATAGGTAATATATTGTTGTTGGAGAGAAAAAAGGCATATCCTTAGCTCCGCCCATTATAGCAAGTCTGCGTACACCGAATAATTGGCTTTATGTTCCAAGTGTCTCCTCTAAGGACCATTTCTATTAATTGCTGGAACTGCATTAAAAAGAATAACGTAAGTAAAAACAACCCTGGGAGCAGAAGTTGGTTCTGTGCAATGCTTCTAAATGTCTTTATTGAAATGAGAACATGTTTTAAAAGTTATTTTCATAAATACCTAGAAAGAAAATGCAAACTTGTTTGAAGACAGTATTCTTCATTATTTCAGAATAAAAGCAAACAACATCATTGACGGTGTCAGGTTACAGAGAGTTTCCTAATAGACTGAAACACTTTTATACAGTGTTTTCTGATCTTCGGATGAAATGTATTAAATAAGTGTGAGGTGTTGTGACACTGCTACTGCAAAATATTTTCTATATTATAACAAGACTAAATTAAAGGAGTGACTCAGGAATAACTGCTCTAATTCTGCATTACACACACAGAGGCCCCAAAAATCTGAAAAACTGTTACAGCTTTTGCTGCAGAATACAAAAGATCTGTACAGAGAAAATAGAAGAACTGGAAATGCYAGCTTATTTTTTTAATGACAGCAGCGCTACTTGTAACACATTAATACAGCTAACAACAAACTCATTGCTTAATGCTCTGCTTTAAAACATAGAGAAACCTGCTACTTCCTGAAATCTGTATTAACAACATTAACTGCAGTAATTCAAAACAAATGTTAAATATCTGCTACTTGCCTAAATACTGATTTGAGTGTATTATTTAGATACCATAACAGCAAGGCTAGCATGGATACATTTGTGTCGTAGTATTTACTGGTTTTCAGCAGTACCTGGGGTTTTAAAACAGGCCTCACAATGACCTGGTTGGGGTGTTTGGGAAAAAGAAAGGAGTTAGTAAATACATCTTTTACAAAGGCACATTTTAATGAACATATTGCACATGCTGTTAAAGGCAGGACATAATGCTTTTAAAATAATTAGCATCTTGAAAAAGGGTCAGTAGTCATGGTCCGCCTGCTGCGTGCGCTGGTAATCCCACTACGGATATGGGATTTACTGAAGATTTAGATAAAATGAGCTAAAGTAACTCAATCTTCAAAAGAATATGATTTCTCCAAACCATACACAGCTCATGACCTGTTCCAGGGAAACCAAGGAACAAGTGAAAAATGGGCTATCATGTCCTATTTGAACAGCAGGAACTGAATCAGCGAAGGCTGTTACAGCCAACATCTACAAGCTACCTGGAAGCACAGCTGCAGGTTCAGCTCCACCATGTAATAGCGAAGTGGGATCTGGACAAGATGGGTATAGTTTGCTGCCTGTGAATTCCTTCTAAAGGCCCTTCTCTTTTGCTCTTTCCTGAGACCCTTCCTAGCAATTATTTGATATTGAGTAGAGAAAGTTGTGTCCTAAAATATTTACTGATTTTTTTTTTTTCAAACTCTGTTGTAGCAGCACAAATTCACTGTCTTTGTTAGATTTAAAACTGATTTATATCAGTAAAACTGGGAAGGGAAGCAGGCAAGTATATTTAGTTAGCATTAAAGTAAAAATCTTATGCAAGAACAAACTTTGCTCTTAAGGTGCAAAAGGAATTCTGATAAGCAAGGTTTCAGACTTGCACAGTGTGGATAATATAAGCATTTTGCCTACTGATTTTTTAAAACAATTTACTACATAAGCAACTTTTGCAAAATAAGATATATAGTGTTTTAAAATCAGATTGTGATTTTGAAAACTGGAAAACCTCCAGTTTTCTAGTGCTGGAGGCAGTCATCAGCAGTTAGCTTCTTTGTGGATTCAGTTCTGGATATCACAAAAGTTTCCCTTTCAGATACAGTGACCATATCTTCTCTACCAGTTCTTGCTAATGTATTGCACAGGTTGCAATCCTAAAGTTAAAACTACCCAAATAAGCCCGGTTTATATCAGAGATGCCTGCTATACGTGAAGTGGTATGATTGCTGAGTGACAGGAGTTGTGCCAGCAGAAGTCCCTAGCATAAATAGGACTACACTGGCAAAACTGCATTGATGATTCTAAGTGGTAGATGAAGAAAGTATACAGCTGTGGATAAGCAAAGATGGCACATTTGTAGATCACAGTCCACTTCTGTTAGGATAAAAACAAGCCTTTTAGGTAAGCTCACTTTCTCTAGGTATAACTGCATCCACCCCTGGGACAGCTTTAGGAATAACTCAAGCATTGGTACTCGTCAACAGAAAAGCACTCTGTATTTTAATCCTAAAAAACTTTACAGCTGCTTATAATTTTACAGTCATAGGAAAATACCTTTCAATGGACCTACCTCTATTCTGTAGCTCCAAACCACATAGCCATGTTCAAGGCTTTCCCAACTGATCTGGTCTAACCTGTTCCTAAAGACCTCCCGGCCATCGAGCCCACCACCTCCCCAGGCTCATAATAGATTTATTTGAGGTCTCTGCAGATAGTACCTTTAAGAATATTTTCCTCCTGTCTAATCTGAATCTTTTCTGCAGTAATTTAAGCCTGTTACTTCTTGTCCTACTGCAGACACAGAGAACAGGTTAATTTCTTCCGGTGTGTAAAAATCTTACGTAAAAATCTTACGTGTATTTGAAGACTATCGTGTTTCCCCATTCCTCCCTCCAGTCTTATTTCAGGTAAACAACCTGATTTCTTTCAACCCGTCCTCACCACGCATGTTTTCTCTGCCGATGATCATTCTTGCTGCTTCTCTGGATTTTTCCTGTTTGGTTCATATCTTCCCTGGAGCATAGTTCCTCAATCTGCACGGGGTAAATCTGCACAGACTTAGCAGTGCTGACCAGAGAATTACTTTGTGCGTTGTACYGGTTTTGGCTGCTGAGATGCAGTTAATTTTCTTCATAGCCCCTCATATGGTGCTATGTTTTGGATTTGTGACCAAACCACTGTAGATAACACAGGGATGTTTTAGTTATTGCAGAGCAGTTGCTGAGCAGTGTCAAGGTCTTCTCTGTCTCATACCACCCCACCAGCGTGCAGGCTGACCAAAGGGATATCCCATGCCACACAGCGTAGTGCTCAGCAATGAAAGTTGGGGGAAAGAAGAAGGAAGTGAGGGACGTTCGGACTGATGGCATTTGTCTTCCCAAGTAACCGTCACCCATGATGGAGCCCTGCTGTCCTGGAGATAGCTGAACACCTGCCTGCTGATGGGAAGTAGTGAATGAATCCCTTATTTTGCTTTGCTTGCGTGCAGTTTTTGCTTTACCTACTAAGATGTTATCTCAACTGCAGGTTTTCTTTTACCCTTCGATTCTCTCCCCCATCCCACCGGTGGGGAGAGAGCGAGTGGCTGCATGGGGCTCAGCTGCCCACGGGGTTAGCCTACCACATGTGTCTTTCAGGTTTTAACCCTTTTCATATTTCCCTGCCCAACACCTCTCATTTTCATGGTGACAGAGGCTGAGGCTCACCCACTCTGTGGTCCACTACACCTCATAACTCCCTTCCTGAAAAGCTGTTGCCTAAACAGTTACTGCCCATACATAATTTGAGCAGTCTGTTGCTCTGCCTCAAGTGTAATATCTTGTACTTGTTCTGACTGGATTTCACTGCTGGTTGTTTTTAAACTATATATCAAATTTGCCAAGGTCATTTTGAATCATATTTAAAACATTCAAGCGTCATGCTAGATTCCTGCCCCAGGCTAAACTCAGAGAAATTTTAGCAGAAATGGTTGAGTAATTTCTGAGAAGAGGATGACAGAAAAGACATACTATTTTTGCTGTGACTTGAAGGATGTTTTAGAAATACTAGTGCATATGATCCCATCTCTCTTATCTCTATGCCCATAGGGACTATATCCCCAACCTGGCTGCCTATCCCTTTCTGCCATACCATCAAGCTGCTGCTTCTTCCAGCTCCACAAGTTTCCAGTGTCCCAACTTTCAGCTTCTGCCCATCCACCATCATCTTACAGTTCATGCTCAGACCCTTTCCCACATCTATTCAAGTTTCTCACTTTAGCTGTCCTGCCCTTTTACCTCTGCACACCTTCATATACTCAAATTTCCTTTTTCTCTATCTACCTGACCCTTGCTTCCCTCTTACAWGTAGCTCCAGTTTTTGCTTCCTGTTCTTCTGTCCAGGTACTCAGAAACTCAGGACTGTCCTCTGCCCCTGGATAACCCTTTACAAAAATATGATTTGCTGCATCTTTCATGCTTTCACTTCCTCTACCCTCTGCCTTTTACTTACTTTCTGTCTTCTGAAAACTCAGTCCTCTCTGCTGCATTTGCCCCTTTCTCTCTCACAGACATTGAGGTCTGCAGGGCAGGAAAAACTCCTCTCCTCTTAGCTGGTGTGCTAAGTGCCAGAGTGCCGCTGGCAGCCAATGACTGCAATTGTAGGGAAAGTCCTCGTCAGTCATTTCAGTTTTGAGAGGCAGCACACAACGGGCAGTACAGTTAAAACAGAAAGCCTCTAAAGGGAGGGGTTGTGTGTGTAAAGTGGCTACTATCACAGACCCTACTTTTAATAGAGTATCTACAAATATAGGGGGTATACTAGAGTGAGACGACAGTGCTGCCTCCATTCCAGCTGTTATGTGGTTACCTGAAATCATAGAAAAACTAGAACCCTTGATTTTGGAGGAAAGTAAGTGTGGAAGAAAGTTTAAGAGTATGCATCCTTAGGCTCAAATATCAGGAAGTAAGCAAAAAACTCTTAATATTTTTGAGATGTAAAATAAAAAAATAGTTACGCCAGTCTCATGCTTCTTGGAGCAGAAATCCCTACTCTACTCCCACTATTGTTTTCCCATTGTCTTCTTATTCATCACTCAAAAGCCTGGAACAAGGAGGGAACACGATGGAAAAGTGCCGCATTCTGATAATCTCCATCTTGTGAAATTAGCAGCCTCAATTATCTTCAGGATTGTAAACCAAAGGGCAGAAAACCAGCCTTTTCTGACTAAAGAATTTATTCTATTTGGTTTTCTGCATCTGAAAGGGCAGACTTTGGAGGCAACAATAAGTTGCCCAGGGTACCCAGCCCTCTGAGCTGGAAGACAGAGATAGGGAGCAGAGTGAAGCCCCCATAATCCAGTGGGAAATGGTTAGCGACCTGCTACACCACTTAGACACACACAAGTCTATGGGGTCGGGTGGGATTCACCCAAAGGTACTGAGGGAGCTGGCGGAAGTGCTCACCAAGGCACTTTCAATCATTTATCAGCAGTCCTGGCTAACCGGGGAGGTCCCAGTTGACTAGAAGTTAGCAAATGTGACGTCCATCTACAAGAAGGGCCGGAAGGAGGATCCAGGGAACTAYAGGCCTGTYAGTCTGACCTTGGTGCCAGGGAAGGTTATGGAGCAGATCATCTTGAGTGCCGTCATGCGGCACGTACAGGACAAGCAGTGATCAGGCCCAGTCAGCATGAGTTTATGAAAGGCAGGTCCTGCTTGACTAACCTGATCTCCTTCTACGACAAAGTGACTGGCTTAGTGGATGAGGAAAAAGCTGTGGATTTTGTTTACCTGGATTTTAGTAAAGCATTTGACACTGTTTCCCACTCCATTCTCCTGGAGAAACTGGTTGCTCATTTGGTAAATGGCTTCATTCGGTAAAAAACTGGCTGGATGGCCTGGCCCAAAGAGTTGTGGTGAATGGAGTTAAATCCAGTTGGCGGCCGGTCACAAGTTGGTGTTCCCCAGGGCTCAGTATTGGGGCCAGTTCTGTTCAGTATCTTTATCAATGATCTGGATGAGGGGATCGAGTGCACCCTCAGAAAGTTTGCAGACAACACCAAGTTGGGTGGGAGTGTCCATCTGCTTGAGGGCAGGAAGGCTCTGCAGAGGGATCTGGACAGGCTGCATCGATGGGCTGAGGCCAATTGTATGAGGTTCAACAAGGCTAAGTGCCACGTCCTGGACTTGGGTCACAACAACCCCATGCAACACTACAGGCTGGGGGAAGAGTGGCTGGAAAGCTGCCCAGCAGAAAAGGACCTGGAGGCGTTGGTTGACAGCCAGCTGAGTATGAGCCAGGAGTGTGCCCAGGTGGCCAAGAAGGCCAATGGCATCCTGGCCTGTATCAGAAATAGTGCGGCCAGCAGGGGTGGGGAAGTGATCGTGCCCCTGTACTCGGCACTGGTGAGGCCGCACCTCGAATACTGTGTTCAGTTCTGGGCCCCTCACTATAAGAAAGACATTGAGGTGCTGGAGTGTGTCCAGAGAAGAACAACAAAGCTGGTGAAGGGTCTAGAGCACAAGTGTTATAAGGAGCGGCTGAGGGAACTAGGGTTGTTTAGCCTGGAGAGGAGGCGGCTGAGGGGAGACCTTATCGCTCTCGACAACTACCTGAAAGGAGGCTGTAGCGAGGTCGATGTCAGTCTCTTCTCCCAGGTAACGAGTGATAGGACAAGAGGAAATGGCCTCAAGTTGTGCCAGGGGAGGTTTAGATCGGATATTAGGGAAAATTTCTTCACCAAAAGGGTTGTCAAGCATTGGAACAGGCTGCCCAGGGAAGTGGTTGAGTCACCATCCCTGGAGGTATTTAAAAGACGTGTAGATGCTGTGCTTAGGGACATGGTCTAGTGGTGGACTTGGCAGTGCTAGGTTAATGGTTGGACTCAATGATCTTAAGGGTCTTTTCCAACCTAAATGATTCTATGATTCTAAGTAAAACATTGTTTTGTTTTGTACTATGATATACTTAGAAGGTCCAAATGAGAGCAGGACCAACAATATTAGACACTTTAGTTAATAAATACATAATTAAAAAAAATAGTACCAGTCCTAATGAACTTATAGTTCAAGTAAACAAAATGTAAAGAACAGGAGAAAAAAGTATGAGCAGTATACACAGCAGGAAAGTGAGAAATTGGAAGACAGAATTAAATTATTGGTAAGGCTTCTGTGTGATTGAGATACTTGTTCTTAGCAATGTAACTAGTTCTGTGTATTTATTTCTCTAACCTAATGAAGATTTTCCTTAGAATGGCTCTATCTACCCTCACTGAAGTTAACAGTTCTCAAAAAGATCTTTCAAAAGAATACTATCATTACCATTTCATGTAGCATTGCTATGAATCCCAAACAATTATTAATTCATATTATGATTATTAATCAAATGCTACTTATAAGTGTTCAGTTAGTGTTTTAAATTAGTTAGCTTTCATGCTTAGACAGATTAACTTGTGTGGAGGTTTTTGGTGGTTGTTGGTTTTTTGGGGGGTTGTTTTTAAGGTTTAAGAGATACTACTGATATGGGGATTATGGCATTAACTGTACTTCTATTAGTGACTGTGAACATACCAGATTTTTTAAAACAGATTATCCTGAATAAGGCCTGTGTTGTAATAGAAAGTGATAGCAATGACAGCAAACTAGCAATATATCTTATATTGACAAAATATTTGTTCTTTGAATATAATTTTTGCAGTCCCTGAATCAGAGACGGTATACAAGAATCATATTTTTAGCCAACATTTTATATTCACCAAACCTTCTGCTGTAGGTGTAGTCCAATTATTGCACTTTCTTAATTTCCATCAGGTACTATTAAGTGCAAAGGTACAACCCTCTGGCTGAGGGGGTCCACGAGCCCGAGACTGCTGAAAGAATCAGGAAGGTAGCACTATATGCCGGCCATGCTACCCTCGGTACCCAGTACTAGACATTTTCAGGAACAAAATACTGAATTACATGCGTTGTTGATGTCAGCCTTTACAGGTTTCCTGTATTTTTGTTTATAGAAAAAAGATATGTTAAAAATTTCATGTTGTTGCCCTAGTATTCCAACATAAGTTAATAATTGAGTTCTTGTGTATGAGTTTATTTTGTTTATAAATGGTTTTCTACACACTGGAGGTGAGGAAAATCACATTTTGTGTTCACCATATCATTTATATATTTTTAGTAATGTATTCTGAGAACTCATTAGGACACATGGGTGGAAAATTCTCATTTAAAGTAGAATAGTTGTTAAGCAACTTTAAAATTTAATTAGAACCCTTTGCTGCATTTCATTATAAGGTTATTTCATAATTACTCAGCAGGTCCTAGGTATTTACTAATGCAGAAGTGACAGTACATGATACTGCTGAATTATAACTGCACAGCTGGAGAAGATACTTAGAGAAATAAAGAACAGATAAATGCATCATTTAAAAAGCATCAGGGGAAAACTCAGCATTGCGCATCTTTCCCCCCCACTCTCCCCTCCGCCCTTCGCAGTTGTAAATAATGCTACAAAATTCAGCATGGTTGTCTGTCTTCTAATGACTTAAGGAGCCAACCAAATAGAACCAGTTCGTTCTTTACTTATGCAACTTACAGGAATTGGGATATTAGTACTTAGAAGAAAGCTATGCTCCTAACCAATGGAGAGACAAGCAAACTGCTACAATTGGCCCTGTACTCACTGCATTGATTTTAGTGCAGTGAGTCAACAGGATGGGGTAGAACAGGGTTCAAAATATGCTGAGACACACTGTGTTTTTTCTTGGGAAAAAAACCCTAAACCTACAATTCCTTTTGCTTGAGTAATACCTGCATGGCACACCCTCCCAAGTTCTGCCATGAAAAATGAAGTCACCATCATTCAAAACTGTTTAAAGAATACAGTAGTATGTTACTACCTCTCAGAGAGATAAAGACATTATTATTATGCAGATACTATTTGTGCACTCATTCGCAGAAGTACAGTTTATATTTTAACATTTCCAGACATAAGAAATTAAAGTTCAACGGAATACTTATGAGAAAATAATGATTCATTGTGCCTTTCTCTTTTGACTAGGAAAATTCCAACAGGAAACGCAGTGTAGATACTAAAGCCCCTCAAATTAAGCAATTTCTTCCAATTATTTTGCATATCTTCACTGGTATCTTTAATCAGTATAAATACGTATGTTTTTCACTTTAACTTCTGCAGTTGAATTGGCTTTCTGCAACCACTTACTCTTTTTCAACGTCCGGGACAGCTTTGAATTTCCCTTTTTTCCCCTCCTCCTTTGTTTATTGTTCTTTACTGCTCCTAACAAGGCCATTGTTTGATTCATGGAAGAAAACAGAGGATACAGTAAGATTTTTCTCATTGTGATATTCAGCGCTCAGCTTCTTAGCTTTCTTCCCTTCTGTTCTTTACTTGGCCTCTTCCTATATTTTCATCCTATTTTCCTCCTGCTGGTTCCAAAGGACGCCTGTTGCTATCCAGGCTGTGGCTGGGGTTTCACATGCATTAAACCAGCATATGCAGCTCTCCATGACCCTCCCCCTGCTTCTTTCCACCCCTGCACCATTTCCTCCTTTGTACCTCAGGGAACTGATTCAAGCTAAAATCCAACCCAGCAAGAAAAGAGAATTTTTAACCCAGCAGCATTATGGTGATGTTTTTGATAGTTTTTAACCCAGCACAAAAATGGTGTGCAAGCCTGAAAACAGGGGCAGGAAAGGTCTAATAGATTCTTTTAATGGCCAAGCTGGTTCACATAGATCTAAAGCAAATGCAGAACTACCATATGAAATGATCAGGTCCTTAATTTTTTTCAGTCAGCCAAATTCCACCTAAATCTTAAGGCACAATATGGATACTATTTTATTAACTGGGGTTATTACACAGCTTCTGCAAACTGGCACAAATTATCCCAGTTTAAGCATCTTTATACCAATAACACAATGTCCAACGATTGTCAGTCTGTGTCAATTGAATCACAAGCAATGTAGTTGCACATAACTACCATAAAATACCCTATAAAAACCACCCAAATTCACTTTCTGTGCCTGAAAGGCATCAGGTTACCCAGACATCTGAATGGTTTGCAGGCTTCTGTAGAACAAACACAAGTTTTTGCTTCCAACAACATGCTGGATGAGACAGTACTGCCGAAAAAAACCACAGCAGCCTTAAGTTTTGACACACAAAGTTTGTAAGTACTATGGGAAATATTAAGGAGTACTTCTTGTAGATGAGTTCTGCTGTGAAAGGGTCCAATAAAAATTTTGCTACCGATTGCTCTGTGCACACCACTGGCGCAACACAAATACACCATAAGTGTAAAGAACATTGCTTCCTTGATGAGAACAGCAACCTTAGTTTAAATATATTTTTCTACAGAAACCAAATTAAATTAAAACCAGCAAATTATGCTTGGGTTTTTTTAATGTTGTTTTATTTAATCTTTTGCTTTTTTTCCTCTACTTAAGGAAACATCTTGCTAAAATACACTTCCTTTAAGGTACCTGACTTTCTCATCAACCACCCCTGCCTTTTCCACTAACAAATTCTCTTCCTCTAACAATCTCTTACACTTCCAAAATGAAGACACACAATTCAGAAATGTAGACAATTTCCCAATATCACACCAACACAAAATCTTAGCTGACAAAATATTAGAACATGCCTCTGTCATGATAAAAATTTGGTTTGCTTACTCCATCACAGAACATCTTTCTTAAACTTTTAAATCCTTGTTATAATACAATATGAACAAACTAGATCTTCCTGAGAAATACATTCAAAGGGGTAAATTACACTGAAGACATAATATTGGATTTTTAGATTCAAAATTAGTCCTTTCACAAAATAATGAATCTTCATAAATAATGTTGAACTGCGCATTTAAATTAGTTTGTTAAGATTATCAAAACATTACTATTTTTTCTTATCACACATTTTCATGTATCTGCAGCTGAAAAAAACTTTTTTAAAGAAAGCTTCCCTCTACAAAGAAGTGGCAACAGAGGCTGTAATACTTAATTCCTATCTACAAGACAGTGGTTTTGTAAGAGCTCCATCAATATACAGCATACTGTTGAAGTATATCGCGTTCTGTGTCACGAGAATAAATTACTATTAGAAAAATATATTAAAAATGGATAAATACATAGCCAGACTGCATTTTGTACATTTGCTTCTGTCTATGCAGACTGATTAACTCTACTTATATATGGATAAATAGTACTTAGCTGTGAGTATTCACAATTATTTCACTTTTTAATTTTTGCACATGTACCCAGGGCCTGATTTACTGGTTATTATAAAGGCCACTACGACAATATCATTAGATCAAACTAATTCCCAGTTCTGTTTTTCGAATAGCAGAAATGGAAGAATGATCACTGAATCAGGAGTTTTAAATGCAATTGGGAAAAGAAGTCACCTAACTGGTATTACCTGACAGAARAAAACCTGACTTTGGGGTTTTTTTTGTCTCATGATTAGTCACCTACCATCACCAATACTAGAGACAGTAGATACAGTATTTTGCTGGAGATAGAGGATTATTTCACACCGTTCTCTCTTATTTTACATTAAAAAAGATTATAACCTATGTTCTACAACACTAGTATTAGAAAATAAGGTCATAAATAAAAGCTAATGTAGTTACTAAACACATCATGTAGCATCAACCTCATGTCCTTTCGTGAATAGCAACAGACCCTATAGGTAAGGCATCTACTTTTCTCCTATTTTGGCTTTGGCTGCACTATCAAATGCGATCACGTTATAGTATTTAACAGCTGATGCCTGTTGGCTTTGTATCTGACCACTTGTGAAACAAAAAGTAAAACTTATTTCAGTGTTCTTGCATACCTTAACATATATTTTGAAGTGGTACAACATTTATTTTATATAGGCCCTTGCTGCATATATGCTTGGCAGCATAGTCTTGGCAGCTCAAGGGTATTTTTCATGAATATTTGCATTCAAGTAACCGATCTGTAAGTAAAAGGTTCCAGGCAATACACGTGCTTTCACAAAAAACGTATCTATTGAATGATTATTTGAATGTTTTAAATTACAAGTAGATCCTTATTTACACTTTCTATTTAACGGCATTTTCTAGTTTGGAGAAACTGTATGAGGGCAATTACACTAACAGCTCATTACCAGGGGGTAAATTACCTAAGCATGTGCTTAGGTAGCCAGCAGCGCTGGGGCTGCTAAGTCTGTTTTTCTTTACAATAAATGCCAGATTTGTGGTTTAATAGCAGTAATGCTTGCCCATATTTTGTATACAGTACACATCTGTTAAATGATGATTGTATTGTAATTGTAAATATTAAAAGAAATTGTCCTAAACGCAGAAAAGTCAGTTGTGAATATTTAGCTTGTAATTACATTTATTTCCTAAATGCTGTTAGTGGAATAAAACATTTCCTCTTAATTATTGTAAATCACACTCTTTTCCATCACAGATTCTTTGAACATATGCATATTTTCACCTTAGCATTTTAAGATTTTTTTTTTTTTTAAATCCAAAAGAATGCTTTGTGAAGGTTGCGATTCTGCCAGTACTTTAAAAGCGAGATCAGACCATCATCTGCTGCAGTTAATGTTACCATTGCCTCATACTTGTCCTGTAATTATCAACATCGTTAAAAGAAAGCCCTTGACTCTTTATGCAGAAATAATAATCTGCCTTTTTTTTCCCCTATAGCAAAGGCTGTTCTCATCCAAGGACAAAATTCAAAACTACCAAGGATGCAAACACAAAGAAGTTGCTTAACATGTCAGGGTGGTCTACACCAGACAAGTTAACTGTATAGGCTCTCCCTGCAGTCTGTGCAAGGAGTTAACTGCTTCTAAAAAGGCTAAATCGCTGGGCAGGGAAATGCTCATTCAGCTAGTAAGAAGCATTAAGAACTGAATGTCTCCCAGCTCCCACCTCCACCTACAGATAAGGTGCTTAACAGAGCTGAAAATTAGATGCTTTCAGCCACTTGGATTGAAATTCCTACCACTCTGAGTAGCCACACAATTGAGGCAAATTTCTCTTTCTTTGCCGCAATGACCTTGTGAGAGCTCCCTCAGGAAATAGGGAAATACCCTTGTCCTGAAAGGCCTCTAAGTAGTTCTCTAAGAAGAACTCTGTAAGTTCTTCTGTGAATGTCTCTCTTGGTTCATCCAACTCGGTTCATCTCTCTGGTTCATGCTGTATTACCAATACAGATGGTATTTGGGACCTGCATTTTGCCCTTTCTCATATTAATGGAACTTCGTTGAAATCAATGACAGTTTTGTCCTTGAAAATAGTATAAAAGTTAGATTTTTTGGTATTCATCTGCCACAAAACAATGGGCTGTATATTCCCGTTGCTTTTTAAGTAGTATTGTCTAGTCAAACAAGTTATGTTCTTCCACGATCCCCACTGCCAATATAGTAAAAGCTATTGAACTATTTTAAAGCCAGCATTAACTGTGGCTTGTATTACAATATGAAACCTATGATACAGTCCTTCTAAAAAACTTAGAGCTTACACAGGCAATACAGATACCAAAAGAAGCAGGTGATCCACGAGCRGATGACAGGAAAAGCTCTGCGGGACCTGCCACTCCTAAAAAAGAACGACCTAAAGATGGAAAGGTTGAGGGCGCTCCCGGCTGCAGTGATCTTGACATTGTGTTGTTTTAAATGCTCAGAGAAGTGATCAAGTTAAATAACATCTCTGACCTTCTGGAGATCTGCCTGCAGCTTATTTAGGGATCTACCTGGATCCAACGGGAGACTGCCCAGGTAAGCAGAAAGGCCCAGGGCAGTGGGCTGCTTTTCAGGATAACCTCTTTGAAGCATACAAACACTGGACAGTGCAGAAAACCAAGCTGGTGCAGCAGGACACCAGCACGGATGGGCAGGCAACCCCTGGCTGAGCTGAGATGTGAAAAAGGAAGTACATGGAGGGAATTTCAGGAAGAATATAGGGACATAGGTCAAGCATACAGGGACGAGAAGGGCAACAAACAGGGCTTCTCTAAGTGCATCAGGAACAGAAGGAAGACTGAGAAAAATGGAGCTCACTGTTCTGTAAGAGAGGGGACCTACTGACAAAGGACATGGGAAAGACTCAATGCCTTGGTTTTCACTGGTTAAGGTCCGCTTTCCAGCCTCCCATTTCCTCCAGCCTACTAACAGGATCTGCAGAAAGGTAGTACAACCCACCTCAGGGAGCGCAGCCATCCTGACCAGAAGACCATTACAGGTCGAGGGGTCAGTGCCCCACATCAGGTTAACCAGAGCAGAGGCAGCGTGGCCTTCAGGTTGCATTGGGCCACGCAAATCCTGTGGCCGCAGGACAAGCTCAGGCAGCGCAGGGTGCCAGGGAAGCCGGCGAGCAGCTCCCGCTTGGTGCCAGAGATTATGCCAGCTGTGTGGCCTTGCCTTTATCCAAAAGCATTAGCTCTTATAACTAGCATTTTAAATGGTACTTTACAGAGCCCGAGTGTCTGTCTGTCTTACTGAGATCATATGTACCAGCACCTCCTGGTGAGAACGGAGTACTTTCCCCTGCAGACACATACAACTCTCCATGGGACCAGACAGGGTCCTGCCGAGGACGCTGGCTCATGTCACCACAAGGCCACTCTCTGTGATATTGCAAAGGTCACGGCAATCAGGAGGTTCCCGATGACTGGAAAAAGGCAAATGTCACACCCAGCTTCAGGGAGGAGGATCCAGGGAACTACCGACTGGGCAGCCTGATCTCAGTCCCAGAGGTTAGAGCAGATCCTCCCTGAATCCATACCTAGGCACATGAAGATGGTGATTGGGAACAGCCAGCATGGGTCTACTAACAGCAAGTCATGTCTGCCCAACCTGATTCCCTCTAGGAAGAGGTTTCTGATTGCATYGATAAGGGGCAAGCCGGGGAGAAGGTACCAGACATGGCAGGGAGGGGCAGGGGGAAGAAAAGGAAAGAAAGCAGTCAGTGCTAGAGAACCAGTACGGTATGGGCTGGACACATGGACTGACAGAAACCTCCTTAAGTTTCACAAAGCCAAATGCAAAGTCCATCTTAGCAGAAACAACCCCATGCAACAGTATGGGTTGGGGGCCAACTAGTTACAAAGCTTTACAGAGTAGGACCCGTGTGCCTTGGTGGACAGGTTCAACSTAAGTCAGCAGCATGACCTTGCGCTGTGGCGCAAGTCAGTGGYGATGACCAGCCACATATCAGGCTCTATCAGAGCAGCAAGCAGGTCCAAGAAAGCGAGCCGCCTTCTGCTTTCAGCACTTGTGAGGCTACATGTGGAGTACCATGTCCTGTTTAGAGTTCCTTAGCACAAGAAAGCCACTGACATAGTGAAGCAGGTGACCAGCAGACGGCTGCCAATATGGTCAGGGAGCTGGAGCACATGCCACTCCCYGGAGAGGATGAGAAAACAGGGTTTGTTCAGCCTTAAGAGAAGGCCAAGAATCAGAAGCAGGACAAATTCTGACAGCAACACACTGCAATTTCACTGTTAGAAAACCCAGTGCAAATAGGGAAAAAAGTCCTTAAAGAAAAAAAGATTAAAAAGTGACACACCTATACAAAAGTATGCTACACATACATTTAGATGAGAAGCTGATTTGTAGGAAACTTCTACCTCTTCTGTTGAATTAAAAAGAGTTGCAATGTCAGGCTGCCCTTAGCCTTTCATTTGCTGCCATTACTGTTGGCACTCTGTCCTTCTAGGACCATAATGCAGAGATTTGGACCTGAAAAGAGAGGTACTATTTACATTTTAAAGTCCTTTTTGCCCTTTCCTCCCAGGTAAACACATTTAAGTTTGCTTGCCACCAGATAACTTGGAAGTACTGTACTATAAATCACTCTTCCGTCCCTATAACAAAAATCTTAGTTATTACCTTTTTATTCCAAACAGAAATGCTTGACATTATTATAGCAAGACATTAAGAAATAGGGCTTTATATTTAGAACCAAATGTTACGTTTACTGTTCTATCTGATCACGTTCCATACTCAGCTACTGTGAAAATTTCTCCTACTGATATGACCTGAAATATATAATTCTTTTAGTGTGAAGTCACAGTACTGGAGCAGTACAGCCCACCCTCTAAAAAATCCTTTAACATTCCTAACTGATACTTTAAAATGACATTATCTCAACTAGCTACTGCTTCCTTAGGACACTGCCTTCATTCAACAAGAAAGGAAGTTGCTGGGTTATAATGACGTGCATCGTTTAGGTGAAACTACTATCCAGTAGGATTACACTAGTCCTCAAGCTGTTCTTGCCAGCCTAGTTTATTTGGAAACCTGCCACATTCTTCAGTCCAGCCACTGCCTTGTTATACAGTTTGAGAGAGAATACCTTTAAAGGAAGTAGGGCACAGCAAAGTTTCTGAGAACTTTCTGTTTTCTACTACCTTGCTTTAGTGACAGAGCTTTTAAATGGGATATTCTGACGCAGGTACCTGGCACGGCCATAGCCAATGCATTGTTTTCATTTTCTTTAATAACTGTAAGAAAGGCAGGAAGAGCAAACTTTCATCATTAATATAACAACATCCAAGTCATTGTGTGAGAACATTGTAGGTTTCGTACTTTAAAACTGAATTAGTTGGAAGTTTCCATTGTGATCAGCAATGAAAAAATGCAGTTTATTTTTCCTATTAATATGAAAACATTCCTGAAGAATACAGCTTCTGAAACTGCACACAGTCAGATACACTGCAGGTGCAGAAGCCTACTTAGCAGCTGAAAGGATCTTAACAAGAAAAAGTGAGTTTGTAAAATAGCATGGAGAAGAGAGGACAGAAAGAGCAGGAACTCCTTTCTGCTAGAAGGCTACATGAAACTTGTCAGAGCAGCTGCCAGGACAATTGCCTTCAGCAGCTCGTACAGGAATTCTGTTGCACTCCCCAGCAGGAGTGTGGCCATACCTCTGCTCCAGATCACCACCACGGTGGTCAGTTGGGGTTGCAGCCTGTTCTCTGAATTCAGCCTGTAAGAACTCTGATTACCTGAAGGACTGCGACATGCACCACTGCTTGGCACACTGAGGCAATATACACACACAATACATACATGCAGCATGAAAGCATTAAGGGTAGTAGTAGAGAAGTTGGTTCTGAGAGCCAATAAAGTGGATAAGGCATGAACCAATGACTGGTACACACAGCCACATATGTCACTTTCTGTTTGACATACTGCTCTTAACTAAGCATGCTTTCTCAAAATCACTTTATTTCATTCCTTTTCTTGTCTGAAAAACTATGCAATACTTTTCATTAATTCTGAAAGCTTAAACACAGATCTGGAATTGTTGTACRCCAGAAAATTGCACTGAAATATTTACAGAGCAGTCAACCTCTAAACAGCTAGCAGTATTGAGATTTACCTTCTTGCTTGCACTGGAGAACAGGGACAGGAGTAGCCTTCCAGGAAGAACATCCTGAAAACAAGGACAATGGGGCGAGGGGGAAAAGGAAAGTCAGACAAATAACAGTGCCTTTAAGTGTGGGGGGGAAGAGGACAGAAGACACATGAACTTTTTAGCACAGATGACTAAACCTTAAACACAAATGCAGAAAAAGAAGGGCAGGTGTGACTTCATCAGCTGAAACAAAGACAACACTTAATTTGATTCTGCGCTTTGAATAACATTCCTCTTACTTTGCAAAAGTAGAATAAAATCTGTGGATTATTCGTTTAGCTTGAACTTTAATGACTCCTATCCTTTCAGATCGTAAGGCCAAAACTTCAAAGGAAGTTTCCATAACTCACATAAAAGAAATGTTTCCATAAAACTGCACTAAAAGTTTACCATCAGCTGTATTACCTTTTACAGGGATTACATGAAATGAAGCTTGGTCAGTTTCCTACTAACAAGCAATTTTTTCTGAAACTGTAACTAAAGATCCAGCAATATAGGTTCCACACAGACAAAAGCTTCTGCTGTTGCAATTCTAAATGATGCACAATTCCCAACAGTCTCAGAAAAGAAACCCAAAGATGACTCACAGGGTTATGGTTTGTTCAGGTTCTCTTCAGAGAGGGGAGGGAAAGGGGAGGAGAGGAAGGAAGGGGACACAGGAATTCACGCATTTCCAAACTGTATAAAAGAAAGCCTAAAAAACCTCATGCCTTGAGCCTGAAAAAGCCCAAGATTCCCCCTCCTCCACCTTCCTCCATTTTTACCTTACTTAGCGAATTACCTCTAGTTTTCCTTAGGTCGCTTGGAGTCTCAAAGGATGCTTCTCAATTGGGGAYGGGGCAGTAGGACAATACTGACAATCTCTCACAGTAATTCCCAATGGTTTAACAGACATTGTTCAGAGAAAGAAAAGGCTCTGAAAAAAGGTACTGACAGTCCAATTGAAAAATCCCTCTCCTGGCTACAAATCTTACATTCTTTGCAAACACTACCAACACTGCGCAGACCTCTCCTGTCGTTGGTCTTCTACCGCTGGCAGAATTTTAATTCTTCTAATTTCAAAGAAAAAAAAAAACAGGAAAAGGGAGACGGAAGGAAAAAGGGAGACGGAAGGAAAAAGGGAGACGGAAGGAAAAAGGGAGACGGAAGGAAAAAGG